>JAJPUD010000578.1:30055-52372 GCA_023553655.1 Myrmecobius fasciatus
AAGAAAGAAAGAAAGAAAGAAAGAAAGAAAGAAAGAAAGAAAGAAAGAAAAAAATAAGAATTGGGCTCAGGCCATGGAAGACCTCAAAAGGGACTTTGAAAATCAAGTAAGAGAGAGAGAAAGAAAAATTAGAAAAAGAGTTGAGAATGGTACAAAGGAAATACAAAAACCTAATAAGGGGAAGAATGCCTTAAAAAGCAAAATTGGTCAATTGGGAAAGGAGGTACATAAACTCACTGAGGAAACTAATTCCTTAAAAAATAAAATTGAGCAAATAGAAGCTAATGACTTTATAAGAAATCAAGATACAATAAAGCAAAACCAAAAAATAAGAAAAAATAGAAATAAAAATATCTCATTTGGAAAACAACTGACATGGAAAATAGATCCAGGAAAGATAATTTGAAAGTTATTGATTTACCTGAAAGTTATGATCAAAAAAAAAAGAGTCTGGGCATCATCTTTCAAGAAATTATCAAGGAAAATTGTCCTGATATTCTAGAACTAGAACATAAAATACAAATTGAAAGAATTCACCAATCACCTCCTGAAAGAGAGGGCTTTAGAAAAACTTAGACATAGCCATGATTCCCTCAATTGTTTACAAGTGGAATTAAAGGTAAATGAATTAGAGACCACAAGATTATCTTTTAGAGAAACATAAAGAAATCTAAATAATATTGGTGAAATACATGGAAAGAGAAACACATTGATGATAAAAGGTGGATTATTGATTGGAAATCTGACAAATGGATAACTCCTTTTGATCCAGAGTCTCCCAGACAAGCTTTCATTCCTAGACAGCAAGTCCCTCTAACTCTGCTGCTCTGAACAAAAAATTTTGGCTGAATCCACCCATAAAATAGAAACAGATTAACAATATGAACTCAACAATATGTTGCTTTCAGGAAATGTTAAGATATGTGAACTACACTCAAACATAAAATAAATATTAGGAGTTGAATTTCTTATGTAAAAAAAAACAAGGGTAGAAATCATGATATCAGATAAACTTAAAACCAAACCAAGTTTAATCAGAAGAGAAAAATAGGGAAATCATTGGGGATAAGCTGTATTAATCAAAATTGTTTTAGAATATTTAAAAATAAATAAATAGAAAAAAGTTGGAACAGTCCTATAGTGTAGAAAATGATGGGTTGGTAGAGTTACAAAATATGTAAAAATTTGGATTTATGAAGGAAGATGTTATCTACCTTCAGAGAAACAGAGGCCAAACAATACAGTATAGTCTTACATAGAAGGCATATGAATGTATATGTTCATGTAGATATATGATTATTAATAACTATGTGTTATGTATGTATGTATATGTGTATATATTCATATATTTATATGTACATGTAAATATACATCTATGCTTAATTGCAATTTTCTTGGAATGGAGGGTAGGAAGAGGAAAAGAGAAAAATAAGGCAAAAAGTACTTAGCAGAGAACAAAAGAAAACTTATAAGGAAGCAAAGATATAGTTTTGAACATAATGTATCATATTTATTATAGAAGCTTTCCTAAAATGATAATTCATTATTGATGTTTTAAATTTTTTCTCACATTCTGTTGTATAGTGATGTTTTTTTTTTCTTTTCTTATTTTATATTTATGTTAAAAATAACATTTTTAAAAGAATATAAAAATAGGTATCATCTGTCTTCTTTCTTTTCACATAATCCATGGTTCATTGGTTCCAAAGGTTCATCTCTGGGAAAATGAAAGTAAGAAAGTAATGAAGATCATATTTAAACTACCTTCTTTCAAGTCCTCAGGGATGGGTCCAGAGGTGTATGGGGAAATAGCAAAGGTGAATGGAGAAATAGAAATTGCTAGAGGTGGTAAAAAGAAAAAAAGAAAAAAAAAAGAAAAAGGGAGGCAGGATGGCAGCTAAATGGTGTAGTGGATAAGGCACCTGCTCTGGAGACACACTTAACACTTACTACCTGTGTGTCCCCAGCAAGTCACTTAACCCCAATCACCAACCCCCCCAAAAAAAATTTTAAAGGAGGAGGAAGGACAGGATGGAAATAGACCATTTTTTTTTCTAAGTTATTTTGTGTTTTGTGATACTTGCTATGTGGTCAGAGCACTCACCTTTCTTTAGGATGTCCAGTATCTTCTGCTTTCACCTTGGTAGCTTCTGGAATAAGATACAAATCAGAACTTTAGAAAAAAGACTTGCTATGGGAAAATAGGAGGAGAAGACATATTTTCCAAGACCCATAGAAAGAGTATGGCAAGAATATAGGAACAGGGACCACTGTGTGACCCGGGGCCAATGGACCCTCCCAGGAGTACTAAATCCTTGATACCCTGATCTGTAGGCAAAGAGATTGAATTTAAATCCTGGTTCTGCTCCTTACTATTTATGGCATCTTGGGAAAGATATCTTCCCTTCTCTAGGGCTTATGTTCCTCAGCTGTAAATTTAGGCAGTTGTGTTAGATGATTTCTAAGATTCCTTCCAGATTTAAATCTTATGGACTATAGCAGGAATGAGGAGCCAGGTCAGCCTCAGTATTTGGAATATACATGTACTGTAGGATTTCTTATGGGAAAGTGGGAGAAAGGATAGGATAGGAAAGGCCCTTTGGATAGAGTGTGGTACAATGGAAAGAGAACTGGATCTTCTCTTATATTTACTTACCTATGTGATCTTGGGCAGTTAAGCAATTATTTAACTTTCCTGGGTCTCATTTCCTCTTCTGCAAGGTCCCTTCCAGTTTTAGTTTTATGATCTTATAATGCCATCTTTTTTTCTTTTTTTAATTAAAATTGTTTTCAAAATACATGCATAGACAATTTTCAACATTCATCCTTGCAAAATCTTGTGTTCCAAATCTTTTCCTTCCTTCTCCCCCCTCCTTCCCTTAGACTGCAAGTATGTTAAACGTGTGCAATTCTTCTATATTCATATATATATATATATATATATTTCCATAATTATCTTGCTGCACAAGAAAAATCAGATAATAAAGGAAAAAAATAAGAAAGAAAATAAAATGCAAGCAAACAACAACAAAAAAGTAAAAATGCTTTGTTGTGAACCACACTCAGTTCCTATATTCTTCTCTCTGGGTGTAGAAGGCTCTCTTCATCACAAGATTATTGGAACTGGTTTGAATCATCTCCTTGTTGAAGGGAGCCACATCCATCAGAATTGATCATCGTATAATCTTGCTGTTGCCAGGTACAATGATCTCCTGGTTCTGCTCATTTCTCTTACCATCTGTTCATGTAAGTCTCTACAGGAATCTCTGAAATCATCCTGCTGACTATTATGCCGTCTTTGTTGAGTCAATTTTTTCAGTCATGTCTGATTCTTTGTGACCCCATTTGGCATTTTCTTGGCAAAGATACAGGAATAGTTTGTCATTTTTAGGAAACTGAGGCAAACAGAATTAAATGACTTACCCAGAGTCACAAAACTAGTGTCTGAGGCCAGATCTGAATTCAGAAAGATGAGTCTTCCTGATTCCTATCTATCCCATGATTCCATCTTACTGATGTTAAAAATTCCACAATTATAAACTCACTCCTTCTAGTTCAGATTTTATGCCCTGTTAAAATGTGAGTACTTCTGAAAGAACTAACTGAAGTACTTATAAATCATTTAAACCGTAGTGTCTATGATTTCTTAGCTGTTCAGTCTACATCTGAGATATAGCATAATTCTTCCTAATCGACTGTTCTTTCCATTATGTAATGCTGACTCCCTCTAAGGAGAAGAAGGAAAGGCTTTATGAAGGGATGTCAACTGAGTTGTTCTATGAAGACAGATAAAGAACATGAAACGTAGAAATGAAGAGAGAACACATTTCAGGCACAGAGGGTAGTTTGTGCAAATATATGAAAATGGGAGATGAAATGTTAGACCTCAAGGAACAACTGGTAATAAATTTTGGTGAAACATAGAGTCTGTGGAAGAAAGTAATATGAGATATGGCTGGAAAAGTAGCTTAGAGGCAGATTGTAAAGTACCTTAGATTCCAAACCAAAGAGTTTCCAAAATAATCTGTGTCTTCTGTACTTGTAGAGGACCAAAATGATATCATGATGTTGGGATAGGGTATAGTGTGTCCCACTGTGGCTGATCAGACCAATAAGAGCTTGAAAGGCTCTACCATAGATCAGGAACAAATAGTTCATGTGAACTAGAGACAGTAGGGAGTCACTGATGGTTTTAGAGCAGAGAGTGACATGATCCAGCAGGATAAAAGAAATCAAAATTATTTAACTCCTATTTTGCTTTCATTTCCCCCAGGAAGAATATGTTAAAATGAAAAGCAAAGAATAATAATGTAAAAATGGCAGTTCAAGGTTCATGAAGAGACAGCCTAACACTTTTAATTAGATGACAAGGTACTCAAGACATTGATATGATTTCAAACCTAATCATCATACAGCATGGGAGAGTTGCCTGAAGACTAGAGAATGCTAAATGTCCTGATTTTCTAAACAGGAAAGAGTATATACTCAGAAAAACACAAAATGGAAAGTTTTACATTGATCCCTAATACATTTCTAAAGCATACCATTAAATTTTTTGGTTTATAAGACTTGAAAAAAAATGTGGTGTTTCTTGGGAGTCAAAATAGCTTCAATAAGATAATCATGTTGGGGTGGCTAGATGGCACAGTGGATAGACCACCAGCCCTAAAGTCAGGAAGATCTGAGTTCAAATCTGGTCTCAGACACTTAATACTTTTTAGCTTTGTGACCTTAGGCAAGTCACTTAACCCCAATTGCCTCAGCAAATAATAATAATAATAAGATAATCATGTTAAACTTATCTTAAATGTTATTGGTAATAAAAATAAAATGTTATTGGTTGGCTTTTTTAAATTTTATTTTTATTGATAAAGTTTCTCAAGACATTATAATGATTACCTTTTTAATAAAGTAATTAAAAATAAGACAATAAATATATGCTAGAGAGTAGTAACTAGAGAGTAGAGATGTATTAGCAGGTTACACAACCTTATTCTCAAAGTGTTCATTAATGGCTAGAGAATCCCTAGTCAAGTGTTACAAGATTGTGAAATAATGAGATTGATTCTGGATCTTTCTTTAATTGATCATATTCATAGTTAATTAATTTTGTCTTGTTACTTCCTAAGTCATGATTCATTGTCTCTGAACTTAGTTCAGAAATTCAACTGTCCTGTGTAACAAGTTAAGTTTAGAAAGACAGTTCTCTTAATCACTGATCTAATCTTGTGTCAAGGAAATGTTATCTTTGAAGGAGGCAGGTGGACACCAGGGATTCTGGTCTAGTGTCTTCACACCACCAAATTGTCTTTCAAGGATGTCAGATTTGTTACTCCAAATGTCTGGTCCCCTATCTTTAACCTTGAACATTTCTTAATCCCAGAATGGAAGGAGGGAGTTATTACTAGCCCTCATTCTTAATTTCTAACAAATCATGTTGTCCTCATAATGCTGTCTACTCTGTAACCAATTGCATTGTTTTCCTCACCTATGTAATCCTCTTCTAATACTTCCTAAAACTATGGAAAGCCCTGTCTTGTGGACTTTGGTCACTGAGAGATCACTAAACCCATATATTGGTTATTGCTAGCCTAACCAATAAATTGATCATGCTCAGGCCCTTATCCTCAATTTACTTTTAATTTTCAAACATAACAGCTGTGTCTGTTGGACATTCTTTTAAATCAATCACACGAATGAGTCATAAAGGGGATGCTTATCCAATGAGCAAATTACACAAAATGAATGTGATGCATGACAAAATTATGATTCAAAACAACCTTCACAGGCTAGAATGCTAAGCCAAAACCAACACAATGAAATTAAGTGAGGTGGTGAAAGAAGGAAATAAAATTATCACATGCAATGGCATAAAAGGCATCACTATGGACACATATGAGTGGGAAAAGTGAGTTGTCAATGTAGCAAAAATGAAAAAGAAAAGTAGGATAGCCGTGTGTGTGCTGAGGTAGATACCAAGTGATAAATCCCTGAGAAATAGTTAATACTGAAAGGAAGAAGGAAGGAGGGAAGAAGGAAGGAAGGAAGGAGTAAAGAAGGAAGGAATCATTTATGAAATACCTATTATGTTCTAGGCACTATATTCATTGTTTTACAAGCATTATTTCATTTGTCTCACAAAAACCTGGGAGATAAGTACCATTATTATCCCCTTTACACAGTTGAGGAAACTAAGATAGGTAGATTAAATGACTTGTCTAGAGTCACACAATTAATTGTCTGAGGTTAAATTTAAACTCAAGCCTTCTTGACTCCAGCCACTGTGCCATCTAGCTGCCTCTAATAGAATCACAAATCTAACAAGACTTCTAAAAGTCTTATATTTATAGTTTGTTCGCTTTTTTCTTAATTCAGTGCCCCAAGCAGCCTTTAGCACAGTATCTGATACATTGCAATTGCTTAATAAATGTTTTTTGGTTAATTTACCACAACTCTAGCTTGAGGAAGAGCTAATTTAGAAGCAGTTTATGCAAATAAGATCTGGGTTTCTTACTTGGCCACATTAATACAGTCAAGAGTATAATATGACTGCTAAGTCTAACAAAATCTCTGGATCATAGATTTGGAGCTAAAAGGACCTCAGGAGCTATCCAATTCAATCCCCTCATTTTATAGCTAATGAAGGTGAGGCTCAGAAAGTTTCAATCATTTGCCCAGGTATAAATAACAAAGGTGAGCTTTAGGAGAAATATAATTTCCATCAGATAAAGATGTTAATTTTAGCTAAGTGACTTATTTAACACTAAGAAATTCCCTTTAACTTTAACTGAGTTAATTAAATAGAAACAGCCTTACTTTTTACAGTTAATTGACTAGGCAAGTGGTTGAAAGTAGCTCTCTAAACAAATTTTTAAAACAGGTCAAATCATTAGCACTAACCTTGGCAATAACCCTCCTTAGAAATGAGGCACTTTGTCTTCAGGCCACAGAAAGAACCTCCCTGTTCTTTCAGTGGGGAGGATTGGGAGGTAGGACTTTCCTGTATGTCCCATAACTACACTGAAATCCCACTAGTGAAAAATTCCTGCAAAGGGATCTGCCCATGGCCCTTTGGGCTAACTCTTTCCAGTTCTATGTTTCTAATTCTATTATCCTACCATTATAACCACTTAGGTGGATCAAGGACCTCCCCTGAGGTCACTGAAGAGAAAGCTCTCTCTGTATTTTAACTTGTTAATAATTTAGCTAAGGTATTTGACATCTGGAGCAATGGTCTCCAGATTTTATTGATTATACATCTTTATCAGTAAAACATTTTGATCATGTATTCCCCCCAAATCTGTATATTTACACATTCATAAGTTATGTATATTTACTATTATTCTAACATTTTGTGTATTACAAAAACAACATTAAATGAACATTTTAAAAGGATGACATAAAGATGAAATAATGTTTAAGCCTAAAGTTAAGAGGGAGTCATTGGAGTTTATGAGTAGGAAAGTGATCTGGTCATAATTGTGCTTTAGGAAAAGTCACTTTGGCAATTGTGTGGAGGAGCAATTAGAGAAGGGAGAGACAAAGCAGCAAGAATAATGAGGTTTCTCATTATTCAGTCATTTTCAGTTGAGTGTGACTTTTTGTGACCCTATTTGGGGTTTTCTCAGCAAAAATACTTGAGTGTTTTTTTTTATTCCTTCTCTAGTTCATTTTACAGATGAAGAAACTGAGGCAAATAGAATTGACATGGCCAAAGTCATCTAACTAGCTTTTTTTTTTTTTTTTTGCTTTTTGCTGAGGCAATTGAGGTTAAGTGACTTGCCCAGGGTCACACAGCTAGGGAATGTTAAGTGTCTGAGACCAAATTTGAACTCAGGTCTTCCTGACTTCAGGGTTGTTGCTCTACCCACTGTACCACCTAGTTGCCCCCTAACTAGCTTCTGATAATAAATTTGAATTTAGGAAGATGAGACTCCCTGACTCCAGGCAGGGCATTCTATCCATTGCACCATTTAGCTGCCCCAACAATAAAATATAAGGAATATGCTAATGATGTAGAAAAAGAATCAACAAGATTTAACCGTGAGTGGCTTAAAATTTGGATATGTGGAATGAGGAGAGTGAGCAGCTAAGGATTACACTGAGGTTATCAGCCTGTGTGACTGGAGGGATTGGTGTCTTCAAAAATAATTAGGAAGTCTGCAAGAGGGGTGTGTTTGGTAGGAATGGGGAGGGTGTTTGTGGATAATGTAATGGCATCTGCATCTCATCTTGTTGGACTCACTCTGTCCCACCCAAAGTACCAGAAGAGCACCATTCTTGGAGGAAGAGGAGGAGGAGGAGGAGGAGGAGGAGGAGGAGGAGGAGGATAAATATTTGGGGGGAGGCAAGTACATTTTCAAAATGAAGCCTGTGGTGTTACTTCCATGAATGTCTGGATGGTGGTTAGATTAGAACTGTCCAGAGAGATTGACATCTATCTAAGAAGGGAGGAAGCTGGGAGCTTGCACAGCAGAGAGTTGGAGGGAATAATGAGGAATAAAAGTAGCATATGGTTGGGTTGGAGACAAGCCCTTTTCATTCTCTTCTTAGTCAATCACATATTCTTTTGGATCAGGTTGTGGCTCAGGAGGGAACTGATCCCACTGTGGAGACCAATGGACCACTCCAAACAAAGTAATAGACTTGTTCTCTCCACTAGTAAGGTCATGTCTGGACTTTGGTCCTCAATTCAAGAAACTGTTTCAATAGGACTATGGCTATATGAGAGGCTATATGAATTTAGCTTAGAGACAAGAATTGTCTCTAGGAAAGACATAATTGCTATATCCATGTATTTAATGTACTATATTGTATTTCCTCATCTATAAATAGGACAGGATGTCTCCTGAAACTCCTTCCAATTCCAAATGTATGATCCCATAACTTTCTTCCATTGCTCCAGAAGATAAAACTAAGATCAACAGAAGAAATTTGGAAATAGGGGCCTTGAAGGACAATTTCAATTAAACAGAAGAAAGACCTTTTTAACAATGAGAACAGTCCGGTCTTGAGAAGACCTGCTTCAAGAGGCAGTATAGAATGTGAGGAATCCCTCAGTGACTGAATGAATGACCACCTGTCAGCTGAGAAGCTGGCCTTTAAGGCCCCTTCCTATTTTAACACTATGAATAGGAGCAGAGCATCATAGAACATAAGCTCACAGATTTACTGCTGGAAAGAATATCAGAGCTCATCCAATGTCCTCATTTTATAATTGAAGCAACTGGTTGACTTGTCCAAGGTCACACAAATAATAAGTATGGAAGATGATTATATGATCTTAGACCCTCTGGCGACAGACTAAGTATCCTTTCTACAATGCTAGGATATTTCTTGGTAAGTGGGTGTTTGCTTGCTTGTGTGTGTCTATCCGCATGCAGAATTATCTTTCAATTAATAGAATCCCATGTTTAAAGGTTTCATCAATTAAGCTCTAAGAGAGCTTAGAAAAGAAAGCCCAGAGCGCTCTAAGAAGCAATATTTCCAAACTCAGAGAATTTAAATATTGTATGACACCATCTTGTTCTTTCTGTTGCTAAGGATTAAAGTATCTGGATCTTATTGTGTGATTGACCTAAATTCCCCCAAATGGCCAGCAGCAATTAGAACTTTCCCCACTGGATAGCATCCTGCTTTGATGACCAATAGCCATTAATGAAGACACCATCCATTAGTTAAATAAATACATCATTTGACTGGGAACAGAAGGCTTATGACAGAAAAAAGACTAATTTTTAAAATATTATTAGATATTTTTAGGTTTCCAGGTAAGTCCATGCCTAAGTGATGTTGGGGGGAGGCTTTTTTGTTTTCAAATTCCTGCTCTCTGCCTATTTCAAAGATGCTGAAACAAACCCTCAGTGTTACTGAAACAGAGAGGTCTGGGGAAAATCGAATATAGATGAAGGTAATAGGAAAAATGGTGGGGGTGTTAGAGTGGGAGAGGAATAGATAAAATGATACCTCAGAAGTAAAGGAGAAATGTAAGGGTGATTTGGAGCGTGTCGGTTTAGAATACCATGTGAAGCAGGTGATCCTGCTGTCCGAGTTTAAAGAAGCCCTTTCAACTTTGACTTTAGTGATTGTCTTTACATGTCAGTCATAACCTTTGATCTGTGGACATCAGGTTGAAGAGTCCAGCCTCCTGGGAAGCAGGATGGCCTCATGGTAAAGGTTTTGGAGATTTGGGTTTTCCAGCTCTACCACCTTATCTCTCTGATCCTGAGTTTCTCCAATGCAAAAAACGCAAGGATTGGACAAGAACATCTCCTTTTTTCTTCCCTCATGTTTCTGTAGCCTAGGATTCCTCACAAAGTAGGTTCAGTCTGTTAGGGGCTTTTATAAATGCCTTTATAAAGGCTATATTTATATTGATATCATAGTAAAATGTAGACAGCTATTAAAAAACAAAGTCAACTCTTTCTTCCCCCAAAAAAGCTCCCAAACAGACAAAAACAAGAAAATGAGACAATGCTAGATTTGGAACCAAAGCACCTGAACTTGAATCTTGGGTCCATTGCTTACGACTTGTGTGACTTTAGTCATTTCTCAATCTCTTGGGGCAGAACAGTTTTTCATCTGTAAAATGTAATGATTGTTCAATATGACCCCTGAGGTCCCCTCCTGCTTTAATCATGTCTCTTCCCATCCTTAATTCCTCTCCTCCAGAGCCTTTCCTCTGATAATATCTCCATTTACATTATAGATGTCTTGTATATACATAGCTATTTGCAATATTGTGTCCTTCATTAGAATGTGACTCTCTGAAGGCAGGGACCATTTTTTTGTCTTTGTGTTCCTACTGTTTAGTCCAGTGTCAGGCTTATAGCAGACAGGTAATAAATGCTTATTAACTGGATGACTAAATATCAGTAGCCTAGACATATTAAGATATTTGTTGCTGTTGTTCAGTCATTTTTTAGTAGTATTTGATTCTTTGTGGCTCCATTTGGGATTTTCTTGGCAAAAAAGATGGACTGGTTTGCTATTTCCTTCTCCAGCTCATTTTACAGTTGGAGAAACTGAGGTGGACAGGGTAAAAATGTCTTCCCAGAGTCACACAGCTAGTAATTATCTGAGGCCATAGTGAGCTCAGCAAGAGGAGTCTTCCTTCAGACTGAGTGTTCTATCCACTGAACCACCCAGCTGCCCATCCAGAAGATATGTTAAGGGTAAAAGAAAAAGAAAGGTCAAAGAACAAGATTGGGAATGAAGAGAGATAAATAAGAAACTAAAAACAATGGATGACATAGAGAGGTTGGGCTACAGAGAAAGAAGGATATGGGCTACTTGGCAGGATTTGCATATTTGGCACCCTGTAGCCTGCAGGTTAAATTTCTACATAAGCATATTATCCTTGAGGAGAGGTACCCTTGTTAATCTCCTTAAGTAGCCAACAATCTGAATTTATGAGGGGCTTACTAAGTACTAGGTACTGGGCTAAACATTAGGGATACAGAGAAAGACAAAAAATTAGTCCTGCTTTCCAGAAGATGGATGTCAGTTGAGAGAGATAACATGCAAACAGGTAACATATAAACAAAATCTAGACAAGGTGATTGGAGATTGGGAAAATTTCCTCTAGAACAGGGCTTCTTAAACTTTTTCTTCTTGTGACCCCTTTTCACCAGATGAATTTTTACACAATCCTGGGTATACACATGTATAAAATAGGTATACAAATCAAATATTTATTGATAATAAATCATAAAGAAATTTATTGTAAAGCAATCCTTTGATATACAAATAATTTTATCATTTACTAAAGATGAAAGCAAATTTGCATACTAATGAGATGAATGTGCTTGCTTATTTTTACATAAAGAATGAAATTTTGGCAGAATATTTGATACCTTTACTGCTGCCAAATTTTTCACCACCCCCACATTCAGTTATAGTACCCCATATAGGGCTGCCACAAACAATTTAAGATGTTTTGCTCTAGAAGATAGGATTTTAACTGGAATTTGAAGGCAATCATGGGATGCAGATGGTAGAAATGAGGAAGAGAGGATTCCAGCCAGAAAAAATGCCCAAAGAAGTAGAATGCTGTGTTTGAGAAATGTGAAGGAGGGCAATGTAACTGGATGGAGAGAGTAAGGTATAAAAAGGAAAGGTAGGAAGGAACCAAAGGGAAGCCACATAAAGAAGTGGATAGAGCCCTGAGCCTAGAATCACTCCTCTTCCTGAATTCAAATCCTGCCTCAGCCACTTAATAACTATGTGACCCTGGACAAGTCATTTAACCCAATTTGCTTCTGTTTCCTCATCTGTAAAATGTGTTGGAAAATGAAATGGCAAATCATTCCAGTATCTTTGCTAAGAAGATATCAGATGGGATCATAGTCAGACATGATTTTAAAAAAAATGACTATCAAAAAGGACAGTTTATGAAAGACTTTAAAAGATAAAAAGAGGATTCTGTATTTGATCCTGGAGGCAATAGAAAGCCACTGTAGTATACTGAATGGAGATAGTGGTGATGTGATGAGAGCTGTACTTTAGGAAAATCAATTTGCTGGAAATATGTTTAAAATGATTGTATGTGTATAAACTATATCAGATTGCTTGCTGTTTTGGGGAGAGGAGAAGTAAGGGAGGGAGAAAGGAAAGAGAAAATTTGGAAGTCAAAATCTTACAAAAATGAATGTTGAAAGCTATCTTTCCATGTAATTGAAAAAATAAAATACTATTTAATAAAAAAAAAAAAGGAAAATCAGTTTAACAAGCACAACTGTAAAGAAGCCTTGGCCTTCTCCTTGGGGATTTTCCTTGAGCCTTGGATTTAATTTTTGTCCTTTATTATCCAAGAGGAAACAAAATGACCTCACTATGTTAGAATTGAGTTACAGTGAGTCTGACTGCTGCTGATCAGAAAAACACAAGCTTGTAATGCTCTGCCACAGGTTGGACACAAATAGACCCTATGAACATTTCAGGTGCTTCTCTAACTGCGCATCTCACATTTCTTCTGGTTAATTCAATTCTGCTTTGTTCATGGAGCCCAGCACCTTCTCTGATGAGGGCACATAATACTGGATGGTCCTGTGCCAGTGTCTCCCATGTCATACAGTCAATTCTAAAGTTCTTAAGAGAGACCTTGAGAGTGTCCTTGCATTGCTTGAAGATGCCAAGAGTAAAAAACAAAAACAAAAAAAACAAAACCTCATTCTAGTTTTGGAACATGAGGGCTTGAGTAGCTATGAATGTCATCCAGTCCCATAGACTTCTTATAACACTCTGTATTGAAGTTGCTCCTTCAGGGAATTTTGACACTAGCTATTTTGACCCTGGGCAAGTCACTTAGCCCTGTTTGCCTCAGTTTCCTTATCTGTAAAATGAGCTGGAAAAGGAAAAAGCGAATCACTGCAGTATTTTTACCAAGAAAACCTCCAAACAGGGTCATGAAGAGTTAGAGATGACTGAACGAGTATGCATAAAGTGTACCACACTGCAGAAAAAAAGCAAATAGGCAAGCTATGAGTTGAATAGGTCTGAATCATTTACCTCTTTTACCACAGAGGGCATTTCTCCAAATTATTATTTTGAGGATCAACAGAAGAACCACACTTATGGCACATGCTATTCCTAGCCCAGGAATCAGGAAGCTGCTATTCCGGTTTTCTTTCGGTTGTATCTCTGTAAGGAAATCATCACAAGGATTCAGTCAACCAAGTCATTTCTAAAACTTCTATAGTTTGCTTCTTATTGTATTCATCTCCCCAGCTGCTGCCTACTCCCTAAGGGCCAGAAACAGTGAAAACCAACATGTAAAGTCCCAAGGGTCATGGTATATAGTCCCAGCAGCAGTAAGTCTTGTCTCACTTTCTTAGAAACTTGATCTTTTTTAACCATTCATGAAAGTGTGGGCACAAGTGAACTCCTAAGACTTGAAGAGATCATGATGGCATTCATTTTAAGAATATATACCACATATAATTGGAAGTCTCAAGTCATTTTGGATTTCTTTCTCTCCTCTCCAGTCTCCATATTCAGTCACTAAGTCCTAAAAACTCCCCAAATCCATCCTCCTATATTCATTCCCTCTGCCACCACCTTTGTCCATGCCCTTACAACCTTAACAGTCTTCTATCTGTTCTCTCAGCTTCTAGTGCCATCCCACTCTATGCCACCAAATGATTTATCCTCTTAAATGTTACATTTCTGCTCCTCAAACTCTAATAGCTCCCTTCCATCTATAAATTAAATTTTAAACTCCTTGCCCTGGGACGGAAGATCACCACAGTCTGACCCCTATATCATATTTCTTTCTTTTCTTTTTTTTTTTTTTTTTGAGATGAACCTTCACCTCCAACCAGTTTGGTATACTCACTACCAAATAGAAGCCTTCTTACTTTGCACCATTTTAAAAAAATTGTTTTTATTAAAGCTTTTTATTTTTCAAAACACATGCCCAGATAATTCTTCGACATTAATCCCTACAAAATTTTGTATTCCAATTTTTCACCCCTTCCCCTACCTCCTCCCCTAGATGACATGTAGTCTAATATTTGTTAAACATGGTAGAAGTATATGTTAAATCCAATATATGCCTACATATTATACAATTATCATGCTGCACAATAAAAATCAGATCAAAACAGAAAAAAGAAAAGAAAATGCAAGTAAACAACAACAGAAAGAATGAAAATGTTATATTGTGAACTACACTCAGTTCCCACAGTCCTCTCTCTGGATGTAGATGGTTATCTTTATCACAAGATCATTGGAACTGCACCATTTTTTTTAAATACTATTCCATTCACCTGAAATTTCTTCCCTCTCCTCTATCCCATTTGTACTCTCCATATAAATTGTATAATTTTCCAAGATTTAATTATCTCATCCATGAGGCTGATAACTTTGTGCAACTTTGCCTCACAAATCCAATTCACAGAAAGTTAAGGTATCACCCATGATGTCTTTAATTCTCTCTGAGAATAAGAGTTCTATATAAGGTCTCTACACAGAGAGAAGGACTTCCAAAGCAGGTGATGTAAGTTAAACCTTTGCCACACATATTTCTTCCACATACATCTCTCTGTCATGGTAAATTTAAGCCTACTCTTCCTATGAATGCTGTATGTTTTTGTGGGAAGGAGTGAACCAGGTTTTTAGGAGAATATTTTGTATTAATTTTCTTTACCATGTTATTTGAGCAAATATCTTTGGTAAGAACTAATTGTGATTATTAGTTTGATTATTGATACAATCAATTATGCTAATAGTTTCCCTGATATTGAACCAGCTCTGCATTCATAATATAAATCCTACTTGGTCATGGTGTATTATCCTGGGAATAACTTTCTGTAATCTCTTTGCTAATATGTTATTTAAAATTTTTGCATCAATATTCATTAGGGAAATTAATCTATAATTTTCTTTCTCTGTTTTGACCCTAACTGGTTTACATATCACTACCATATCTGTGTCATAAAAAGACTTTGGTAGGACTCCTTCTTTCCCTATTCTTCCAAATAGTTTGTACTGTATTGGAATTAGTTATTGTTTAAATGTTGGTAGAATTCACATGTAAATCTATTTGGCCCTGGAGATTTTTTTCTCAGGAAGTTGATTAATGGCTTGTTCAAATTCAAATTCAAATTCTAAAATGGGATTATTTAAGTAATTAAGTAATCCCCCCTCTATTAATCTAGGCAATCTATATTTTTGTAAATATTCATCCATTTCACTTAGATTATCAGATTTATTGGCATACAGTTGGGCAAAATAGCTGCTAATTATTGCTCTAATTTCTTCTTCATTTATGGAAACTTCCACTGGTCCAACCATTCTGGAGAGCAATTTGGAACTATGCCCAAAGGGCTATCAAACTGTGCATACCCTTTGATTCAGCAGCATTTCTACAGGATCTATATCCCAAAGATATCATTAAAAAGGGGAAAGGACCTACATATACAAAAATGTTTATAGCAGCCCTTTTTGTTGGGGAATGGCTGATTAAATTATGATATATGAATGTAATGGAATATTATTGTTCTATAAGAAATGATCAGTTCAGGCCAATTCCAATAGACATGATGGAGAGAACCATCATTGCTTTTTGTTTTCTTTTTCATTTTTTTCCCCTTTTGATCTGATTTTTCTTGTGCAGCATGATAATTATGGAAATATATTTAGAAGAATTGCACATGTTTAACCTATATTGGATTACTTGCTATCTAGAGGAGGGTGGAAAAGGGAGGAAGGGAGAAAAATTTGGAACACAAGGTTTTGCAAAGGTGAATGTTGAAAACTATCTTTGCATGTATTTTGAAAAATTAAAAGCTATTAGTATAAAAATAACTTTAAAAAGTTAGAAAAAAGAACAAATCAAAAATTACCAATTAAATACCAAATTAAAAATTCTGAAAATCAAAGGAGAAATTTAAAATTAAAGAAAAAAATAACAAAAAGTCATGAGACATTAATAAAAAACAAAAATTGAAAATAAAAAAAAGAAAGAAAATCTGCTCTTCTTGTTTTTAGTCCTTATCCTCTTTTACTTTTTTGAAAATTCGACATTGTTGACCACACTCTTCTCTGGGACAATACTCATTCTTTCCTTGGTTTTTCCACTGATTTTCTTTGTTATCTGACTTCCTTTATTTTTTTTTTCCAGTCTAAGTGTGGGTGCCTCTCAAGGTATCCATTGCTACTCTTTTCTTTTTTCTTGATATTCTCTGTTGGAAATCCTATTCATTCCCATGGCTTCAATGATCATTTCTCTTCAGCTGACTCCCAAGTTACATCTTCACCCAAAATTTATATCCAGAGCTCCAAAATTCTATTTCCAAATGCCCTTTGAACAGATATCTCAACCTGGATTTCCATCTTAAGTTCAACATGTCCCTCTTATTCAATTGTAAGCTTGTGTAGGTCTGAGACTATTTGTTGTTTTAGTTTTGTAGCCTCCAATGCCCAGCATATCACAAGTATTTAATAAATATTTATTAAGATGGGCTGAGTTGAAATGTTTGCACTGATGTTTTTTTACTATTAATATGCCTGGCTTTTTACTCATGAGAGAAAATTGTTAATGTAATTGTTAATATAATAATAGAAAATTGTTAGTCCCAAATGTTACTTGCCACTAACTCCTTTAACAATTTCTAGTATTGTCAGAATTTGTTATATCTTTATGTTCCTATGCTTAAAGCTGAACTACATCCTAAGCTCCCCAGAAACTTAACTTTGTAAAGGAAGCTAGATTAAGCTGGACTTCAGTTTCTAATGACTTTGCCCCTTTCTAATGGGATTTATGGCATGAAAGGCAAAACAGCCAGAACGATGTGTCTTCTCTTGCCTAGATTGCTAAGAACCACTGGAGTCCCATGACCACACCTTGCTACCTCATACCTCCTCCTTTCCTCTCTCCTCCTAAAAATATGAAAAACCTTTCATGATCACTTGGTTGAGCAATCAATTATGCTCTTCAGGGACATCCTCAAGGTAGCAAGTTTGCTACCCACTAATCTCAATTAAAGACATTTTATCCCTCAACCCATGGTTTTGATTTATTTCAGGACTTGAGACCCGTAATCTTAATTTAAATGTCTGTGCTTACTACCCATTTAGAATATGAATTATATAAGAAATCTTACTTATGTGCACAGTCTCAGAGATAAGGGGTTCCATTGACTCCTGAGTCTTTACCAAACAGGTTATGTTTATCCAGGTGGTGGTACTATTAATGGGCAAAGACAAGATAGTGGTAACATTGTAGAGTTGGTTGGTATCATCTTGGAACACAAGCATATCTCCAGGACACTTGGTTGAATTTTTAGTTTCTATTTTCCAATAAATCTCCTGAGGCTTTGGATAGCCTTGGTTAGAAGAACAGGAAAAGTTCAGTACATCTCCAATTTCTGCAGTCTTGTTGTCAAGTTGTATTATTTCAGGTTTACTGAAAGAAGCTAGAAAACAGAATTGAGATATTAGCATCTTTTTTTCTTTCATTTCAAATTTCTAGATGCAGCTAGAGTTAAGGGTGGGAAATGGGGTGGGGGAATGGTCCTTGGCCAGAGAGAAAAGAGGATCGATAGTCTTAGGATAACTTGGAATGTATAACCGATGTTGCCATGACTACAGTTATGGATTAAATGGCAGAGGACATGGGTTCAAATTCTAGATCTATTACTTAGCTCCCATGTGACCCAGACTTCAGTTATATCATTTGTAAAATTATCTCTAAGATCCTTTCCAGCTCTCAAACTCAGATTTCCAGTAACCTCTCTTTGCTCAGTCCTTTTTTTCAGGAATGGATGTTTGAACTCAGAAAATGTCTTCTTGACTCCAGGTCCAGTGTTCTCTATATACTTTGTCACCTTGCTGCCCCCTTCCAGTTCTAAATGCTCAGTCCTATAAGATGGAACTTATAATACCTTTCATTTCCTGGAGATCCTTAGAAATGTTTATAATGTCCTTTATGCTGCACAGAGCTATATCAATAGAAAAGCTTTTTTTTTTTTAAATGGTTAATAAGTACTTTGGTTTTGTTTGCAATCTCTTCCTCAAATGAGGTTTTTATTTTTTAATTTTTTTAATCTTGAATTTTTAATAGCTTTTTTCCCCAAATACATGCAGAGATAGTTAACATTCACCTTTGTAAAATTTTGTGCTCCAATTTTTTTCTCCCTCCATTCCCCCCATTCCCTCCCATAGATAGCAAGCAATCCGATATAGGTTAAACATGTGCAATTCTTCTAAACGTATTTCCATATTTGTTATGCTGGCAAGAAAAATCAGATCAAAAGGGGAAAGAAAAAAAAAGCAAGTAAATGAACAACAAAAAGATTAAAATATTTAGTTTCCACAGTTGTCTTTCTGGATGCTGACTCTTTCCATCATAAATCTATTGGAATTGAATAGGAGGTCTTATTTACAACAAAACAAAACAAAAAACTATTGCTTTGCCCCTGGCTATTGATAGGTAACATCTGGCATGGGGAGGTAACTTTTCTGTTGCTCTCCTTTTGGGTCACAGTGACTTCCATTGGAAGATGGAAAAGAAGTCTTAAGTAAGTCCATTATGCAACTTCCTAAGATCTTCAGTGATATACCTGGAAGGATGAAAGAACTGAAAATATTGGCTCCAAAAGGGGTTCAAAGACCACAAAGGATCACCCCAAGCTAAGTTGTTATGAACTGTCCTGTTGACCAAAGTGGGGATTTTTTAAACTATCTGTGTATTACAGTTATTCATAATTGCTTTTGCTTATTTGATTTTTCCTTTCCCAAACAGATATTCTCAGTGATTTTGCTCATCAAATGGTAAAAAGCACCGTGGACTTTTAATTTAATTCAATCTCTGAATTCATCTGCACTGGACTTTCCAGAGATTGCTCTGCTTTGCCTTTACCAGGTAGTACCCAAGAATCATAAGTGACTACTTACCAATGACAGACAGCTGAACAGAAAACTGATGGATGACAACTAGTCCTTTGAGGCTATAATGTTGGACAACACATGTATATGTGCCCTGGTCCATAATCTGAACATTCTGGAGATATAAAATCCAAGTAGTTGGGTTTAACTTGGTTCGGTTAGTGTATTTGGAATCAACATACTCCTTGTTCTCTTTTCCACGGTAGAACTCACACAGAACATAATTTTTGTCATCTTGCCAAAATATCACCAGTTCTTCCAGGCTGATGTTTTGAGGATTCTTGAAATTACACGGCAGTTTTGTGGTTTTATTGAAAAATGCCTCGTTCTCTAATTCTGGGGCAAATGCAACTAAATTGGAAGAGAGACAGACAGACAAAAAGGAAAAAAGAAAATTCACTTTCATTTATCCACAATAAATATATAGTCCTGCCTCACCAGTGTCAGTATAAATGATATCTGTACAACAGGGTTTAAATGGCAGCATAGGTCAAGCTGTGCTTAAAAAAAAATGCCCATGTGGGGTCAGCAGAGAGCCGGGAAAGTGTGTGGAGCAGCTTAATATACTCATTTCAGCTGTCTTTGCCGAGGATGCTAAGGATCAACCCTGAGCATAGTTCTTGATAAAGAAGCCTTAGGAGGAGGGGGGAACCCTTAATTAGTAGTTTGCTTTATTTGGCCTCAAAGGTCAGGTTAAAGCAAAGAGCTAAGTTTGGAGAATTTATAAGAAATTGGTCCTTGGAAAGCTGATACAAACAAGAACTTTATTATTTGTTGAAGCAAGCCGACCAAAAAAAAAAAAAAGAAAAAAAATCTCCACATACACTACCGGGTAGTATAAACAGATAAGAGGCTCATTCCTACAAATGCAAGAAACTTGGCCAGCGCAGCAAGACAAGTATGGAAATATGTATACATATATTCGACTTGTCAAGTATTTTAACATAATTAACATGTAGTGGACTTCCTGCCATCTAGAGGAAGGGAGGGGACTGGGGGGGGAAATTTGTAATAGAAAACTTTGTAAGGATCAATGTTGAGGAACTACCTATACATATGTTATACAAATAAAAAGCTTTAATAAAAAAGAAAGAAAGAAAGAAACTTGTCCAGCGCAAGGAGGAGGGAATTGTGTTAGAAAGGAAATATGTTAGAAATTGGGATTCACTGAGAACAGGTTATAGATGCCAGATAGGAGGGAGGGGAGGGGAGTGACATTCCTAATCAAGACCCAAATTTGATAGGGAAATTTCTAGAGTCATTTATAACCACCAGGTTTGGGTGAGTTTTGAGTAGGAGGAATTTCTTTATTGCAACTGGACAAAGGATCTGAGTTGATAATCTGAGGCAACTAGAGGGGAATGACTCACATACCATAGCAAATGGTCAAGAGTTTTACCCAATCATCGATCATTAACTACCTGACTCTGGGTTAACAAATATCAGAACAGTAGGAAAGAACAACCTTGTCTATCTTTGCCCCAGTCCTTTATGGGCATTAAGACCACCTAGCTTAAATGACTGCAAATTGTTTTTATAATAAACAAAAAAAATTTAGTTTACAGTTATCCCATAATTACTTAAAACTTTTTTTTTTTTTAAGAGGAAAAGTTGAAAGAAGTGGTGTAAATCCAAACTCAAGCCAGGAAATGACACATTACCAGCTCTAATGGGGAGGAAAAAGGCATGGTGAGAAGGAACAATGAAAGAATGAAGAAAAGCCAGAACTGAGAGTAGAGTTCAAAGTCAAAGACTTAAATGTTGAAATGAGATGGGCAAGAAGGGGCTATCACTAAACCAGAATAATTGTTTTACCAACAAGTCATTGAACAGCTAAATGCACACACACCCATACACACCCCCACACACACACATATGGGGGAGAGAGACAGAGACAGAGACTATAATGCTCTGGGAGAAACTGAGGCAGTACCACACATTGGAAACCAGGTAATATTTTATTGATATTAATGGAGAGGTAAGACTAGTTGACTGAATAGGATATTATCTCAAAGTATTCAGTGCTCTATTAAGGGGTATCAAGGATTTTGTTGCTCAGGGGAACAAAGAGCTCAAGGGATAGAAGAGGGGTAGGACACTAGGGGGATTGGAATTCAAAGAAAGGACTATCTATTCAGTTCTGACAGGTTGGGAGTATGAAGGATAAGTTTGGGAAGAAGCTAGGAGACATTGTCTGGGGCCATAAAGATAAGAGGGACGTCTAGATGTTTGAGAAGGGCCATCTGGAGGTTTTATGACTCTTTGGAATGCTAGCCCAATTATTCCTGATGGTTAGAAAGGGGGGAATTGCTATAGAGGCAGAACAATTAAGGGAAAGTGAGACATGGGAACTGTGGTACAAGAAGACAGAGACAGAGAGAGAAAGGGAAAATAATGGAGACACTGGAGACTCCACACCTGGAACTCCACCTTCTAAGAAGAGTAACTTCTGTCCCTGACCCCTGGAACCTGGCCAGCGAACATTTCTGTAAAGATGGAAGTTACAAAAAACTATACTTTTTTTTTTTTTTTAACCAATTCCATGGAGCATCAGTGTAAAGCCAAATCTTTGAAAGATAGAGCAGCAGGAAAATCATGTTCAGTTCCTCTAACTATAAAAACTGACTTCAGGGCCTTTGCACACACAAGTTGTCCCCCACATTTGAAATACCCTCTCCCACCTCATTTTCCTTTTGTGGGATCTCTGGCTTCCTTCAAAGTATAGCTCAGTTTCCACTTTCTAAATGAGACTTCCAAATCCCCACTCTTACCCCATCCTCAACCCCCCTGTTATTAGCACTTTTTCTCCATTAAATTGTTTTAAATTTAACTTGTTGGCTTATTTGTTTACATGTTCAATCCCTCCATAATATAACAACTTAAAGCAAAAGGATGGTTCTTTTTTTTTTTTTTTTTTTTTTTTTTTTT
>JAJPUD010000578.1:52472-118390 GCA_023553655.1 Myrmecobius fasciatus
ATAAACTCGGTGCCTGGGCACTATAGACACTTTATAAACATTTTTTTTTAATTAAATCAGGAGTTATATTGGGAAATCTGTGAGGCTAATAGGACTGTATGGGATAAACTGAATGAAGACACTCTTATAGGAATACAGCCTTAAACTAAACCTTAATTGTGACTTGAGACTTTATAATAACAAGTGGGGGGGGGGGGGGGGGGAGGGAAGGGGAAAGTGGCAGGTGTTTCTCCCTTCCGGTTTCCCACCACCTCTTAATTAACACTTAAGTACCTTTTAAAAAGGCAATTTATTCTTTTAATTCTGAGATAGATTTCCATTAGAATGTAAACCAGAACTCTCCCAAACAATAGAAGAAAAGGCCAGGCTGGTGTAAGGGAGGGGGGAGGCTTTTATATTCAGGCTATTTAATCTTATGTTTTGCAGTTTTAACTTTGTACTACTTTCACTGACAAACACCTTGTCAGATGGGAGATGCCCTTTCTTGGGAGATCGTAATAAACCCCTTTTTTCTGTTCTTTACCCTTAGTCTCTGTTTTGAGGGCACTACTGTCCCACACAGGGACTAAAGATTCTTTTATTTGTTCTTAAAAATAGCAGCTATATAAATAGTCAGTTTAGTTATATTGGATGCCATATAGAATTTTTCTTAAATTTGCTAAGTGGAAGGATGTTAGCCAAGAAGAATACAAATCCCTCCAAAAGATGCCTAAGATTTTTGTTTTATGAAAATTGACAAAAGTGTTCCAACAAGTCACTGATAACAGGTTGCTCAATCTTGCTGAAGCAAATAGACTCTGTTACTACAGTGTGTGTTTTTTTTTTTTAGAAACTATTAAGGATGCATAGCATGTTGAAGAGAGTATTAAACCAGAATTCTAATTTACTAGCATATTGTATGAATTTGAGAAGATTGCTAAGGAGAGGTTATCCTAGCCTAAGTAACTATTTTAGTTGACATGGGAAGCCCTTCACAATTTGCCTTCACCTTATCTTTCTATGTCTGATTGTACATTACTTACCCACCTACCCACTACTACCTAAATACTCTAAAATCCAAATAATTTGGCCTATTTGCTATTTCCTAAATGCAACATCTAAATTCCATCCCCATGTCTTTGTATGAGCTGTCCTAACCCTACCCCAAAACTTGGAATATTCTCCTTCACTTCTGCCTCTTAGAAACCCCTGAGCTCAAGGACTGTCTCTTTCAACAGGCTTTTTAAAAATGCTTCTCTCCCCTAAATCAATATGCATCTGTTTTGCATTTAATAGGGTTTGTCCATATCCTGTAATTTGGAGGAACTGTGAGCATTACCATGTGGGTGGGGGTAGCCAAATCTTTAAAACTGACTAAAAGGATGCAATCTCTCTCTTTCTAGCTCACAGTTCAGTCCAGAAATGACAATCACAGTTTATTTATAGTGGGGGCCTTGACCTAAACTGAGTAGAGGGGAAAGGACTTTCTTCTCCAGCTGACCCTCATGGCTCCTGAGTTTCTCTTGGTCTGGGGTTATTAGTTTCTGTTCTGTTTCATTTATCCATCTCAGTTTCAGGTGTTTCTATGGTCCTCACCTCAGAATTCAAATCCTTGGGACCTTGGGGTCAGGCTTGCAGGCAGGCTTGTGCAGCCAGTCCACCTAGCATCCAAATCCAGAGAAGTCAAGATGCCCAAGACTTGAGCTGAAGGGATTTGAACTTGGACCTGGAATTGTGCTCTATAAGGTCTAAATTAAACTATGAACTTAATCTACTCCCCTTCCCCTCCCCAGACACTAAGCTAGTTCAAGGGGAAAGGTGATTGTGTATTTGTATGTTGGGAAACAAGTATATTTATTTGTGATTATACCTTTTGAAGTAAAAATTCCTTTATTTAAAAAAAAAAAAAAACCTAACCTGTTAGGGGATAACTGAAACTGGAAGACTGGAGACCACTCCTACAATTGGGGGAAGACCATTGGTGGGGACTTGAGTCACTTGCAGAGAACCTTGAAAGATATTCTTAACCTTCTTAAGGATACTGGGGAAAACTGGGAGAGAGGTGAAATATAAATACCTGGCCTCCAGGCAGGAGAAGCTAGGGTAGTCAGTGTGACATGTATGTATCTTGTTTTTATATCTGTTTACATACTAAAACACCATCCCACCTGGCAAGAAAAATATAATATCTTTGAGAACAAAACCTGTCTTATTTGTATTTGTATCTGGGAAGTAGCTAGTGCAGTGGAGAGAGTATTGGACCTGGAGTCAGGAGGACCTGAATTTTAAATCCAGCCTTAGACATTTAACACCTCCTAGCTGTGTGACCCTGGGCAAGTCACTTAACCCTAATTGTCTCACCAAAAAAAAAATGTATTTGTATCTTCAGTGGCCATCAAAGTGAATGGCACATATAGGTAATCGATGTATACTATGACCAAGTCTTACAAACATTTTATTGTCATTATTTGAATTATTGTCATGATTTAAACTCATAACAGCCTTATAAAGTAAGGACTAAGGTCCTTAAACTCAATTTATAGATATGAAAACTGAGGATTGGAAATTAAGCAAGTTGCCCATAGTCACACAATCAATCAACAAGTGTTTATGAAGTACCTGTTCTGTGCTATGAGCAGCTAGGTGGCAGAAAATTTAGAGCACTGGGCCTGGAGTCAGAAACTCTCATCTTTGTGAGTTCAAATATAGCCTCAGATTCTTATTAGCTGTGTGGCCCACGCAAGTCACTTAGCTCTATTTGTCTCAGTTTCCCCATCCATAAAGTGATCGAGAGGAGGAAATAGCAAACCCCTCCAGCATCTTTGCCAAGAAAAAATGGGCCAAGCCTGAAATGACTGAATAAATTATGTGATATGTGTATGTATATTTGCTGGATATTCAAAGACAATGATGAAAGTCCCTGCCTCAAGGAGCTTTCATTCTATTAGTAGGGAAAACTGAAAAATGCAAATATAGTCCAAATATATATGAAATAAACACAGGGTAAGTTTTTTTTTTGGGGGGGGAGTAAGTAGAAGTGAAGGATACTAGCAGCTTATACACAGATCACATAGCCTATATATTTTAGAGGCTGAACCTACTCCTATAGGCCTTCTGACTTCAGGAAGGCCTCCCTATTCATTATGCCAGCAGTTCTCAAACTTGTTGGTCTTAGGATCCCTTTTACTTTAAAAATTATTGAGGAACTAAAAAAATCTTTTCTTTATGTGAGTTATATTTACCAGTATTTTCATATTAAAAATTAAAAATAATTTTTAAAATGTTTATTACTTTATTTCAAAATAGCAATAACAAATCTACATGTTATTATAAATGACATATTTTTATGAAAAATAATTACCTTCCTGAACAAAAAAATTATTGAGAAGAATGCAATGGTTTTACATTTTTTTTATTAAAGCTTTTTATTTGCATAACATATGTATAAGTAGTTCTTCAACATTGCTTTCTGTTACAAATTTTCCCCCCTATTCCCCTCCTCTCCCCTAGATGGCAGGAAGTCTACTACACATTAATTCTATTAAAATATTTGACAAGTCAAATATATGTATACATGTTTCCATACTTATCTTGCAGTGCTAGAACAATCGTATCTACATGAACAAAAAAGATCTGATAAAGGAAACACAATGCAAGCAATCATCAATATAGAGCATGAAAATGATATGTTATAGTCCATATCCCTCTCTCTGGGTGTATATGGCCTTCTTTACTGAATGGTTCTGTATTTTTTACAAATCTTTTTAAGGTTTGTTTTAACAGAAGACAGTTAATTTGTCATATTTGCTTGTGATCTCATCATTGCTAAATGTTGTTTTAGTTGAAATTAATGAAGAAAATCTGAGGTCACCCAGTTGGAAAAGGGAGCAATATTTTAAAAAGCAAATGACATCTTGATAATAATAATAATGATGATAGCTAGCATTTATATGGTGCTTATTGTATGTCAGGTACTGTTCTACCTCATTTGATAGAATGATATCTTATTTGACCCTTGATACAACCTTGAGAAGTAGATGCCATTATTCACATTTTATCATGGAGGAAACAGAGACAGGTTTGCTTAAGACTTATTAAGTGACTTGCCCAGGATCACATAGCTAATAAGAGTGAGGCTGGATTTTAACTTGGGCTTTCCTTACTCTAGGCACTCATCTCTCTATCCACTGTACCACTAATTACTGGTATTATTATAAAAATAATTGACTTTTTTGAAAACCCAAAAAGTCAGTTGGGGAGTAATAAGGGGACTTCCATAGGTCCAGCGACCACACTTTAAGAATCACTGAATTATGTCATGTTACCTCAAAATTGCATATTACAGTTATTTGTGTTTTTGTTTTATTTGATGAGGAGAGATGAGGTTTTACAGTGGATAGAGTGCTGGGGGTCTTAAGTACTTGAATTCAAATCTGGCCTCAGATACTTGCCAACTGGGTGATCCTGATAAGCCACTTAATTCTGTTTGATTCAGTTTCTTCATCTGCAAAATGAGCTGGAGAAGGAAACAACAAACTACTCCAGTATCTGTACTCCCCAAAAACCTCAGATGGAATCTCAAAGAGTCAATCATGACTGAACAACAACAAACTTATTCAATGAAACTATAAGCTCTCTGAAGGCAGAGCCTGTGTCTCATCTCTATTTTGTATCTTCCCCCATGCCTGAGCAATGTCCTTTGTTGAATGAATTAAATAAATGAATGTGTTATTTTGATGAGGGATATTTGCCTACCTATAGGATCAGCCTGCCTCTTAACTGCTGGCTGCTCTTAACAGCAGGAATACTGATTACAGTCTTCTAGTTTCTTATTTCTGGGTTAAGTAAAACTTTCTCTTTAGAGTGGGTTTCTTCTTAACTTGGGGAGTTGAGTAGTGGAAATTCCCCAAGTATCTTCAATAAACATTAACTTATATATCCAGAATTAAGATTCTGAGAAATCCCTTATTGGACATTTACTATCACTACTATCATTAATAATGATAATAATAATAGCAATAAAAATAATAAATTATATAACACTTTAAATTTTATAAGGCATATTCTTCATAATAAGCTTGTGAAAGACAAAATGAAAATATAATTATTTCCATTTAATAGGTAAAGTTAAATGACTTTCCAACAATCACAGAGGTAGTAAACTATGAAGTCTTGATTCAAACTCAGGTCTCCTGATTCTAAATTTTCACTATACCAAGTATTCACCTAGACTTCTCCAGGAGCCCCGCCTAATTCAGTATTTTGTAATTTTCTAACTCACACAGATCAGATCTGGATTTTGATGGTACCAGAGTTTCCATCTCCTTTTCCTGTTTTTTCCAAAAAAACTTCTTTTTTTCATTTTTAGGTATGAGATACTATGACAATCTGATAATTCTATAACTTATTGTTATTAATTTATTTTCAAAAGGATCACAGAATGTGAGAAAATACTGTTTTATCATACAATTTTTTATATTTGCAATCAAATGAATTATTCAGTCCTTGATTTGGAATAGTGATCTTTTGGGTCAACTGCTTCTCTTTTCTTTCTTTGGTTTTTGGCCTACTGGGCATTTTGCTATTCATTAGCATCTCTACCAAATGATGAGCAATAACATCTCTAGCTCTAGTCTCTCTCCTGAACTCTATTCTCACGTTATTAAAATGCTGTCACACACCTTTGCCTGGATGCTCAACATGTACAACACAGACCTTCTATCCTAATACCCTTTTGTAAACCTTATCTCTTTTGACTCATTAGCAAGGTTTGCAATCTCATCCTTCTCCATTCCTCTCTTGCTCTGAAGCCCCATATCCGATCATTTGCCATGCCTCCCTTTTCATCTATCCCTCTTAACTTCCCTAACTTCCTTTAAAACTCAGATCAAAACCCACCCTTTGGAGTGGGTTTTTTTCAGTTCTCCCCATTACGAGTTCCTTCCTTCTGAGATTACTTTCATAAAATGTAAGTTCCTTTGATGCTGAGTGAGGTCAGCAGAACAGGGAGAATATTGTACATAGTAATTGAAACATTGTGTGATCCCTGTCAGATTGGCTAAAATGACAGGAAAAGTTAATGATGAATGTTGGAGGGGATGTGGGAGGGCTGGGACACTGATGCATTGTTGGTGGAACTGTGAACGGATCCAGCCATTCTGGAGAGCAATTTGGAGCTATGCTCAAAAAGTTATCAAACTGTGCATACCCTTTGACCCAGCAGTGTTTCTATTGGGCCTATATCCCAAAGAGATCTTAGAGGAGGGAAAGGATCTCACATGTGCAAGAATGTTTGTGGCAGCCCTTTTTGTAATGGCTAGAAACTGGAAACTGAAGGGATGCCCATCAATTGGAGAGTGGCTGAATAAATTATGGTATATGAATGTTATGGAATATTATTGTTCTGTAAGAAACGACCAGCAGGATGATTTCAGAGAGGCCTGGAGGGACTTGCATGAACTGATGCTGAGTGAAACGAGCAGAACCAGGAGATCATTATACACGGCAACAATACTATATGACGATCAATTCTGATGGACATGGCTCTCTTCAACAATGAAATGTTTCAAACCAGTTCCAATTGTTCACTGAAGAAAGCCATATACACCCGGAGAGAGGGATGTGAAATGTGGATCACAACATAACATTCTTATACTCTTGATTGATGTTTGCTTGCATTGTATTTCCTTTATCTGATATGTCTTTTGTGTAGATAAGATTTTTCTTGCACAACAATGATAAGTTTGGAAATATATATACATATATTCGATTTGTCAAATATTTTAACATAATTAACATGTAGTGGATATCCTGCCATCTAGGGGAGGGGTGGGAAGTAGGGGGGGAAAATTTGTAACAGAAAGCTTTGTAAGGGTTAATGTTGAAGAATTACCCACACATATGTTATGCAAATAAAATTAAATTCAAAAAAAGAAAAAAGAAAAAAGAAACATTGTGTGATCAATTGTGATTGACTTAGCTCTTCTCAGCAACACAATAATCCAAGACAATTCCAAAAGAATCATGATGGAAAATTATATCCACGTCTAAAGAACTATGAAGTCTGAATGCAGATTGAAGCACAGTATTTTCACTTTTTAGAAATTTGTTTATTTTTTCTTTTTTCTTTTTTTTTCTTTTTTGTTCTGATTCTTTTTTCACAAAATGACTAATATGGAAATATGTTCAATATGATTATACACTGTGTGAGTTCTCCATCAAATAATCTTTTTGGCAAGTGTACATTTGGCATTTGAACACTGTGGCCAGCCCAACAGAGTTGGAAAGCTGGCAATTGAGTTCCAGAAAGCACCTCAGTGTCTGGTATTTTACCCTTCAGAATTTTCAGGATCATCCTAAGATAATTCAAATGGAAGCAATTCAGTTTCCTGGCATGATGCATATAAAATCATGTTGAACATATTTCCACATGTTCATCAAGGAACATAAACTCACACTTACAAGGTGCTCAGAAAAAGTGATACAAGGATGCTCTCAAGGTCTCTCTTAAGAACTTTAGAATTAGGGGCAGCTAGGTGGCGCAGTGGATAGAGCACCAGCCTTGAAGTCAGGAGGACCTGAGTTCGAATTTGATCTCAGACACTTAACACTTCCTAGCTGTGTGACCCTGGGCAAGTCACTTAACCCCAATTGCCTCAGCAAAAAAAAGCAAAAAAAAAAAAAACTTTAGAATTAATTGTATGACATGGGAGACACAGGCCCAGGATCACCCAGTATGATGTAGCCTCATCAGAAAAGGGGCTGTGCTTTACAAGCAAAGCAGAAAAACATGCAATGAGCAAAGTTACAGACACCATCCCAATTGTTCATAGGGACTGTTTGTGTCTAGCCTGTGGCAGAGCATTCTGAGCCGGTATTGGTCTGATCAGCCACAGTTGGACATACAGTAATTCAGTTCTAACAATGATATCATTTTGGTTTTCTTTGAGAACAAAGGACAACAGCCAACCAATCAACCATATTGGATTGCTTATTGTCTTGGGAAGGGAGGACAGAAGAGATGAAAGGAGAAAAAATTAAAACTCAAAATCTTACAAAAATAAATTTTGAGGGCAGCTAGTTGGTGCAGTGATAGAGCACCAGCCCTGAAGTCAGAAAGTTCTGAGTTCAAATGTGGTCTCAGACACTTAACATGTCCTAGCTGTGTGACCCTGGGCAAGTCACTTAACCCCAATTGCCTCAGCAAAAAAGCAAAAAAAAAAAAAAAAAAAAAAAAAAAATTGAATGTTGAAAATTATCCTTACATATAATTGAAAAAAATAAAATAAAATGCTATTGGGAGGGGAGTTAAAAATTTAAGCTCCTTGAAGTTAGGGACTATTTTTGCCTTTTTAGCCCCAGTGTTTGGCAACTTAGTAAATAGTAAATGCTTGCTACTGACTGTTGACTGACTAACCTAATTAGGGAGAAGGAAGTGAAAAATGTAAAGAACTTCTGAGGAATATTTAAACTCATGTCTACAAACTTAGATATATCATAGGATGAAACACCTGAACGAAATCAATAAATATCATCATCAACATCATCAATCATCATTATGATCATCCCCTTGGTTAATATTCATTTGTCTGCTTCCTGAGACCTCCAGACTTAGGCTGGAGACTGAAACATATATGTTTTAGACACAGCCAAGGAAGGACTTTGTTTTGCTTACCTATGTATATTGCTATTCATATTTCTTTTTTCCAGTATAAGGAGGGAGGTGGAGAGAAATAAAAATCCATTTTTGTTCATTGAAAAAATAACAAATTTTTAAAAAGAAAAAATTTGAAAAACAACTATTTGCAAATACTATATTAGGGCTATCAAAAGTGACCCCAGATGCATAAGGCATTAGTTCAGTGTCTCTATGTGTTGACAAGGAGGGTGATCTTTATAATACCCAGATTTGAAGGAGTTTAGTGAGATGGTGCCAAAAATTTTAGAAAGTTAGCATGATCTTACCTGAAAGCACGGACATGATCAGCAAAATGTTTTTCCAATCCATAGTACTGTCATTAGGGAAAGAAAAATGAGAATCAATCAGAAATTAAACATTGAGTCTTTGCCTACATTTAAAAAATGAAAAGAGGGTACTTGGAGAAAAGAAAAGATGGACAGTCATGAATATATAATCTTTACTATGCTTTCTTGAATATGGAAATTTATACACTTTCTTAAAATAGAAATTTATTGTTAAACAATTTGAATCCTCGGTGTTCTAATAAGCACATGACAATGTTTCCCTCCCTCCTTTTCTGTCTTTCTTTCTCTATTTTGTTTTTTCTTATTTTGTATTTAGTTTTAAATAAAGAAAAAAAAAATAGACCTGATCATTTGATTCTCATTGAATTCACTTGACTGAAATAAGTAAAAACCAAAGAGAGCAATATAAACTTATAGCCATTTTTAGTAGTGCTTTTTGGGAGTATACACTTCCCATCACTATTAAATCTTTTTTTTCCCCCTTAGGTTTATTTTTATATTTTTTCCCAATATATTCATACATATTTATACGATTATCTTGCTGCTCAAGAAAAATCAGATTAAGCAGGGGAAAAATGAGAAAGAAAATAAAATGCAAGCAAACAACAACAAAAAGAGTGAAAATGCTATATTATGAACCAAATTCAGTTCTCACACCCCTCTCTCTGGGTACAGATGGTTCTCTTCATCACAAGATCAGTGGAACTGGTTTGAATTATCTCATTGTTGAAGAGAGTCACATCCTTCAGAATTGATCATCATATAATCTTGTTGTTGCTGTGTATAATGATCTCCTGGTGCTCATTTCACTTAGCATCAGTTCATGTAAGTCTCTCCAGGTTTCTCTGAAATCATCCTGGTAATTGTTTCTTACAGAACAATAAAATTCCATAATATTCATATACCATAATTTATTCAGCCATTTTCCAATTGATGGGCATCGATTCAGTTTCCAGTTTCTAGCCACTACAAAAAGGGCTGCCACAAACATTTTTGCACATGTGGGGCCCTTTCCCTCCTTTAAGATCTCTTTGGGATATAAGCCCAGTAGAAACACTGCTGGGTCAAAACTATTAAATCTTTCAGAGAAGAGTGGATGACAATTTTTTCAGTGATATTATTGAGGGAGTTCATGTTCAATACCAGCCAAGTCCACTAGTTTTGAGTCTTTCCCAACACTAAAATCAGTCTATAATGATAATGATTGGGGTTTGCTTTTATTTATTGGGAATATCTTAATCTGTTTTTTCATCAATGTAGATAATTCAGTATGGAAACTCCAGATTGGAGTTTGTTTGTAATTTAGAGTACTTAAGAATTCAAAAGCCTTGTTCTTAGTCATGCAGATAAGTTTTATCAGAGATAGCTCTACCTTATCTCTCTGTTATCATTGTTATTAAGTGTTTTTTTAAATAAAGTACTCTTCTGATACCTCTTTGTTTCATAGAGATGATTTAGGGTGTTTAAAGGTTCTGCCAACAAAGCACAATTGCTGGAGAGAGCTACCAAGCTGGAAAGATCAGGAAAGTGCAGAAAGGAGACTTACCCCATGTTGCTTATCCAAGAATCAATCAATCTAACTAGGTTCAGACCAAGTGATGAATTTTTTCAGCCAATATAAATCCATGAAGGGCTTTCTGCTTCAGTACAGAAGGAACACCTGCTTAGAGATGAAATCACAGATGCTTAAAGCTAAAATAATGAAATAATCCTTGTAATAAATAAGCTTATATAGTACTTTAAAATTTGCCAAGCACCTTAGATACATTATATCATCTTCCTGAAAACAAGGAGAGGTAAGTGCTAAAAAAAAAAAAAAAAAAATTAAGACAACTCGTAGGTACCACCTCATACCTCTCCAATTTACTAAGATGACAGGAGAAGATAATGGTAAATGTTGGAGGAGATGTGGAAAAACTGGAACACTATTGCATGGTTAGTGGAGTTGTGAACTGATCCAAATATTTTGGAGAGTAATCTGAAACTATGCCCAGAGAGTTATAAAACTGTGCATACCTTTTGATCCAGCAGTCTCACTATTGGTTCTGTATCCCAAAAAAGATCATAAAAAAAGGGAAAAGGACCCATATGTGCAAAAATGTTTGTAGCATCTCTTTTAGTAGTGGCAAGGAACTGGATATTGACTGGATGTCCATCAGTTGGAGAATGGCTGAGTAAGTTAGGGCATATAAAGGTAATAGAATATTACTGTTTTATAAGAAACGATGACAGACTTATTTCAGGAAAGTCTGGAAAGATCTACATGAATTGATGCTAAATGAAGTAAGCAGAACCAGGAGAACATTGTACACAATAATATGAAAATTATGGGATGATTAACTGTGATGGACTTCACTCTTATCAGCAATATGGTGATTCAAGGCAATTCCAATAAACTTGGGATGGAAAATACCAATCACAGACAGAGAACTATGGAGACTGAATGTGGATTGAAGCATAGTATTTTCACCTTTTTTTTTTCCTTTCTTGTGTTTTTTTTTTCTTTTGGTCAGATTTTTTCTTGCACAGCCTGACAAATATGTTTAGAAGGATTGCACATATGTAGCCTATATCAGATTGCTAGCTGTCTTGGAGAGGGAGGAGGTAAAAAAGAAAGAGAGAAAAATTTAGAACACAAAGTCTTTTCAAAATGAATGTTGAAAACAATCTTTACATGTATTTGGAAAAATAAATGCTATTGAAAAAAATTTTAATATAAAGAAAACAAAAACCTAAGTGGGATAATAGAAGATACTTTATTTCAAGAAGAAAGATGAGGGTTCAGGTCCTGCCTCTGATACATATTGGGAATGAATCTGGTTAAGTCTTCACTGTCCAGGCAATCCTTTAAGACACAATGGAACAGAGTAGTTGCTAAATTCTGCATGCATCAAGGTTCAAGTCCAATAACCCCATCCCCACAAAAGGGGATGCAATGGTAAATCCAACTGAATATAAAGAAAGAGATTATGTTATGGAGGTCTCAGACAACCTAGCAGAGGAATTAAGATTTTATTTCCCCTGGAAACCACATGGTAGTGAAATGCTTATAGAATATTGAAGTCAGAGGACGTAGACTTGAATTCCTGCTCCATTTTTCATTTACATTGTGACACTGGACAAATCTTTTGACTCTCTGTACTACAATTTTCTTATCTGCAACATGAAGAAGTTAGACTAAAAGACATCATTAATCCTAAATCTTAGAGATGGGACAGGAGACAATAAGATTTTTTTTTTTTTTTGAGCAAAAGAAGTGACTGGGTGACAGCATTGTTTAAAAACTATGAAGAATCCAATTCTCCAAAGTAGGACAGAAATCCAAAATGGGAAGCTATTCTAACCATCAAAGTTTGATATAATTAATGGCCAGGATTAAAATTGCAGTCAGTAGGGTGAAAAGCTATGAAAGGATAAAGGCAGACATTTAAAAAAAAAAGAAAAAAAGTGTTTAGATATTTTTCAATAAATATTTACTAAGTACCTACAATATACATGGTATATTATATCTAAATACATGGAGATACATTGGATCTAAAAAATTAAAAAGGACCTTCATATTTTTTCTAGTCCATTCTCTAGTAATGAGCAAAACAAACTTCAATTTTGGAGGTTGGATTCTGAAACAGGGATTACTAAGAAAAAAGAAAAGACAATAAATTAAGGGGATGGGTACCTGTCAAAGAATGGCTGAACAAATCATTCTATATGAATGTGATGTAATATCTGTTGCAGCCTAAGAAAAAAATGAAAGATATTTTCAAAGGATCATAGATATACAAATTCATATAGAAGGAAGTGAACAGAAACAAGAAAACTATTTTTAAAATAACAAGATAAAGAAAAAGAAACAATAACAACAAGATAAAGAAAAACGACTTTGAAAGACTGAAGAACTTTCATCATAGCAAAGAACCTTTGAAGTACATTGTCTACTTCTTGACAGAGAAGTGATGGACTCAAGGTAGAGGAAGAAATGTATCTTTGGACTTAATACTTAGCCTTGTGAATTTGTTTTGCTTGACTATGTTTATTGACTACAAGGGATTTTTTTCTCTTCAAAATCGAGAGAAAGGAGACTAGCGATGATGATGCCTCCTCCACCAAAAATGAAAGAAGAAAGAAAAGAAGGAAGGAAGGAAGGAACAAAGGAACAAAGGAAGGAAGGAAGGAAGAGTGGGAGGGAAGGAAGGAGGGAAGGAAGGAGAAAGGGAGGGAGGGAGGAAGGATGAAGGAAGGAAGGGGAGAAAAGAAGAGAGGGAGGGGAGGAAGGAAGGGAGAAAGAAAGAGAAAAAGAACAACAACAAAAAATGTCATGGAAACACCTTTTAAAATACAAAGAAGAATACTCAGAGGTCTATAAAAATGGGCATACTCTTTGACCTAGTAATATCACCACTAGGTTGATATCCTAAAGAGATTTTTTTCAAAAATATGGACAAATGTATTTTTAGCAGCTATTTTGTGCTGGCAAAGAATTAGAAATAAAAGGAATATCCATCACTTGAGGAATCACTGAACAATTTGTGGTATAAGATTGTGATAGAATACTATTGTGCTATAAAAAATGATAAGCAGGATGCTTTCAGAAAAATCTGTGAGACTTACATGAACTGATACAAAGTGACATAAGCAGAACCAGGAGAATCTTGTACACAGTAAGAATACTACTATATAAAAATCAGTTGTGAATGACTTAGCTATTCTTAGCAATACAATGAACTAAAACAATTCTGAAAAAAATTATGATGAAAAATATTATTCACCTCCAGAGGAAGAACTAATGAAGTTTGAATGCATATCAAAGCATATTTTTTTTACTTTATCATTCTTTGAGTTTTTTTATCTGTACTTTTTTTTTTTTGCAACATGGCCAATATGAAAATGTTTTGCATGACTACACATGTATAATCTACATCAAATTGCTTGCCTTATCAAGGAAGGGGAGGGGTGGGAGGAAGGGAGAGACTATGGAACTCACACTTTTTTACAAATGCATGTTTTTTTTATTGTAAATAGTATTTTTCCAATCTCATATAAAGATAGTTTTCACAAATATTTTTTTATAATCCCTCTGCCTTCCCTTTCCCCTCCCCAAGAAAGCTGATATAAGTTACATATGTGCAATCATGTTTTTTTCTTCTGTTTTTTGAATTCATTTAGTATTCTATTTTCCCCTAGTTACATGTAAAATCAATTTTTAACATTCATTTTTAAGCTCCTAACATTCATTTTGAGTTTCTAATTTTCTCCCTTTCTTTACCCCTACCGCTTCACATTGTGAAGGCAAGCAATTCAATACAGGTTATGCATGTGTAGTCATGCAAAATTTTTTCATATATTAGACAGGCTGTGAAAGAAAACATAGACAATCCCACTCCCCTACAAAAAAAAATCCTCAAGAACAACAAAGTTGAAAAGTATGTTTCAATCTGTATTCAGGTATCAATCATTTTTTGGGGGATGGATAACATTTTTCATTATAAGTCCTTCAGAATTATCTTGGTTCAGTATATTGCTGGGACTAGCTAAGTCTTCACAGCTGATCATCTTATAATATTATTTACACAGTATTATACTTTGTATCAGCTCATGTAAGTCTTTCAAAGTTTTTCTGAGAGCTTCTTGCTCATCATTTCTTATAGTATAATAGCTATCACAACTACACAACTTTGAAATTACTCCCTTTGTACATTTGTTTCTTAGAATATAGTTTCAATTTACCTGTGTTTTTCTCTGTACTTGATAGCAATCAAATGAAAAAGTCTAGTTTTGCCACCTCTTTTCAATTAATACTATAAGCTATTAAAGCTAAAATGATTTAGAAAGAAAAAAAAAAAAAAGAGTACCTGAGTGGCCTGAAGGATTCATGAAAGGAGGAATTGCTTGTAATTGGCAGGATCAGGGCAACCTTCATGGAAAGAGTAGAACCTGAAGGGTATCTTGGAGAGATTTCAACATAAAGATGGAATGACTATGTTCTGCACGTATATGATGGAAGACAAGGTTACAAAGGTCTGATGTACTAGAGAAATAATACGCTATTCATTTGGCTAATGATGAGCATGACCAAAAGGCACACTTAAAGAAATGTTTTTGGAAAAGCAAATTGAAGCTAAATTGTGGAAGGCCTTAAATATCAGACTTAGGAACCTACATTTTCTTTGTTAAACAATGAGGAACAAAGAAAGGGTACTTTTCCTTGTTTTGCTTTACTTTTTTAGGAAGGAAAGGAACCAGACAAAGCTTATGCATTAGGAATATCACTTGGGCATAGATATGAAGCACATTTGGTCATCTTCAGTCATCCTGATGTAGATTTTGCTACTAGACTCAGATGACTGGAAGAAAGAATAAGGTTGGTGATTTTGCATAACCCTACCACATTTAAATCCAATTCACTTGCAAGTAAAGATAGCACATTTGTCATCTCATTGGCCCTCTTTGGGGAATAACGGACAAACAAAAACATCATTGGCATGATGCACTAATTGAAGATAGAAAGAGGAGTTGAGAGCCAGAGAGATCAGTTGGGTTGGAAAATTACTATTTCACCTTACTTCTAATTCTGACCCAAGAAAATCTTTCCCTGTGTTCCCCTGGTCACTGGCAAAGTTGCACCTGCAATTCCATTTCCTAGACCTAGAGCTCTGGACCTGAAACCAGAAAACAGCCTCAAAACCTTTCTAGCTAAGTTACCTTGAGCAAGTCACTTAACCAATCTGTTTCAGTTTTCTCATTGGTAAAATGGGGATAATAATAGTCCTGACCTCCCAGAATTGTTCTGAAAATCAAATGATTAATATTTGCAAGGCATTTTGCAAATCCTAAGATGCTACATAAATTCTAGCTATTGTTATTGTTATTGTTATCTGTAGAGGGCCAGGAGGTAAGAATCCATTCCAGGTCTTGAATCTTACAGTAACTTGGCTCACCAAAACTCCCTTTTCTTATTAGAATAGCAGAGACTGCTTGTCAGTATAATAAATTAATAATCTAGTGACTGAAGCAAAATGCAAAAACTATTCTTTGGATTAAAGGCAACTCTTTGCACTTAGGACAGCTCATAATAGAGCCTAAGGGCATTTGGGAGAAAGATACTTGAGATGATAGTATGATAAACTTTACCCTGATGTTTATTTCAACTATTTGCATCTCTGTCTAAGAAACCAAGATCTGGGGATTAATGATTTACATCTCAGTAGATCTTGTTTGTTAGAGAAAACTATGGGAACTTCAAAGAGTGTACTTTGTATCAAGTCTATGAGCATTTGAGGTATATATATTTGTCTCTCTGATCAATAAACTTTGAAGAATTCCAACAGAATTCTTTCGCCTGGCCTCCTGACTTTACACCCTTCATTCACTACAGGAGCTGGACTCCAACAATTATCTATTCTTAATCTACTCTTAGCTCAAGTTGAACTGTATTCTTGACTTAGTTTCCCAAACTTCTAAGGAATAAGTCTTTAGTGGCATCTTGCTTCCAGAAACTTTCTTCTACAAACTTGTTTCTCCTTTTTGTCTCTCACTCTCCACTTTCCCCATCACTGAGCATATTAGCATTTGGCAATGTAAATTACATATTCTTAGCACTTAATAAGTGAATGCCGATCACATCAATATAGGGTTTTGGCATTAAAAATGAAACTTAATTAAGTTTTAATTACATCCAACTCTTCATTTGGGGTTTTCTTGGCAAAAATATTGAAGTGGTTTGCTTTTTCTTTCTCCATTTTATTTTACAGATGAAGAAATTGAGTCCAATGGGGTTAAGTGACTTGCCCAGAGTAACCGGCAGAAAGTGAATATTTGAGGCTGGATTTGACTCAGGTCTTCCTGATTCCAGGTCTGGCAGTCTATCCATAGCATCACCTTGAAATCCAAACTTGATTTACCAGCTGATCAGAGCAAAGTTTAAAATAAAATCCAGATTTTCATATTAGCTACAGACCAAAGGTATGGACTCAATTATCCCCCTCACATCTAGTAAATAATTATCTAATTCATTCTGGAAACATCATTTAGTCCTGTTGTTTGAATTGCCTGGATTTGATCTCCAAAAGTTGGTTTCATTAGGAGAAGAAAACTGAATTGGGGGACGAGATTCTACATCTAGTCCTAGCTTTGTCACTCATTACATATGTGACCTAGAATAAGTCATTATGCTACAGAGCCTCATTTCCTCCTCATTAAAATGAAGTAGTGGGTGTTCAACTGTGAAAATTTTAAGTCCACAATATAAAGAGCCCTGAGAGGTGAGCCATATTTTAGGTATGGTCTCCAGGGAATCAGAAGGAAAACATAAAAGGAAACTATAACCTGCTTCTTTCACTGAGTGTTGTAATAACTAGAATGGAACAGAATTTGACTTGTGACTAGATAGTTGGTGGTTGGTTGCTGTCCTTTGTACTTGAAGAAGGCAAAATGACATCACTAAGTTAGAGTCCAGTTAAGGTATGTCTGGCTGTGGCTGATCAGACACAAATATGAACATTTGGAATAGTTTCTCTAATTTTGTGCATCTCATGTTTCTTTGGGGCTGATTCAATTCTGCTTTTGCTCTGAAGGAAAAAAAAAAAAAAAAGACAGCACAAACTAACCTGAATTCTTGTTAAGCTTTCAAGCTTCTTTCCCTAGAGAGGACTGGTGAGTGATCAGGGCGGCTGTATGTGGATTTATGTTCAGTCCAGTTTCCCAAAGAACAGTAGGCTCCTCAAAAACCATATGCTCTGGAATCAGCCTCAGTTTCTCTCTAGATGGGTCCCTTTATCCCCCAAGCCCCCCATAGTCCCAAAACTCTTCTCAAGGGACCCTGGACTCTGTAAAAGGGTGTGATCTATCTCCATATGGCTTGAGGAAATCTAAGGAAATCCACTTTACATTTTAAAATCTTCTCCCCTTCCCTATACAAGCAGTCCACATGAGTTTAAGAAAAATTTACAAAATTTAGGGAGGAAATAAAAGTCATTGCCATTTTGCTTCCAGGGGCTGTGTATTCATCTCAGGTCTCAGGTAGTTTACTGCCATTTCAAAAATTTTGAGGAATCTAAAAGAGTGGAGTTTTTGAGGAGGAAAAAAAAATTTCTTCCAAAAATGTGACCTAGATTTCTGTGTTTAAATTTAAATTGTATATGTAAAATTTTTATTATTATTATTTTTTGCTGAGGCAATTGGGGTTAAGTTATTTGCCCAGAATCACACAGTTAGAAAGTGCTAAGTGTATGAGATGAGATTTGAACTCAGGTCCTCCTAACTTCAGGGCTGGTACTTTATTATTCACTGCACCACCTAGCTGCTCCAATAGAATTATTTTCAATTGAAGCATTTGAAAATAAGATTTTAAAAATATGTATGCATTAATATTGAAGTATTGCTACTAGAAATTTAAATCTGTATTTGATTTGATTTTAAGAAAAAATATTGGTATTGAAACAAAATTCTCTGGTAACTTAAAGAGGTCACATGTTTGTGCTTCTTAATTACATGAAATATATTTAAGGTACTATGATGCATTCTAAAATGTATATTGGGCAAGGTGTAAAAATTATACGAGCTATGCTTTAAAATTTTGTCAGCTCAGTTGGACATGGTATAAATTTTGTGAAATTTGGTCTCAACTTATTTAGATATTACCTATTCTGAATGTTAAGGTTTTGTTCGCTTTTTCCATTTAACAAAGAAATGTACTTAAAGAGTAGAGTTTATAAAATTTTATAGAAAGTTTTAAAAAAGAAAGAAAAGAATAGTTTGGTTTTTTTTTCTAAAGGGAGGGGCCAGTTGGATGGTGCAGTGGATAGAGCACCAGCCTTGAATTCAGGAGGACCTGAGTTCAAATCTGACCTCAGACACTTAACACTTTCTAGCTGTGTGACCCTGGGCAAGTCACTTAACCCCAATTGCCTTAGCCAAAAAAATAAAATTAAAAAGGGACAAGAAAGATTGATTGTAAAAGCAATTAACAAAAATAATAGGGCAATTAGAAGCTCCTGTTGACATTAACAGGAGTCAGACATTAACAATTTTTTGTGGGGCTGTGCTGGAGACAACCCAATGTGAAAAGGCCTGCATTCCTGAGGTAGAAACAGGCACTTAACCTTTTCCTGGTTTATGTGAATTTGGAAATAATTAAGTGGTAATTCCATTTGAATGGAACATCTAGCTAGAATCTCACAAACTAAAGTATTGATTTTTTTTTTTTTTTTTTTTTTGCTTTTTGCTAAAGCAATTGGGGTTAAGTGACTTGCCCAGGGTCACACAGCTAGGAAGTGTCTGAGACCAAATTTGAACCCAGGTCCTCCTGACTTCAGGGCTGGTGCTCTATCCACTGCACCACCTAGCTGCCCCATAAAGTATTGATTTTTAAAATAACTTTTTCAGTGGGGATTTGTGTTAAAATCAAAAACTTGAATATAAATTACATGAGATTCCTATTCATTTTTGTGACAGACTATGTTATGTCTATTTAGCTATCACTTATGAAAATTGTGAGCTTGTTATTTGGAGTTATTGTCATATTATTGAAAACTAAAGTTAATAATTACTCTGTGTGGAAAATTCCACAGCAGCTCTAAGGGTAGAAAAGGTGGGGTTGGACAGGCAAGGGAACAAGACTCAGCCCCTGCTGTGGGGTCCCTTCCCTAATTTGTAAACTTGGCAGGTTTGGAGAAAGCTTGGTTCTGGGTATAAAATTCCAATCTCTTCACCTTTAAATTTCTGAAAATCCTTGATTAGAATTTTTGGTAGTTAATGATTGAAGACTATGCTAGTTATTTGTATGATTTGACATTTTTCTTACAGATTTGTTGGCTAGGGAAGATGAGGGCACCCTTCCCCCCAGGGTGTGACTGTGGTCTCTGAGCCCTTTCCACTAGGTAAGGGCAGTGAGAAAACCAGCCTCCTTATTCATGTTCACCCCCTATCCTGTGGCCCCCTCCAGCTGGTTAAGTGAAATTCCTTTAACATTAATTGCTTCTTTTATTTAAAGGAATGTTTACATGATTTCAATAACTGAATATTTGTTTTTATTTTTCAAGTCTTCTTGTTTTAAGACAAAGTCATTTGTGGTGCTGTCATTAAAGGTTTTATTGCTTAACAACGCAAGGAATTTTTTGTTTGTTTGTTTGTTTTTTAAAGCTTTTTATTTGTATAACATATGTATGGGTAGTTCCCCAGTATTGATCTTTACAAAGCTTTCCATTACAAATTTTACCCCCAGTCCTCTCCCCTCCCCTAGATGGTAGGAAGTCCACTACATGTTAATAATGTTAAAATACTTGACAAGTTATGCAAGAAAAATCCTATCTACAAGAAAAAAAAAAGAAAATCAGAGAAAGGCAACACAATGCAAGCAAACATCAATAGAGATCATGAAAATGTTACGTTGTGGTCCATATTTCATATCCCTCTCTCTGGATGTATATGGTTTTCTTCAGTGAACAATTGGAACTGGTTTGAGACAATTCTTTGTTGCAGAGAGCCATGTCCATCAGAATTGATCATCATGTAATATTGTTGTTGCTGTGTATAATGATCTCCTAGTTCTGCTCGTTTCACTCAGCATCAGTTCATGCAAGTCTCTCCAGGCCTCTCTGAAATCATCCTGCTGGTCGTTTCTTATAGAGCAATAATATTCCAAAACATTCATATATCATAATTTATTCAGCCACTCTCCAATTGATGGGCATCCCTTCAGTTTCCAGTTTCTAGCCACTACAAAAAGGTCTGCCACAAACATTCTAATGCAAGGAATTTTTAAGAAAAGTTTGTCAGAACTGCAAGTTCTCTGAAAATGATTCTCTCTGCCAGGGTCTTCATCTGTCTTCAGCAAAATTATTTAATTGCATCATGGTCTCATTGTTTAATGAATATGACAGCAAATATGATCTATAGCTTTCTTGAAGTAACTAAAACAGGATTTCAACCTGACTGGCCTGCATCTAATTTTGGCTGATTTGAGTTTTGAATTTTGGAATGACTATCTGAATTAAGTTAGTAACCCATCATTTGAGAAAATACCATGAAGTTACTCAGATTCCTGAGTTGGCTATATGGTGAGATTGTTAGCTATTATAATCATGCTCCTGCTTTTTCCACTAATTGTAAATTTCTATTATCAGGGTAAATGATCAAGAAGCCATAAGCACAATTCAAGTAAATATTATTTTGCTATTTTCAATCTGAAAATATGTAATCATTATATCTTAAGTAATTAGATAAATGAATATTTGGCCTAGTCATCTATCTGTTGCTAGATGCATATGTCTGTATGAAATAAAGGTCTTTAAAGGTTTCAAAATAATATAAAAACAATTGACACATCTATGGGACAGTTCTGTCAATCAATAACAATTTGATTGATTATTGAAACTAAAGCTGAAACATCTTCCCTGTGGTTTAGAAAAGAGGATTTTAGTGTATTCAGGTTTTCTTAGAAAAATGTAACTTGAGGCAGTTAGGTGGTGTAGTGAATAGAGCACCAGCCCTGAAGTCAGGAGGACCTGAGTTCAAATCTGGTCTCAGACACTTAACACGTCCTAGCAGTGTGACCCTGTGCAAGTCACTTAACCTCAATTGCCTCAGCAAAAAAAAAAAAAAAAGAAAGAAAGAAAAAAGAAAGATGTAACTTATAGAATATTTACATCAATGAGAAAGTCAATTTTATTTTAAGTTTGTTACTAATGTGGGAATAGCATGTTTGTCCAGTGTGCATACTGTGACACAAACATGTTTTTCTTTTGAATAACTTATTTGATATGAAAAGCTGCTGGCCAATCTATAAATCTGAATGATTTTTAAACACCTTTAGCTTCTAATCTTAGAGCCAAGCCAGTGAAACTTTCTCTAAGGTCTACAAACAAGCTACAAAGGCTCTTGTGAAATCTATTTTCACTGGTCACAGATTAGGAGCCCAAGTGACTCCTGAAAGCGCCATTGAACCCCCTTCTCCTGAAACCTGTTCAGAAGAGGTACACTTGTTTAAGAAAAAAGTTTGAGTTCATCTCTATCTCAATATCCTGCTTTGGACAGACAAATAAAACCTATTTAGCAAGGATTTTGTGAATACCTCTGTTATTCTTATGGGATTCCCCCTTTCTCAAAATAGCATTTGGATTAAAATGTAGTCTCTATTAAAAGATATTATACTTAATTAGCTATTTACAGAAACTTCAGGGAAGATATAAGCACACTTCCCAATGTTGAGGGATAAAGCACTCCAGCAACATTTGGGGGTCCCCAGGTCGGTGTTGTAGTTATGGGGAATGAATTCGCAGGCCCAGTCTCCAAGTTAAGGGGCAAAAGATTTATTAAGCAGATAGCAGCGGGCTAGGTTCCAGAAAGGATTAGCAAAGAACCCAAGAGAAATGAAAGATTTATAGGACAAAGTTGATCAGAGCTCCACCTTACCTATTTGCTAATTTTATGGCTTACAAATAAATTTGAAAGGTGGTCTCAGGAACTTGGTTATCATTGATCAACAGATTATCCATCTGACAGTCAGTAATGTTTGTAGGACTATTCTAAGGCTAGAAGACTTTGAAATCATTGATGAACAGATTATTAGAATAATAGCATTCTTAGGTCAGAGGGATCAGGATCATTAATATATCTTCCTTAAAATCTAAGGAAAGAAATATTATTATATTCCTAGGCCAGAGGACTTTTACAATTATTGACAGATTGCCAGAACAATAGCACTCCAAAGTTGGAGGTGGGAGGGGACCTTGGGATCACAGATTCTAAAGCCATAAAACTTTAAAATCACTGACAAATTGCTAGAACAGGAGCACCCTAATGTCAGGGGACTTCAAAATCATTGCTGTCTCTCCTAGAAGCTATATTACATCACCAAGAATGATGGTTCTGCTCTTAGTGCTCTCTGTCTAGTTCTCTTAAGTTTGTTTTCCTCTAGGCCTTAAGCAATTCATCTTCAAATAACCAGCACTAGATAGCTGTATTGACCAGCTTCAGGGACTTTTTCAATCCACATCTTCAATCAGCTTACACCTTTCCAAATGGGGCCCTGTAAGATGACCTGGTTTAACATTTAGAATGGGGATATTGGATTAAGATTTGGGTCAATATTACTGAGAAAGATATCCCACAAACAATTCAGTTTGATACTTGTTAAATTGTAGAATTACAGAGGTTTGAATAAATATTTGTGTCCTGATAGAGAAAGAATTTTATAAAATTGCCTATTTTGAAATAATGTTTGGTTTGCTACAATGGCTGGATATTTAGAAAATGCAGATCAAAGATTAAATTGGGAATAGATATAATAGATATAGATCTCTTAGGAAGATTTGGAATCAAATTAAAGACTTAAAGCAATCGATAGACATCAATGCCTGGGTAGTATTGGTAAAGTACAATGCAAAGAGTCTGGGCAAAAAGCAATTTCTATGTTTGTGCTACAAGTTGCCCCATGCCCAGATAGTATCATTCCCTTTGAGTATGGAAAAACATGAGAGTGAATTCCCAAAATAATACTCCTGGGGTTAATTGCAGTACTTTAGTCTACCTATTTTCTTCTGGGAGGGAATAGACCAAGCTATACTAACCCTTTATCTCAGCTCTGGAGATCAGTCAGCTCAACTCTCATGGTTGGGTGAGATTCCCAAATCTAGGTATTATAGTGACATGTGCCTGAGTTTGGAATGTAATTGACTGGTGGTGGTTGTTGCACCTTCATTTCAAATAATACTGTTCCTGATGAATCAGTGAACAAAGCCCTGGAAGGATTGTTTTCATTGTTATTAGAGTTAGGAAAAATTCTGAAGTGGACACTTTCAAATTGGTTCAGTTCATAGTTTAATAGTACTTGGTGATCCAAAGTTATTTATTTGATCATTTGCATATCTGAAGGGCTTCTGATGTTATTCCACTTACTCCCCTGTTTGATCAGACTGATACAAAGGACAATAAAACAGATGCAAATAACAATGATTAATTCCAACAAGAGAGTCTGGGAAGTTAATGAACTCCATAGTTTTGGAGGAAAGAAAATCAGGAGCAACCAACAAGAATAGAGAGAAATATATAGTTTTAGAAAAGGATGTGAGTCTGATTAATGAAGTTTGTCAAGAATGATGCGAGGGTAAATCATTAGCATTTTTATACCTCACTAGCAAAATCCAACAGCAAGACATACAAAGAGAAATTCCATTTAAAATAACTTTCAATAGTATAAAATATTTGGGAATATATCTGCCAAGGGAAAGTCAGGATCTATATAAACAAAACTACAAAACACTTTCCACACAAATAAAGTCAGATCTAAACAATTGGAAAAATATCAAGTGCTCTTGGATAGGTCAAGCGAATATAATAAAGATGACAATACTACCTAAACTAATTTATTTATTTAATGCTATGCCAATCAAACTCCGAAGAAATTATTTTACTGGCCTAAAAAAAATAACAACAAAATTCATCTGGAAAAACAAAAGGTCAAAAATTTCAAAGGAATTAATGAAAAAAAAAAGCAAATTAGGGTGGCCTAGCTGTACCAGATCTAAAACTATATTATAAAGCAGCGGTCATCAAAACCATTTGGCACTGGCTAAGAAACAGAGTAGTTGATCAATGGAATAGATTAAGTTCACAGGACAAAATAGTCAATGACTATAGTAATCTAGTGTTTGATAAACACAAAGACCCTAGCTTTTGGGATAAAAACTCACTATTTGACAAAATCTGCTGGGAAAATTGGAAACTAGTATGGAAGAAACTAGGCATTGACCCACACCTAACACTGTATACCAAGATAAGATCGAAATGGATTCATGATCTAGACAAAAAGAATGATATTATAAACAAATTAGAAGAACATTGGATGGTTTACCTCTTAGATTTGTGGAGGAAGAAGGAATTTGTGACCAAAGAAGAACTAGAGATCATTATTAATTACAAAATAGATAATTTTGACTATACCAAGTTAAAAAGTTGTACAAACAAAAGGAATGCAGACAAGATTAGAAGGGAAACAATAAACTGGAAAACATTTTTACATTCAAAGATTCTGATAAAGGCCTCATTTCTAAAATATATAGAGAATTGACTCAAATATATAAGAATTCAAGGCATTCTCCAATTAATAAATGGTCAAAAGATATGAACAATTTTCAGATGAAAAAAATTGAAACTATTTTTAGTCATATGAAAAGATGCTCCAAATCACTATTGATCAGAGAAATGCAAATTAAGACAACTTTGGGATACCACTACACACCTGTCAGATTGGCTAAGATGACAGGAAAAGATAATCACAAATGTTGGAGGGGTTGTGGGAAAACTGGGACACTGATACTTTGTTGGTGAAACTGTGAATGGATTCAACCATTCTGGAGAGCAATCTGGAACTATGCTCAAAGAGTTATCCAACTGTGCATACCCTTTGACCCAGCAGTGTTTCTATTGGGCCTATATCCCAAAGAGATCTTAAAGGAAGGAAAGGGACACACATGTGCAAAAATGTTTGTGACAGCCCTTTTTGTAGTGGCTAGAAACTGGAAACTGAATGGATGCCTATCAATTGGAGAATGGCTGAATAAACTATGGTTTATGAATGTCATGGAATATTATTGTTCTGTGAGAAACAACCAGGAGGATGATTTCAGAGAGGCCTGAAGAGACTTGCATGAACTGATGCTGAGCAAAATGAGCAGAACCAGGAGATCATTATACATAGCAACAAGACTATACAATGATCAATTCTAATGGACATGGTTCTCTTTAACAATGAGGTACCAGTTCTTATTGTTTATCAATGAAGACAGTCATATACATCCAGAGAGAGGCCAGTGGGAACTGAGTGTGGACCACAACACATTTTAACACTTTCTGTGAATATTTACTTGCATTTTGTTTTCCTTCTTAGGTTGTTTTTTTTTTTTCTTTCTAGATCTGATTTTTCTTGTGCAGTAAAATAACTATAGATATGTATACATATATTGCATTTGTCATATAATTTAACATATTTAACATGTATTAGACTATCTGTCATCTAGCATAAGGGTGGGGGGAAGGATGGGAAAAATTTGGAACAAAAAAATTTTGCAAAGGTCAATATAGAAAAATCACTCATATGTTCTGTAAATAAAAAGCTTTAATTTAAAAAAAAAAACAAATAAAAAGAAAATAAGACCAGAAGGAAAAAAAAAAGAAAAAAAAAGAATGATGTTAGGGGTCTTCAAAGAGTTATAAATAAGAGGAGGGATTGAATGGAACATCTAAATGGTGAATTCTCTTCAGGAAGCATGCAGAACATTTTTGCAAAACATTCTCATTCCTAGTGACCATTTGTCTAAATAATTCCTCCTATGACATATGAGATAATAGAAGGATGAGACACCACAACTACAAAGATCCTGTTTGACCAGACCTCTCCAGATCCCTTCCCTTAGTGCTGAGAAAATACCTTTGTTTCTCGAACTTTTCTCTTGTTGCTGGGAAAAGTTCCCTCTAAAGCTCTGAAGCCCAGACAATGAAAGAAAGAGCCAGGGGTGGGTGGGAACTCCTTGTTAGGGTCTAAATAAATTTGCTAAGAACTGCTCACTTCTGCATTTCCTTTCTGATGCTGCTTTGGTGGACACTGGGTGTGTCCTTTCTCATGAGAAAGCAATAAATTCCTTTTTGCCTCTCCTAAGTCAAGTTTCTGATTGATCAATTGAAAGGGTGCAGTGACCATTACCACACACTTCAATTCTCTCCTCAACTGTGATTCATGCGGTTTTTCCCAACTTCTGGAGAAAAGAGAGTTGAGAATTTTCCATCTAGTTATCTTGACAAGAGAGAATAGGCAATATAATATGGGGAAAGGTGTTGAGATGGAAGACACCCCAACAATATTAGGGGCCCCAGGTTGGTGTTACAGGTATGGCAAAAGAATTTGCAAATTCAGTTTGTCTCCAAATTAAGGAGTAAATATTTATTACACTGCTGACTGTGGGCTAAGTTCCAAATTTAGCAAAGAATCAGGAGCAAGAAGATAGTTTTATAGGACAAAGAAAAAAAAAAAAAAACAGGTTCTTCAAGTCACTGATATACTAATTTTATGGCTTGGAGATAAAATTGAGGAATGGTAGAGGTGGAGTTGCACCCTTTATTGAATTCTATGACTTAGAGGTAGAGTTTACTTCACTATTGAATTCTCAGAAACTTTATTATTGCTGACCAAGAAACAGAAACTGTTTGTGATACTCCCAAGGCCGGTTGCCTTAGAGTTATTGCTACATCCTCCTTAGGAGCTACACCACATTAAAAGGACTAACACTAATGCTCTCTAGAGCAGAAAGCCGGTAGAATAACGAATAATGAGTGAGAGCTTCTGTTTAAGTTGTTTAAGTTTATCTGCTCTGTCACTACTAACACTTTTAGGGAGTTTTAACTTAATCTGAATCACAAATACATATCATACAATGCAGTGATCAACATTTTTTTTATGGACTTTCACATCCCTCCAAAGCTAAAAATCAATCCAAAACATTAAAAGGGAAAAAAAATACTAATTATAAGAGGATAAAGGAAGGGTAGTTGAACATTATGACTGAATGAGAAAGCATGGCTACCTAGCCTTCTATTATCTAAAAAAAAAACCCAAAAATGCATGAGAATAAAAGAGTAACAACAACAAAGAATAGCTAGGAAATACTCATAAACAAGACAAATGAGCAAAAACGATGAGAAAAGGATGACACTTGAGAAAAAAGAAATACTACAGAAATTATTATTAACACCCTCAAAAATGATAATAGCAGAATTGTAAAAACAAAACAAATAAAAACACTTCCAAAATGGTGCAGAAAAGCCCCCCCAAAAAAAAAGAAAGGAAGGAAGGAAGAAAGAAAAGATGAAAAAATGAGGTTAGAAATTAGAGCTTTTAAGAAATTAAAAAAAAAAACAGAATGGAGAATTTGGAGAAAATGGCAGAATCTCTTCAAAGCAATGGCTCCTCTGAAAAAGAGAACAGAGATGAAAAATAGACAGATTACAAAAGATAATGGGTAGAATCACTGAATGGGAAAAAGAAATCCCAAAATGTCCTGTCTCAGTTATAGCCTAGAGAGAAAAATAAAAATAACAAATTCTTCCTTGGGTTCTAGTAAAACCTTATGCAATTAGATAAGGTTTGATCTAAACTCAAAATATCTGTACTATAAATGAATATAAGAATGAAAAGCATCCTGATTTAATTGTTTCAACATGTAAAAATAAGGGATTGAAGGTTCCAAACTGTTACTCTGAGAATCTTCCTAGCTCCAAATTCAAAACTACTCAGTAATGTTTCAGAGGTTATACTGTTATATCTCAGTTTCCCTGAATTGTTCTGCCTCAGTCTCCCTGGTGGCAACCCCTCCTTCCTGGGGTTAGGACTGAGATAATTAGGGCTGGGAGCTCTGCCACTAGTATTCCAAAAAATCATAAAACTCCAGATGGCTTATCTCCAATGTTTGGGCATATCTTTCTGGTCTCAGACCTCCTGTCTCTAGTTTCTTCACTTATTAGAATTTATGATCCTTCTTCTTTACCCCTAACTTGTCAGAACTAAATTTATGGTCCTTTCCTGGAACTGCTATCCCCCCAGTGCTCTATCTCACCTTGCCTTTGTTTTCCTGATCACTGGAGCCCTATAAGAGTCTCTGGAATCCTTTGCTCATAGTTGGATGCTTTGAGACAAGAGTCCCATCCATCTGGCTGGGGGTTCGACATGGATCCTGTTTGGCTGCCAATCTAGACTACCCACTAATATTACATTAAAAAACCTCTAATTTTCTATCTTGCCTCAGTTTCTCTGGCATTACACTATCCACTAATTCACTCTCCCTTTAGACTAGGAGAATTCATCACATGATTTTTTAATGGTAGAGAGAACAAAAATAGTGTATTCAATATGAAAAACATTATATATATGTGTGGGTGAGTATATATATATATATGTATAATTTTTAAAAACCCACCAAATTACATGTAACATAAAATATATCAAACTCAATCATTAAGTGAGTGAATGAATGAATGAATGAATGAAAATTGTGCTAAGCAGATAACTTATGCTAGGCTTAAGCCTTGAGAATATAAATATAAAAGTAAAACAGTTCTTGTCTTTGAGGAACTTACGTTCTAATAGAGGAAGACAATACATATAGTGGAATCCTAGGCAGGGTCAAGAGTTTTGTTTTGGGAAGTAACGGGGCTAGTGAGTATAGTCACAGAGGGATTATCAAGATCTTTCTAGGAACAATAGTATTTATATCATTACTGTTCCCAAAGCAAGAGATGGAAAGCAGGAGGAGGAGAAAGAAGGGAGGAACAAGGATTCATGCATGATGGAATGCAGGAAGATGACTAGAATGCAGTGTAGCAATACTGACTGATCACTGAAATATAGCAAACTTTCTCCAATGAGGAGGACACAGCCCCGGAGCAGAAGAGAGGGAAACCAGACCTATAGATGGAGGGTGTCCCAGCAGCATGGCAGGAAGATGGCCAGACTTCAGTACCACCTTAGATTCCCTTGCCCACAAAAGGGTTGGGTCTCCCAGACTATAGCTGCAGGAAACCCAGAATCTTTTCTTAGCAGCCATAAGTACAAGCCCAATGCCTTTCATAGATGGAAGAGGTTTCCTGTGCCATGGAGATACATTACCCCCTCAGGGTTGGATGGGATGTGACTCAAGGGGCACTCCTGCCAGGTAGCCATTCTTTTTTTGTCCCCGTTTTCATTTTCTGTTTCAGTTTAGTCTTACTTCCTCTTTCTAAAACTCCTGCATAGAAAGATATGCCCTTAGTTTTCATGCCCCATGTACATGTACACCTTTCCCAGCCCCAGAAAATTTCATCCAAGATCATTTTCCTACAAACTCACTCTTTGCCCCCCCAAAATTTCTGGGAAATATAGCTCAAGCCTACCAACACACAGGATTGTACCAAGGAATATATCACCTTGATCCCAAAATATCATGAGATGAGTGGATCAGACTTCTAAAGAGATTCCTTATATCATATGGGGTAAGGGAAGGTTTTATACTTTTTGCCTGGACTGGGAAAAGAAAAAATAAAAAGAATAACAAATAAATATGAGAGATTTTTGAATTGGGTAGAATAGCTGGGGCTGGATAGGGTGGGTTGTTTCAAGGGAGAACCTGTGGGAGGAGACCAGGACCACATTAGAGTAAAAAAACAAACTGCAAGGATTAAATACTAGTTTAAAAGAGGAGAGGGGAAAAAAATACAGTTTAATGAGAAAAATGCAATCTTAGCATTTACAACATGAAATATGAATAGGAATTTCCCAAGTTCCTAAATGAAGTGAAAGAGAATGGTAAAATGGACAAGAAAAGAAAACCCAATAATTTACTGCATATGCATGAAATGCACGTCTCAAAGACAAAGAATGAAACTGAGATGAAAAAATGTATTATGTTCTAAGGGATTCCAGAAAAATTAGAATTTGCAATCATGATTTCAAACAAGAGTGAGAGAGAAAGACATGGACAGACAGACACAGAGAGACAGAAACAGAGAAATAGGGAGATTATATCATGTTTAAAGGCACCGTGGACTATGAAGCAAAATCATTTGTGTGTGTGTGTGTGTGTGTGTGTGTGTGTGTGTGTGAAATAGTATAGCTCCTAATTTCTTTTTTAATTTCTTTTTTGATTGATAAAAAGATGTTTTCACTACTTCCTACTTTCCCCTCACATTGAAAAATAAAAGAAAATCAGAAGTCTCATAGCAAATATTCATAGTTAAACAAAACAATTCCTATGTTTACCATATTCAAAAATATCTCTCTCATTCAGCATTCTGAGTTCATCACTTCTCCATCAGGAGGTAATACCTAAGTTCTTAAAGGAAAAAGAAAACAAGAGCAAAAAATACAAAAAAAAAAATCTGACAGTAATATATTATAAAGGAATGATTATAATTATAATAATTATAAAGGAATAATAATTATAATAATCATAAAGGAATTCAATTTCAAAGCTATATAAATCTAGATGCAAAATAAGCAAGACAAAGACAAGCATCTATATGAAGAATTTTTGATGATATATTTAGATGGTATAAATAAAGGCATAATTAAAATAGTTTTGAAAAACTGGACATTTCTAAATTGGAATATTCAAGAACATGCATATTTCTCAGTATTATCACTTTTGTGGTAAAAAAATGTAAAAAGACAAGTATTATTTACAATCCATTAAACCATAAAAATGGCAATAAATAAAGGAATCAGGAGCAAATGATACAGTCCTTGGATAATAAATGTAAAGCTGGAAGAGATTTCAGAAGCAATCCAATCCCAAGACTTTATAAGTGAGGACCAAAAGACTTAAGTGATTTGTGGACAGGAATTTGCAGTGCAGAATTTAAACCCACTTTCTCTCTAGAAATTTAGCAATGCAACACAAATGATGCCAATTGAAATAATGACAGAATAAATCATGAAAAGAGCAAATAATTGCTTAAAAGAGAATGAAGATGAAATAATAGACCAAAATTGGGGGATGCAATTAAAGCAGTCCTTAGAAGAAAAATTATAACTCTGAAGGCACAAATTAAAAAGGGAAAAAAAGAAGAGAATTAATTAACTAAGCATAAAATTTTTATAGAGAGGAAAAAAACAACCAGAAATAAAGAGATTAATTAACTAAGCATACATTTTTTAAAACTAGAAATGAAGTCATTAGCAAAATAAGTACAAAAGAAAAAATTATTTGAAAAATATGTAAAAAGACTTGATTTGTTTAAAAAAGAACTAATTTTGAAAGATACATTTTTTAAAGACTGATAAAATTCATAAACCATTAGTTAACATTATAAAAAGAAAAGAGGAAATCACATTCACAACTTTAAAAAATCAAATTCACAACAAGGTAAATTCACAATAACCATAGGGGAAATAGGAGACCTTACAAGAAATTACTAAATACAATTACATTGCAGCAAAACTGACAGGTTAAATTACATGAATAATTATCTACAAAAAATAAAATATCCAGATTAAGAAAACAAGAAATTTGTGTGTGTGTGTGTGTGTATTTGAAAATCAGATTTTTGAAAGTGAAGTAAGCTATTATTTAATTATCAGTGAGGAAAATTTCTATTCTAACATAAACTTGCTATTTATAGTCTTAGAAAGTTGCTTGTGTATAAAAAGACTAATTGACTTGCCCAGGATTACACAGTCAAGATGTGTCAATTGTATACTAGAATCTAAGTGTTAATTATTCTAAAGTCAGATCTTTACCTACTTTACTACACTGCTTCTCATAAAGGAGAGGTGAAGGGGACAGGGGTTGGAAACCCTTGTCCAGATGTATTTACAAATGAATTAAATCAAATGTTTAAAGAGCAATAAAAATCTGTACTACAAAAAATTGTTCTCAATAATATAGAAAGTACTCTGTAAATTCCTTTTATGAGTCAAATAAGATCCTAAAAGGTGGGGGAGGGGGAGAAGGCAGAAATATAGAACTATAGTTCAATATTTCTAATGAATAGTAATGAAAATATTTCAGTCAAATTTTGTAAAGTGATTACAGCAGTATATTCAAAAAAGTAGCCTTTGTAATTTATTAAAAATCCAATCAAATTAAATTTATCACAAGGTATGAAGATAGTTCAATGATTGATTGATTAGGAAGGAAATTAACAATTGTTCATATAAAATATACTACTATGTTAAAACTGTTTACACAAAATCCACATGACCATGATATTTTGAAAGTTTTTGTCACTTTTGTTACTTCTTACATTTATTTCTCTTCTCTTATTACTATAATTTACACTTCTGGTATTATGTTATTAAAGGTATAAATGGGTAATTCTTTAATAGGATCAAAAGTATATATTTAAAATAAAGACAGCATTATTTGCAGTGAAGAAATACTAGCTGCTTCATATTAAATTTGGACTAGGATACCTCTTTTCATCACTAGTATTTAACATAATACCAGAAGTTTAAGTAGCAGAGGTACAAAAATTCTTCCAAAAAAAAAAAAAAATCCACAAGAAGCAGCTATAAGGTGCACTGGCCCTGAAGTTGAGAGAACCTGGGTTCAAATTTGATTTCAGATACTTAAAACTTCCTAGCTGTATGATCCTAGGCAGATCACTTGACTTCAATTGCCTTGCAAAATATATATATATATTGAAAGCTATTTTTACATGTAATTGGAAAAAAAATACAAATTTAAAAATCCATTTAAAAAATCAATATTTTATATAGTACAACAATAATCAGGGAAGAAAGAAGAAATTATATTTGAAATAATTACAAAAATATATGAGAATTAGCTTCTCAAGACAAAGAACTTATATAAATATAATTCCCAAACTGCCTTAGCAGAAATAAAAAAAGACAAATAACTGGAGAGACATTCAGTGCTCATGGTTGGACTGTGGTTGTGATGCTTCAATCTCAAAGAGCATCAAAATGATATAATAAAAGTGATATTGTTACCTAAACTTATGCATAAATTTTGAGTCTTATCAATCAAACTTCTAAAGAATTATTTTGTAGAGCTAGGAAAATATTAAAATTCATTTCAAAAAATAAAAATGGTCAAGAATTTTATGGAAAATAATATTAAAGGCTAAGTATTACCAGATCTCAAATTATGTTATTTGGTACTGGATAAAAATTAGGGGAAAAAATAGATTATTGGAACAGATGAACAAGACTGAAAAACAAATTAATATAGTAATGTGAAGTATGTCCTTATATTACAGAAGGAATGTAATAAGAACTGCTCAGAAAACCAAATAATATTTTGGTAGAAAACATCATATTATAGTATGTGCTATAATAAAGTTCAAATGAATAAACAATCTATTAGTAAATACCAAAAAACTTGATAAAACTAGTAAGGGAGAATGAATTGATGTGCATTTTTCCACTATCAAAAGAAATGGAATATCATATGTGAAAAATAGAAAATAGGCTAGTAAGACTCAGTCATATGGATGGAATTCTTTTCTACAATGAAGTGATTCAGGTCATTCAGAGAGAGTACTATGGGGACTGAATGTGGAGCATAACATAGTATTTTCACCTTTTTTTGTTGTTGTTTGCTCACTTTTTTTTTCTCTTTTTTTTTCCTTTTTGATCTGATTTTTCTTATGCAGCATGATAAATGTGGAAATATTTTGAAGGATTGAACATGTTTAAGATATATTGATTTTCTTGTTGTCTAGGGGAAAGGAGTGAGAGTTAGGGAGGGAGAAAAATTTGAAACACAAGGTTTTGCAAGTATGAATGTTGAAAACTATCTTTGCATATATTTTGAAAATAAAGTTATTATTTTTAAAAAGATTCAATCATACTGTGTGTGTGTTTGTGTGTGTGTGTGTGTGTGTGTGTAGGAGGAGTCAGAGAAGAGTGATACACTAAAATACTAGGAAGAAAGGAAGATTATAAAAGGAAAATTATAAAGGTATTTAAATACTAAACTATACAAAAAAAATCAGAGGAGACGAGGGATATATTACCCTAGTATTCTTGGGAAAGAATTTTTAATTTAATTTTAAAGTTTTTTTCATCCACAAAAATCTGTTTTCTCTCCCTCCCACCCCAACCAGCCCCCAACAATAATGAAAAAAAAAGAGAGAACCCCTATTGCAAACATGTATAATCAGGCAAAATAGATTTCCACATCGGCAATGTCCCAAAAGAAATGTGTATCTATATATACATACTTATACATATATACATCCATGTAAGTACATATGTGTGCATATTGTAAATATGCAATATATAATATGAATGAAAATAATACAAATATATTTTATTTCATTTGAATTTATTTTATTAATAATTTATGGGATAAATAAGTGTTTCTATAACATGGAATAGTGAAGGGAAAATTACAAAACTACAAATCTATTATGTACAACTTACTATTCCTTTTACACTTACCATGTAAATTTCATTTTTTCCCCTTATTTTCCTTTTTTAAATAATGTTTTAAATATTTCGTATAAACAGATACATATTTATATAATCACCAAATATATTTAAATGTATATTACGCAAATATAAATGATTGTATTTAATAATATATAAGTATGTTTTATATGTATATTAATATATTTAATAATATATAACTACTTATAAATATATACTAAATGTATCTAACATATGAACTTGGGATCATGTCATTATTATTATTACAATTACTACCATATTATTATTAACATTATGATTACAATTGTTGCATTTATTTGGTACTTTAAAATTTTCAAAAAGCTTAATATACACTTTAACTCATTTTACCATTATATGAAGATTATTTGAAAGAAGTAGAGATGTTTAGCCTGGAGAAGAGAAGACTTGCTAGGGACATAACAACTGTTTCCAAGTATTTGAAGGCTTGTCATCTGAAAAGCAATTCAACTTGTCCTCTTCTACCCTACTGGGCAAAACTAGGAACAAATGGGTGAAAGATGCAGAGACAAGAGTTGATGGAAAGAACATCTAAAAATCAGAACTATCTAGAAGTGTGATGGGCAACTTTGAAAGGTAGAGGGGCTCTCTTTTACCAGCTTATGTGATATCTTCAGTAAAGGTGGGATGATTTCTTTTGGGGAATGTTGGAGACAAGATTCTTGGTCTAATACAGGTTATACTAGGTGACACCTTTTTTCAACTCTGAAATTCCATGTTTAGATGATCTCAAGGTTCTTTCCAATGCTAATATCCTATGAGTCTACTATTATTCTAAATTTTCCTCTACGACCCATACTATATTGTTTCACTTTCATTCACATTTTGATTCCAGCTCTTCCTTTTGTTACAATGAAGCAGACTCAGAATTTTGTAAAGCACAAGAATCACTTGCTAGAAATTTAAAGATTATCTAGTTCAGGGTTCTTATTCTGAAGTATGGAATTTGTGGATAGATTTCAGGGGATCCATGAACTTGGAGGGGAAAAATTCCATCTTTATTTTCACCAGTTTTTGAGATTTGGCATTTCCCTCAGTTATTTAAAAATATCCTAAGGAGAGGTCTGCCCAAAGGTTTCACTAGAATGTCAAAGGGATCCAAAATACACACAAAAAAGTAAGAACCCTTAACCCAGTCCAACCTCTTATTTTATAGATTGGGAAGATGAAAGTCTGAGAACATTCATGATTTGCATAAAGCCAGGACCTAGAGTCAAAGATCACAAAGAACTAGAAGGAACCTTAGAGATCACCTAGTTCATCACCTTCCTTCCATTTCACAGATGGGAAAATTGACCACCAGAGAGGTTAAATGTTTGCTAGAGGCACAAAACCAGTAATGTAGACCGTAATGTAGAATCTAAGTGTTCTGACTCTAAATTCTGAACTTCTCCCATCATAGCAGATTACTTTTCTGCAGGTCCTCATGTAGGGACACATTTGCCCTCAGTTATACTTCGATACATTCCAGAGCATCCCATTTGGAAGCCCAAATCAGAGTGATCCCTGTGGTCATTATCAAAAGAGAAGGAAATCTTGAATATAATTTCCATCTTGGGATAGAGAAGACTTCCTTATTTGTTCAGAAACAGTTACATTCAAATCTATCCCCAGAAACAAGATGCCTTGAGGGTAGAGTAAGTAACCACTGACTTTTGTGACCTCAAGTGTTTCACTCAAAAACAGGTCTGGAGTATTTTTTTCTAGACTTCTCACTTTTACTCCTAGATTTTGGCTAAGGCATTGAAAGTTATTTTACCAGTGACACTTTTTCTCTGAGAGGAGAAATAACTTTCATCTATTAACAGCAGAACACTAATTATGGAAATAGTTCCTTAGCAGCAACCTGAGAAAATGGAATCAAAACTTATTCAATAAGCAATAACATTGTGTCCTCTTAGGCATCCCCCCTTCCCTGAAAAGGACAGTGGATGAGTGAAAGCAAATAGCTGACTTTACAATCACAATTTCTTAGAATTACTCCCACACCCACACACCTTAAAAACAACCACACTTAGCCATCAACTCTGTGAAGTGGGAGCAGGACAAAGGGAGAACTGAGAGGATTAGAGTGACTAATACTATACTTACAAGGGCAGCTAGACTAAAGACAAAAGGGATGGGAGCTTGGGAAAATAATTGTTACATGGAATTTTTCTTTCAAATCAAATCTGCTCTATTAATATTAATAAATCTGCCAAAATAAGAATATCCAATCCAAAAAGCATTTATTAAGTATCTATTATGTGCGAAGCAGAGAAAAATGAAATAATCCCTGACCTCAGGTAATATATTCTACTAATAACTGATAATTTTATAAGGCTTTAATATTTGTAAAGCCTTTTTCATATGTTTGAACCTCATGACAATCCTGAGAAATGTTATGTAAATAAAATAAATAAATAAAGCTATTATTATAGCTGTAATAATAGCTAGCATTTATAGAGTATTTTAAAGTTTGCAAAGAACTTTACAAATAACATTTCATTTTATCCTCACAAAAACTCTGGGGGATAGGTGCTATTATTACCCCCATTTGACAGATGGAAACCTTTTCTGCTATCTTCTGTATGTTATTTTTCTCATTAGAAAGTAAGCTTGCCTGACATTGCAAATAAAATGCTTCATAAAACTGAAAGTGATTCTTCTGTAGTGATTCCACCCCAGGTCGATAGCACACATTGGGATAAGATCCATTCAAAATTTCAACTCACAAATTTCCTCAGAGGTTTCCATTAATTAGAACCATGTAAGTGATGAGATGAATTTAAAACAAAAGGTATTTATTTAAATAACATAGAGAAAGAAATAATTAGGAAAGCTCTACCCTACATATACACTCTTCCATGGATTTTCACAGCACTTCCCTACTGTAAGTCTGTCTACTCCCCTATCCCCTCCTGCTTCCTCTTACCATTGGGGAGAAAGTCCTTCTAGAACCTCCATTTAAGGAGGACTTCTGGCAGTTATCTCATTACTAAGCAGGCTGGACTCTGGGACTTCTCCATTTTGCCCCAGAAACCTCTTCAACCTGGAAGATCACTGTAGCTTAAGAACTCAAACTTTAAAAGTACCTTTTGTCTTTATGGCTCCTTCCTCCGATTGAAGAGCTCCTCCAATTCATTTATTGTCAGGCTGCACTCTCACTTCACCATGCTCTAGAGCTGGGTAGTTTCATGCCCCTCCCTACTTTCAACTTCCTTTAAAAGATATTATCTTCCTTCACTAAAATATAATTTCCTCAGTGTAAGAACTGTCTCTTTCTGGGGGGGTGGTGGAGAATTTTGTATTAATATTTTGAGAGCTGAATTAATATTTGTTGATTGATTGACATATAAAACATTAACTTGGAAGGGACCAGGCACTTGTACTGTTCCCAGATCACTTTTCTGCCTCCACAATAGAGAGAGATGGAGGAGAGTTCAATGGGAGGTGGGAGACCTTGCTGTCTCCCGGTGGTCTGAGAATCTCAGGAGAGGAATTGTAAAAACTGTTTCTTAGGATAGGATGCAGAGCTGAAGAGGGAAATTTGCATGAGCCAAATCTCCTGTCTTACCTCCCAACACCTCCTGCAGGGCTAATATGATCTTATTAGTTCTACCACAAGATCTGACATGATAATTTCTATTGTATGAGTCAAAATACTGAAAACCAGAGGCTGACTAGTAAAGTGGCAAAACATTTTTCATTCATGACAAAACATACTGATTTATCTTAGTTCTGTGTTTTGGAGATACTCTTGTTCAAAACAATAGTCTATATACATGTGGGCCATATTTTTCCTAGCTTTCGTATAGACTTTGGGAGTCCATGATGATTCCATTGACTAATGATTCCATTGTAGGAAAGATAATTTTCTGAAATTGTTCTTGAAAATCCAGGAATCATTGTGATAGATTGTATGTAGCTATTTGTGTGCATATGTCTATTTTCCCTCTTAATTATATATTTATGGCATTGTTAGTGGAGTTGTGAACTGATCCAACCATTCTGAAGAACAATTTGGAACCATACCCAAAAGGGCTATAAAACTGTGCATACTTTGATCCAGCAGTGTTTCTACTGGGTATGTATCCCAAAGAGATCCAAAAAAAATGTTTGTGGCAGTTCTTTTTGTAGTGGTTAGGAATTGGAAATTGAATGGCTAAATAAGTTATAGATATGAAGGTTATAGAATATTATTGTTCTATAAGAAATAATAAGCAGGAAGATTTCAGAGAGCCCTGGAGAGACTTACATGAACTGATGCTGAGTGAAATGAGCAGAACCAAGAGAACAATGTACACAGCAACAACATTTTGTGATGATCAACTGTGATGGACTTGGCTCTTTTCAATATTGAGGTGATTCAGGCCAATTCTAATAGGCTTGTGATAGAAACAGCCATTTGCATCTTTCACCTTTTTCTTTTTGTTGTTGTTTGCTTGCTTTTTGTTTTTCTCATTTTTTTTTCTTTTTGATCTGATTTTTCTTGTGCAGCATGATAATTGTGGAAATATGTATATGAAGAATCCTATATTGGATTACTTGATGTTGGGGGGGGGTGAGGGAAGAGATTAAGAAAAACTTGAAACACAAATTTTTACAAGGGTGAATTTGAAAACTATATTTGCATATATTTTGAAAACACAAAGCTAGAATTTTTTATTATGTATTTATTGTCATAATCACTTATTCTCTCTCTTCCCCCCTACTCTCATTGAATAATTAAAAAAAAAAAGATGGTATCCATTATTCCTAGAACAAAATCCACAACCATTTAGAACTGTAATTTCTCTGAACCTTGTAGCTCCTAGAATAAGAAGACAGTGTGGTTCAGTGGAAAGAGCATTGGTATCCTATTTTGTTGTTGTTGTTGATTAATTTCGCTAATTTCTCCCTTCTCCCTTGTTCTTCTTTATGTGTATGTATATCATAAATCATGATTCTCTGGGAAGGGAGAGAAAAGATACAGGGAGAAATGTAGGTGACAGAAAAATAAAAGATATTAATTAAAATCTACTTTAAAAAAAGAAAGAAAGAAAGAAAACACTAACTCTGAAGTCAGAAAAGCCAGGACACCTGTATGATCTTTCACAAGTAGCTTTACCTCCCTGGGCCTCCATTTACTCCTCTGTAAAAAGGAGGTGACCTATAAGGACTCTGGTGTTCTTTTCAACTCTAGATCTATGGCTCTACAACAGATTAGGGGTAACAGACCTGCTTAGTCTTCCCACAGAAGGTTCTGTTTGGTACAAAAACAATTTATCCTCAACCTCACAGCAGAAGATTGGACTTAAAGGTAGACAACAAGGAGCTCCCTAGGCAATAAGATTTGAAAAGTTTAGAAAGGTTCTCTTTATCCCTCTGAAGGAAACTAAGTCTGGGTCTTGCTAGCATCAAAGCCTAAAGCTGACATCTTCTCAATCATTCCATTAAACCCTAATTAAACTGTGAATGTTTTAACAGGTATCAACCCACTGGCACTCATTATAAATGATATTTCAGTGCCTCGAGTCCCTATTAAATGGCAAATACTTTATCTGTTAGGGGCAACATATTCACTTACTATTTATATATAGCTTATATATATATATATATATATATATATATATAGCATATATATATATATATGCTATTTATATATAGTTTACATTTAGTTCACATCTTCTATAGTCCTTACATGTCAGTTCTATTTAGCACAAGTGAAGAAACTAGAATGTTCCAGTTGGAAATGGTTGGAAGAGACATGTTTTATTGTGTCCTATATCCAAGCTGGTCAGTGTAAATCCCAAGACGGGGAACCCTGGTGTAGTGAAGAGACCTGTGTCTAAAGTCAACAGCACCAAAGCTCAAATTCTCTGTCATTTGCCATTTACTACTAGCTGTGGGATATTGGCCAAATCACTTCCAGTCTCTGACTATGAGTTTCCTCATTTGTTATAAAGGTTTAGAGTAATTATCTACCCTATCACACTGGGTTATTGTAAGATTAAGTAGTTGGAGTCTTTGAGAATCACTCATCCCCAGCAAGATAACTGTATAAATATGTATATATATATATTGGATTTATCACATAATTTAACATAATTAACATGTAGTAGACTTCCTGCCATCTAGAGGAGGGGTGGGGACTGGGGGGGGGAAATTTGTAAGAGAAAGCTTTGTAAGGGTCGTTGTTGAAAAATTATCCATACATATGTTTTGCAATTAAAAAGCTTTAATAAAATGCATTTAAATATACATATACATATATATATATAAAAGAATCAATGTTGAAAAATTACCCATGCATATGTTTTGCAAATGAAAAGTTTTAATTAAAAAAGAGAGAGAAAATCACACTCATCCCTTTTCTAACCTGTGAAAAATGTATAATGCCATCAAGTTAGGTAATGAAATCAAAAATGCAAAGGAAAGAGAAACCTACTTGGAGAAAAGATCACCACAGAGCTAGACAGAATACTTTCTTCTCTCATCCCAAGCAATCTTTTGCTGACAGGTGGGCATTTCCACTGATCAAAATGACTAAGGATTCAATTTCAGGGAGCAAGTGAATGAAAAGTACAGAGGAAACCCCCTAATGTCATGACATCAGTATCATATTTTTAGTAACCTTCCCTGTCTACAAAATGTCATCTGAAGCAATCTCCTTCCCAGAGACTACACATATGCGCACGCACACACACACACACACACACACACACACAATCACTAACATTAAGAGAAATGCAATCAAAACAACCCAGATTTTTCTACTTCACATTCAGCAAATTGTCAAAGATGACAAAAAATATAAATCAGTCAATTTTAAAGGGACTGTAAAATCTAGGTACATTTTGGAATTATGCTATTAAAAAAAGTGATTAAAATAGACATACCTTTTGGCTCAAAATTCCTCACTAGACCTATATCCCAAGAAGAACATACATATTAAAAGAAAAATATCCCATTATGCCAAAATATTTATAACAGCACTTTTTGTGGTAGCAAAGAATGAGAAACAAAGAAAACACTCATTGAAGATGCTTATTGAAGAATAGCTAAACAAGTTGGGGTGTAATGTATAAAAATGGCAAATATGATAAATTCAGAGTAACATGGAAATCCTTACTTAAACTGATACAAAGTAAGCAGAGCCAACAAGACAATATGAACAATCTGACAATAATATAAATTAGAAAGAATAATCACCAGAAAACCATCAAGACAAATGTTGCAAAATTACAAAGAGCAAGATTTTCCCCAAAAGAAGAAAATATAACCTTCACTTTTCCTTTGCACAGGTCAGAATCAATGCAAGTGGTAAAATGTTGCATAAATTGACTTTTTTTTTGATGTAATGATTGGTTTTGTTTTTGCTGATTTTTTTTCTTCTTCCTCTTATTTTATTTTTTAAGTTTTTGTTATAGAATAAAATAGATTTCTAGACCCAATTGAATGTGTATATTATTCTCTCTTACTCTGATGAGAGAAAGGTTCACTCAATCCCCTTCTTTTCCCTCTCTTCCCCTCCACTGTAAAAGATTTTTCTTGTCTCTTTTATGGCAAATAATTTATGCCTACCACTCCATTTCCCTTTCTTCCAGTACATTCCTTTCTCATCCTTTTGTTCTATTTTTTAAATTAAAAAAATAAAAAAAACCTTTTATTTTTATTATATATTTTTGTTATATTTATTTTGTTATATTTATTATATATTTTGTTATATTTATTATGTATTTTTGTTATGAAGCAAAGCTCTCAGGAAAAGAGGAAGAGGAGGAATATGAGGGGGCAGGGAAGAAATTGGCAATGTAAAAATAAAAAGATGAGGACAAGAGGACCTGAGCACAAATCCAATGTCAGACACTTATCAAGTCTTTGAGCCTGGGCAAGTGACTTAACTCCTATTTGCTTCAGTTTCTCAGTCATACAATAGAGACAAATTGGAGAAAACAGGAAAACAAGAAAACATTGTCTATGGTTCACAAAGAGTCCAAACATGACTGAAAGACTCAACAACAACAACAAATAAAAGATATTGATCAAAATATATATTCAAATAAATGACAAATATGAAGAATTTCTAGAAGCAATGGAAAAGTCAAGTAGAAGCAAGAAAGCAATAGTAATTACAATAGTATGAACTTTTAAAAAATGAACTGGCCGTTATGTAAGGAAGCAAGCATAGTTGTAGAAAACAGATGAGAAAATGTACCTCCCTCTCTTTATGAGCTATGTCTATAAAATATTCCATAACCTCTTAGCTAACATGGTTCAATAAGAAATCACAGATACAGAGGTAGAATGAAGATAGTCATATACATCCAGAGTGAGGCCTGAGGGAACTGAGTGTGAACCACAACACTGCATTTTAATGCTTTCTGTGAATGCTTGCTTGCATTTTGTTTTCCTTCTTAGGTTGTTGTTTTTTTTTCTCTCTTTCTAGATCTGATGTTTCTTCTGCAATAAGATAACTGTATAGTTATGTATACATATATTGGATTTGTCATATAATTTAACATATTTAGCATGTATTAGATTACCTGTCATCTAGGAGTGGGGGAAGGAGGGGAAAAGCTTGGAACAACAACAAAAAAAAGTTTTGCAAAGGTCAAAATCACTCATATAGTTTGTAAATAAAAAGCTTTTAATTAAAAAAAAAGAATTATAGGTTTACAATTCTAATGGACTTGCCTCTTTTCAACAATGATCTGATTCAGACTAGTTCCAATGGACTTGTGATGGAAAGAACCATCTGCATCTAGAAAGAGAACTATGGGGATTGAATGCGGATCACAATATAGCATTTTCACTTTTTTTTATTGTTTGCTTGCTTTTTTTTCTCATTTTTTCCCTTTTTGATCTGATTTTCTTGTGCTATATAAGGATTATAAAAATATGTATAGAAGAATTGCACATGTTCAACATATATTAGATTACTTGACATATAAGGGAAGGGTGGGTAAAAGGGAAGGAGCAAAAATTTGAAACAAAAGGTTTTGCAGGGGTGAATGTTGACAACTATCTCTACTTATAGTTTGAAAATAAAAAGCTTTTTTAAAAAGAATTTTAGATTTAGAAGTAAAAAATACCTTAGAACAGAACTTCATAAACTTTTTCTAGTCATGACCGCTTGAGAAATTTTTACATGTATATATATATATATATATGTATGTATATATATATATACAAATCAAAAACTTACTGATACTAAATCATAATGTTGCAACCCTCACATTGTTATGAGACCCCATGTGGATTTCTGTTTAAGAAGGTGAACTTTAAGGGGCATGGAAAAATAGATTAAGAAATAAATGTAGTGTGAAAGCAAAAGACATTAATTTTCAAAAAAGAACATTTAAAAAATAAAGTTTAAAAATAAAGTAATACTGAAGGGAGGTAGTAACAGGTGGCATTGTAGAGAAAGGCAAATGAATTTAGTCAGGAAAGCTAGATTTAAATCCAAGCTCTGCTACTTACTAACTGGTGAGGTTAAATAGTCAACAGGAGTGATAATAGAAATAAATTTGGGAGAGCAATATATTATAAAAATATTATATAAAAGTTTGTGACATGAAACAATCATGACAAGACATCCACAGATTGGAAAGATTACAAATGTAAATTAACACAGGAGTTAGCAAGAAAAGAGTTTTGAGAATTAATAAGGGTAAAGACAAGTTCCTTCACAATTAATCAGAAAGACTCCATTAAAGGGAAAACGCCATGAAGTAGAAGTATGCCATTGACTGGCAGGTTAAATTCATAGAGAAGGTTAACAGATTAGGGGGAAGAGGATTATACCATTGACTAGCAGGCTAATAGTAAAACGGATTTAGCATCCTAAAAGAGTTAGCTATAACAAGGAAAAAAATACCATGAGATTATGCACATGAGGAGATGAGAAGATACTATCAGGTAAAACATCAAGATGGGCTGGCTAAATCTAAAAGGGCTTTGGCAAAGATCTACCCCAGGGGAAGATGTTTTATAGGGGAAATATAACCTCCAAGGTTTGATAATATAGCTTGGCTTTCTGATTGGATAAGTAAAGGTGGGGTTTCTAGAGACCCCTACCAGGGGTGGGATTGTAATGAAAGTACACTTGAATAAAAGGACTACTTAAAGCTGAGAGATCCCATCAGTATCCTTCCTGCTCACCCCAAGGAGTGTAATAATCTTATCAGTGCTTCAGGTTTTCTCTGTTAATGTCCATCTACCCAAGACCTCATAGCTAACAAGTTAATTTACTACTTTAGACCGCATTTTACTCACCTGTAAAATGGGGACTTGTTAGATGGTCTCTAACATATATTCTACCCCTAAATCTATGATTCTTTATAACTATCCCATTGTAAGCTCCTTGAGGGCAGAGGTGGTGTTATCTTTTTATTTTATTTTTTACTTCCTAGCACTTAGCACTGTGTTTAGGCCCTGCAGCACATAGTAGGTGCTTAATAAATGTTTATTGCTTGCTTGTTTGATCTATAAAATATAGAGTTTGGAGGAAATAATTCATGAAATCTCTTACAGCTTTTAGTCTAAGATAAGCACTTTTCTGTGAAAGAGGGATGACTTTTCAGGTACCAAATAAAGATAAGAAACTGATATAGTTCTCTTCTGGCAGGTACATTCAGTCCCAGATTTTCCCAGACTCTGAGTATAGGTCCTGGGGGTGGTGAGTCCTTTGAGCTCTAGGGAAAAACTGGAGAAATCATCAGTGAAGGGATGCTCTCATCTATTCTTTTGCCCTAACCATTCGATAACTTCTCATAATGGGTGTGGGGGGAAGGAGGAGGATCACTGTGGTCAGAACTGTTACCTACACATTCTGTACTGTCCCAGAGATGGGACTTTTTTCTTTTACCCACTCAAATAAACCAAAAAGATCTTTCCAAAGGGTAAGTCACATTTCTCATGTCAGTGTTTCTGCTCTAAAGTTCCTGAACATGATGGTGCTTTCTTTATACACTTTATTTTCCCTAACCTACTTCATAGAGGACCAACCAAGAAAATTTAGGCAAAAACACTTTGAAAGCATTAAAAAGCTATATAAATATGTCAACATTATTAATGCTATTGTTGGTTAATTAAGAAATTATTACTACTGCTAATAATAGTAAATGAAGATTGTGAATAACAAAGTGGATAGCCACCCAAATAGAAATCTTTCTCCCAAGGCAGCCAGCTGTAATGGAATTATAGCTACTAGATTTAGTAGCAGAGGGCCCAGCTTCTAACTAAGCCTCTGCTAATTACTAGCTCTATGATCTTAAGCAAATCTCTTAAATTCTCTGGACCTCAGTTTTCTCATCTATAAAATGAGAGGGTTTGGGCTAAGGACTAAGGACAGCTTCTAAATGAGTCCAGATATCCCTTTTGGTCCTCAAGCGTGAAACTTCCTTTCATTTATCCCCTGATGTTCTTTGGTCTTGCTTCTTTCCCCTCCTGAATACTCTTCTTACAACTTTTCTGTAAAATCCACTGACCTTCCACTTAGGGCCCCTCAAACCCACAAATTTCTTGGCTACATCCTGAGTCACTGAGGGCTCACTTCCCCTTGACCATGTGCTTCATGTGTGCTGAAATTCCTCTACAAGGATCCTCTACAAGGATATCAATACCTGATAAGGGAAGGAATGGTTCCTTCTGGATTTTATGATTACTTATCTTTTGATTCAAAAAGGTCTTTTTAGTTTTCTCATTTTGAGAAATCACCTGCCTACCAGAATTTAAACAAGAAGTAATTCTCATTTTACCTTGTCTACATCAATAGAATCATCTTGAAAAAGCTGAAAAGGGCCTTAGACAACATCTGATCTTTATTTGGTTTCTCTTTCCTTTTGTTCTGCAGTCTAACTAATGAGGTTTTGGGTCTCTGATAGGTTTGGCAGAGAAAGCCTGTACTGATAAAAATTGTTCCCTAAAGCAAGCAGGGAAGGGCACTGATGGAGATCATATAGTTCCATGCTCTGTGGAGGTCATGAGTAGCCCCACCTTATTGTATCCAATAGAAAGCCAAATTATGATGTTAAACCCCTTAGATTAAATTTCCCTTATAATTCTGCTTATATCTCCTGCCATTTTTGCTGAATCCCTTTTGGATCAGCCTGCTAAGGAGAAGTGTCTTTCTCCACCTGCTCCCTCCCTCATAGTCTCAGGGGATCCTTCTCCTTCTTACAGCTAAAACTCTTTTAGTTTTAAAACTAAACTCCTCTATGGATTTAGCCTGCTAGTAAATGGCATACTTCCAACTCATGGCATATTCCCTTTCTCCTGGTTAATTGTGAATTACACTAGGGAATTTGTCTTTCCATTTTTGAAACCTTTAAAACATTTTCCTTGCTAATTATATGCTCTCCCAAATTTATTTCATATTTACCATTCCTAGGGTCTATTGTATCTCTTCATTTTATCTGTAACTTCATCATAAATAAATGTACTTTTCAGCAAAGAGAAAGGATTCTGTGAATTTGCCACATGACTGAATCTCAATATTTGGTGCAAATTGCTCTCCTCAATCTCATTATTTGATGTGCTATATCTCAAACTCACCATAATAATGTTATCTTAAATATCTAATGGATCACTGGACCTAATGTCAGGAGACTGGGGTTCAAGCATTTACTCATTTCAGTAGCTGTATGACCTTGAGCAAATGACAACCACTGTGGGATTTACTTTGTCCTTCTCCCCTATCAAATGGGGACTATAATCCATATATAATTCAGGGTGACTCTGAGGAAAGTGTTTTGTCAAATTCTAGAATTCAATTTCATATTAGTTAGTATCACTCAAACTAGCTTCCATACTGTTCCCCAACTTCTTGTTCCACTTAGCATCTCCTCACCTTTGCCCCAGCTGTGCTACATGCCTGAAATTAATTCCTTCCTCACTTCTGCCTCTTAGAATCCTTAACTTTCTTTCAGGCTCAAGTGCCACCTCCTACAAGAAGACTTTTTCTTTTTTTTCCCCCTTATTTATTTATTTATTTGAAATTTATTTTATTTGAAAAAAAAATAGAAAAGGAATACAAAACAAAATAAAGCAAAACAAAAGAGAATATTGTCATGTGCCCAGCAGAACATCAAGGACAGAACATCAGCAGAACAACAAGCTACCAGATCAAGAAAGTATATATATTAGTAGAAGAAATTATATTTATGAATGTTTGTTCTTTGGTTCTCTGCTGCGCATCTTTTTTACTTTGTTCTTTTTTCCCTCTTTTCATTCCCTCCCTCCAACTCCCAAGCAAGCTGGCAGTTAAATATAAAGATATATTTATATATACATATGTAGATATATGCACACATGCAAACACACACACCACATACACACGTCTTTTCTATCCCTGCTGACTCTTTTTTTTTTCAAATACAGATGTTTATTACCTTTTTTTTTAATTAAAATTTTTTATTTGCAAAACATGGGTAATTCTTCAACATTAACCCTTACAAAGCTTTTTGTTACAATTTTTTTTTTCTTTTCCCCCCTACTCCCCACCCCTCCCCTAGATGGCAGGATATCCACTACATGTTAATTACGTTAAAGTACTTGACAAGTTGAATATATGTATACATGTTTCCACACTTATCATTGTTGTGCAAGAAAAATTGTGTCTACAAGAAAAAAATACGAGAAAGGAAACACAATGCAAGCAAACATCAGTAGAGAGCATGAAAAAATGTTATGTTTAGTCCACATTTCACATCCCTCTCTCTGGGTGTATATGGCTTTCTTCACTGAACAACTGGAACTGGTTTGAAACATTTCATTGTTGAAGAGAGCCATGACCATCAGAATTGATCATCATATAGTATTGTTGTTGCCGTGTATAATGACCTGCTGACTCTTTAATTAAATTCTTCTCCATAACTTGCCTTGCCATTACTAACCTCCCCTCACCTAAGGATCTCTCCTTTATCTTCTTCCTTCACCCTTTGCTTTTCCATCCACCCATCCCTCCCTTCTTATTTCTTTATAGATTTTGGAGGGTGCTATACTCTTCATGGAATATATGTGGTATTGCCTATTAAACCCATTCCCAATGTGAGTAGGTTTTCAGAACTAAGAGCCCTCCTCCCCCCTCTAATGTTTCTCTATCTATTCTTCCTCTGTACTTCATTTGTATGATTGCTATTTTTATATGAACTCTGCCAATCTTTCTTTTTGAGCTACCCTATCATTGATGTGACTCTTAAATATATGATATTCATTTCCCATGTAAAAAAAAACCATAAACAATTTTTCCATGTTTAAACAGTGTGTCCATAAAATCGACTATTGATATTGGCTTTTATATGTTAAATTTTCTGTTGAGTTTGAGTTTGGTTGATAGAAAGTCCTGAAAATCTGCAAGTTCCTTATAGGTCCATTTTTCTCATTCAAAATTATAATTATAATTTTGCTGGTTATGATATTTTTGGCTACATGTCTAGTTCTTTTGATTGTCAATAGATATAATTCCAGGATTTGTGGTCTTTTATTATAGCTGCTGCTAAGTCTTGTACAATTCTAATTGTAGCTTCAGTGTATTTGAATTGGTTTTTTTCTTGTTTCTTGCAAAATTTTCTCTTTGATTTGGGGGTTTCTAAATTTGGTGATAATATTCCTGTGTGTTTTCCACAAAGGATCTCTTTGAGGTGGTGATCAGTGGATTTTTTCTGTTTCTACTTTCTCCTCATGTTCTATCACTCCAAGACAATTTTCTTGGATTATTTCCTCCATTATTGTGTCAAGGTTCTCTTTTTGGTCACAACTTTCTGGCAGTGCAATTTTTCTTATATTTTTTCTTCTTGATTTGTTTTCCAGATCTGTCCTTTTTCTTATATTTCACATTCTGTTCTAATTTCTCATTCTTTATAATCTATTTTGTTATTTCTTGGTCTCTCATAGTTTCACTGGCTTCCCCTTACCCAATTCTAATTTTCAAAAAATTATTTTCATCTTTGAGACGCTATACCTCTTTTTCTAGTTGGTTAACTCTTTTTTTCATAATCTTGTTTTTTCTTGGATGACTTTTATTTTTTTATTTTTTAGTTTTTCTTCAATGCCTCTCATTTGATTTTTAAATTTTTTTTGAATTTTTCCATAAATTCTATTTATGAACTGAAATGAACTGAAATGACTTTGGGCAGGGAGCCATTTCACATTACTCTTTGGGAGAGAAGTTTGTTTGTTTGTTTTTTGGTTTGTTTTTACGAAAGTGTCTTCCTCTGAAGATGAACCCCTTTCTTCCCTATTTTCTTTCTTCTTTGCCAATTCATTTTTCTTAATAAGAGGTATTAGTGTAAGTACCTCTAATCATGGGTTGGGGAAATGGTGCTTTAATCTGACAAGGAACCCCAAACCAAGAGCTCCATCCTCCAGCAGTGTCCCTGCCTAGCTGCATATGCACTCACCAAGTGCTAGTTCCTTCTCGCCCAGGCCTGCCTCTCAGCAGCACTGATGGACTTGTTGTTCCCAAGCAGTCGAAGTTCCCTCAGTCTTCCCAGACTCAAACCATGATTCCACCTGCAGTCCAGGAGGTGAAAGTGTCTGTAGTTCCAGCTGAGTTCCAGCCCCAGGGGTCTTGCTTGATGCTTCTGCAAAGCTAGCCTAGAGGTGTTTGCACTTCAGATTGTGATTTGTACCCCTGTTTTGCCCCAAGTCTTCTTGATTTTTCACCAGTCTATGTTCACCCTGCGGCACAAATTTGTCCCATTTGTGGGGAAAATTGGAAGAGCTTGAAATCTGCCAACCTACTCTGGCCATCTTCCCAGAAATCTCCCCCAGGAAGCCTTTCTTGAGTTATCAATACTCTCACTCCCTTCTCAAATTGTATTGTGTTTATCTGTATTACTTTAGTAGAATGCTTTTAGGATAAAGACAATTTTTAAAAATTCTGTCTTTGCATTCCCCTTGTCTTACATGAATTGAAAATACTAAGTACTTTTTTTGATTGAATAAATGAATCCTTAAGATCCCTGCTGTCTCAACCCCCCCCGCCCCCCCCCCCCCCCAAAAAAACCCAGCAAAAACATGAATGACTAGATACAAACCCCAAAACCAAACAAGTTCATCAAGAATCATTTTTTTCTTAAGTTTAGTAGATTCATTTTCATTTCTCATTAATTAGAAGTAAGTTTTCAGAAAATGACAATATGATTATATAGCATCTTTAAAGATCAAGCAATCAGGAAATAGAGCTGACAATAATTAGAGATGACAATAATCATAGATCATCTAAATTAACTTTCTCATTTCTAAGAAGAAGCTTAGGCCTAACAATGCAGTTTAGTTACATGCCTAAGGCAAAAAAAAAAAAAAAAAAACCTAAGTATCTAAACTGGGACTACAATTTAGACTTTCTAATTTTTAGTTCCATATTCTCACTACACAGTCCTATAGAGACAGAACTGGGTAAGGAAGAAGGGGAAAGAAGCCAGAGCACAATAAGTCTTATCTAATATATTCTCTATAAAATTAATAGGGCTACTCACAATTTTTTTGAGGCAATTGGGGTTAAGTGACTTGTCTAGGGTCCCACAGCTTGTAAGTATCTGAAGCTGGATTTGAATACTTAACTGCGTGACCCTAAGCAAGTCACTTAACCCCAATTGCCTCAGCAAATAATAATAATAATAATAATAATAATAATAATAATAATACAGTAGCTATTAAAAATATAGCAGTACAATCTATTTCAATTCTGTGTTCAACTCATTGTCCTATATACATATAATAAAATACTAATTCAATAGATTGGCCATTCAATCACATGTTATAAATGAGGCAATGGATATATTTCATCCATTTAATATTTCCTGAATAGACTGTGAGGCCAGAATCTTTGGAATCATAAATCTCATTGGTGAAGACATGTAATATTCCAGAGTTTCATGTAATATCATGCACTATCAAGAACATCTAGAATATCTCTCTCTCTCTCTCTCTCTTTCTCTCTCTCTCTCTGTATGTATATATATATATATATATATATATATATATATATATATATATATATATAAACTTTCTTCCATTGAATCCACAGGTAAGACATCTTCCATGATGTTGGCCAACAGCCTTTGCAAACATAAATGCCTTTTTTTAATGTCTTCCTTAATATTAATCATCAGAGATTTATTGAACCTCTTTGTTTTTATCTTGTAGTCACATCTGCCAAGGAATCATGTATGATCTTAACAAAAACTTGAGAGATTTCTTGTTGAAATTTCTTGTCTTTAAGTTGTGTTTTATTCTACCTTTACAGATGTTTGGTTGGAGTGTGTATAAAATTTTTGTCTTTGCATTCCCCTTGTCTAACATGAATTGAATATGCTAATACTTTTTTTTTATAAAATTATAACATTAACAACCAATAGAATTTTATATATTTTTGACAATTGTGTAATGGGAATTATAAAGAAATGGTAGAGAATCATTCATGAAAATTGTTCCTATCTCATATGCTAATTTGAGGAAACTCTAATAAAACATATGATTATTCTCAAAAAGACTTTTTTTTGGCTGAGGCAATTGGGGTAAAGTGACTTGCCCAGGGTCACACAGCTAGGAAGTGTTAAGTGTCTGAGGCCAGATTTGAATCCAGGTCTTCCTGACTTCAGGGCTGGTGCTCTATCCACTGTGCTACCTAGCTGCCCCTCAAAAGGTCTTTTTAAGGATAAAAAGTAGATGCTGGTCAATAGTTATCAATGTTCCTTGAATTACCTTTTTCTGTATCACAAGGTCTGTGATATTTTCCACTTTTTGTATATCTTCTCCTCCCCATGACAACTTATTTTTTTAATAATAGCTTTTTATTTTCAAAATATATGCAAAGATAGTTTTCAACATTTATCCTTGCAAAACCTTGTGTTCCAAATCTTTCTCCTTGCCTTTTCTCCATGCCCCTCCCCTAGAGAGCAAGTAATCCAATATATGTTAAACATGTGCCATCTTATGATACCTTTTAAAATGATTTCTTTAATGTTTCTAACATGATGTAACCTTCAGCATGGATGCCCTTGGCATGTTTAGTCTAGCTGTTCTTCACAATTTTGTCTATCAAAGCATTCTTCCTACTTGTGTGTGAAGCACAATAGATTTTTGAATGTCGAGTCCAAATTTGGTAGTACCTCAGAAGTTGATGATGAAAATAGATTGCTATAGCAATGCTGAAATATTTTTTTTCCATTTTACAGTCAATTTGTTTTCCTCTTGTCAGTTTCATTTGCAAATAATCTTGGTATGATGTGGCCATTTGGTTTCCCAACAAGTTTTCTTATTTTCACTTCCACTGTTTCCTTTGTATTGTCTTCTTCCACAATGTTTTACAAATGCATTTGTAAGACTCAGTATAAAACCAAGTATTGGTACCCATTACTCTCTACTGCCAGAGTCTGCTGACTAAAGTAAGCTCCGTGATCCAAAGTCTTTTCCTTGTGGAAACCATTTCTTGGTGGTTAAACTTCTGCGGGAAATGGTGGTGATCAAGATTAATAACTTTGCCTTTCAATTTCCTTCTTTTCAGCATCAATGGCTCATTTGGATGTCAATGTAAATCTATTCATAGTATTTTCTCATCTTTAGCTGTTTCTATGATTAGATTTTAACTTTGACATTTTCTGTCAAGTGAATGAATGCATCTATACAGCTGATGCTTATGATTACCACATCATTAACTACTCCTTTAATATTAAAATAATTCATTTCATTTTTTGTTCAGTTCTTACACATCTACTACCTTCTGATTCTCTTCTGGACAAACATATCCATAATATATGACATGAAGATTCTGATTTACTTATAGAATTACTACCTCTTTGTGTGTCTCGAAAATGAGTGCTATTTTATCATTTTTGCCTTTTACATCAAAATTATAACACATAAATACATTTGTTTCATTCAGAAGATTCCATCAATTTTTTTGTTCTTCTTTGCTTTGCTTTCTCATGTGCTTTAATAGATGTTGACATGTTATCTTAATTTTATAGATTTAAAGCAGGAAAAGCCACATAGTCCAATCCTCTCATTTTATTTATTTATTTGTTTATTTTTATTAAAGCTTTTTATTTGCAAAACATATGTATGGATAATTCTTCAACATTAACCCTTACAAAGCCTTCTGTTACAAATTCTACCCCTTAGTCCCCACCCTCCCCTAGATAGCAGGATATCCACTACATGTTAATTATGTTAAATTGAATTTATGTATACATATTTCCACACATCATTTTTGTGCAAGAAAAATCGTATCTACAAGAAAAAAAATCTGAGAAGGGAAACACAATGCAAGTAAACATCAATAGAGAGCATGGAGATGTTATGTTGTGGTCCACATTTCACATCCCTTTCTCTGGGTGTATATGGCTTTCTTCACTGAACAATTGGAACTGGGTTTGAAATGTTTCATTGTTGAAGAGAACCATGTCCATTAGAATTGATCATTGTATAGTCTTGTTGCTATGTGTAATGATCTCCTGGTTCTGCTCATTTCACTTAGCATCAGTTCATGCAAGTCTCTCCAGGCTTCTCTGAAATCATCCTGCTGGTCGTTTCTTACAGAACAATAATATTCCATAACATTCATATACCATAATTTATTCAGCCACTCTCCAATTGATGGGCATCCATTCAGTTTTCAGTTTCTTGCCACTACAAAAAGGGCTGCCACAAACATTCTTGTACATGTGGAGTCCTTTCCTTCCATTAAGATCTCTTTGAGATATAAGCTGCTGGGTTAAATGGTATACACAGTTTGATAACTTTTTGAGCATAGTTCCAAATTGCTCTCCAGAATGGCTGGATCCACTCAACAGTCCCACCAACAATGTATAAGTGTCCCAGTTTTCCTACATCCCCTCCAACATTTGTCATTATCAATCCTCTCATTTTTGAAAAAAAGGAAATGAGATCAGAGAAGTTGCCTACAGTTTGATTAAGAATCAGTTGAAGAGCCTGTGTTTGAAGTAGAAGCTTCTTACTCTAAATCCAGAATCCTTTTCCTCTATCACATAGCCTTTCTGTGGCTGTCTTTTTACTCATTGGCCATCATGAACATTGTAATACAATTGTATCTCTTAAGATGTTTTTATTAACTTTGAGTACAGAATAAAAACAATTAATTCAATTCCTTTGTCTCTCCAAGGAGAAATTGCAAATCATTGTTCCATTTAGATGCCACTTTCTTCTAGTTTCACTTGTGAAAATATCAAGATGGATGTAATTCAATTTTTTAAATCTTATGTCTATTTAAAAATTCACATTTTACTGTACCCATAATTTATAGATGTTCTAAGAGCTATAATTTTTAGCATACTCTGTCCCCTTTTCCACCACTCCATCACTGTTACTGTGAAATCAGAAAGGAGTTTGAGTATCATTTTAAAGTTTTTCTTTAATTTTGAGGCTTCCATGGCCAAAGAATCCATCACCTAGTGGCCAGAATACTGGAAATGAGCCCCTCTATAATTACCTAGATGGCCCTTCCTACACATCCTGATTTTGGTGTAAGGCCATATTTAAAGCCTTTTCAGCATGATAAAACCTGCCAGAATCTATCTAGCATTAGATTCAGGATCTAAACATTGTGGTACTTAAATGTGATGAAATAATTCCTGTGCAATAAGAAACAACTGGCCCCAGTTTCTGAGATAAGAACTCTTTATTTGACAAAAAAAAAAAAAAAAAGGTTGGGAAAACTGAAAATGCTAAGACAGAAACAAGTATAGAACAACATTTTACATTATATATTAAGATATGGTCAAGATTGCGTCATGATTTAGATATAAAGGGTGATAAGTAAGCAAATTAGGAGATCAAAAAATAGTTTATTTGTCAGATCTGTGGAAAAGGAAAGCATTTTTGATCAAACAAGAAATAAAGAGCACCACAGGATGTAAAGTAGGTAATTTTGATTATTTTAAATTTTAAAAGTTCTGCACAGATAAAATCAATGCAACCAAGATTAGAAGGAAAAGAGAAAGCTGGGAAACAATTTTACAGCAAGTATCTCTGGTAAAAGCCTCATTTCTCAAATACGTAAAAAACAAAATCAAATTCATAAGAACATAAGTTATGCCCTAATTGATAAATGGTCAAAAGGCATAAACAGGGAGTTTTCAGATAAAAAAATCAAGGCTATCTATAGTCATATGAAAAAATGTTCTAAATCACTATTGATTAGAGAAATGCAATCTAAAACAACTTTGAGGTACCGCCTCACACCTATCAGACTGGCTAATATGACAGAAAAAGAAAATGATAAATGTTGGAGAGGATATTGGAACACTAATGCACTATTGAAAGAATGGTGAACTGATTGAACTATTCTAGAGTGCAATTTGGAATTATGCCCAAAGGGCAATCAAACTACACATACTCTGATTCAAAGAAATCACAAGAAAAGGAAAATGACTTACTTGTATAAAAATATTTATAACAGCTCTTTTTTGGGGGGAAAAGAACTGAAAAATAAGGGGATGCCCATCAATTGGGGAATGGCTGAACAAGTTGTGGTATATGAATGCAATGGAATACTATTGTGCTATAAGAAATGACAAGCAAATGAATTTTAGAAAAACCTAGAAAGATTTTCAGGAACTGATGCAAAGTGAAGTGGGCAAAATGCAAGAACATTGTACACAGTAAAAGCAACATTGTGCAATTATCAACTATGAATAATTTAGCTCTTCTCAGAAATGCAATGAACCTAGACAATTCCAAAAGATTCATGATGGAAAATGTTCTCCACAGTCAGAAAGAATTGGTGGAATCTGAATGAGATCAAAGCACAGTATTTTCACTTTATTTTTTTCATGTTATTTTTTTTCCTTTTGGTCTGTAACTTCTCTCACAATGTTATTAATATGGAAATATGTTTTACATTATTTTACATATACAACCTATATCAAATTGCTTATTTTAAGGAGAGGTAAGGGAGTAGGAAGAAAATCTGGAACTCAAAATAAAAAAAAAGAATATTGAAATTTGTCTTTACAGGTAATTAGCACACACACATATATATGTGTGTGTGTGTGTATTTTATATATATATATATATATATATATATATGAAAGAAAGAATTAAACAGCTAGATGGTCCAATGGACAGAATGCCAGACCTGAAATCAGGAAGACTTTGCTTTCTGAGTTCAAATCTAGCCTCAGACACTTACTAGCCATGTGACTCTGGGCCAGTCAGTTAACCCTATTTGCCTCAGTTTTCTCATCTATAAAATGAACTGGAGAAGAAAATGGAAAACCACTAGAGTGTCTTTGCCAAGAAAATCCCAAATGGTGTCATGAAAAGTAGGACAGCAACAATAACAAAAACAAAACAAACAAAAAAAAAACCCAGTTGATATGAAAAATAAATAGAAGCATAGGAAGATTTATATGAACTGATATAAAATGAAGAAGGAGGGCAATATATACAATGACTACAACAATGGGGGAAAAAAAACTAAAAACACTGATATGAAATGCTGTGTTATTATAACATGTAAGCCTGATCCTGAAGAAGAGAGATAAAAATATATCTCCTTCCTTTCCTTGAGGGAATGGAGGACTATAGATGTAGCATACTATTGGTTTTGGCTGATGTGTTTGTTAGTTTCATTGTTCATAAACTTCCAAAATATTCCATGGGATTCTACCCAATGTGCTAGAGTTTTTACTTTTGGTCCCTTGATATTATGAAGGTACCATTGCAACATGTGAGCTATTTATCTCTTATATCTCATTCCTACCAGATACTGACTTAGCTCCTTCTCTGGTTATAAACTTAGAAAATATCTTATATTCATCTTTGTGTAACATGTATGTCTTATACCTTTCCCCACTTACCCTTGGACAATCCATACTTTTGATTCCCTCAAAAATAGTTGTGTTCCATAATTCAGATATTTGAAGAACAATAAACTCAAAAAGAAAGGATTCTGTTACAGAGAGAAACATTTTTTCCTGGGTCACTGAAAGAAAAATTAATGCATCTAGAATAAAGGAAGAAGCTGAATGATGGGAAAAAAATCTTTGTAACAAATGTCTATAATAAGCATTTGGTGTCCAAGATATATAAACATCCAACCCATGGATATATGCATACATACATACACACATATACATATATATATTATATATAATCAAAAGCTATTCCCCCAGTAGATAAATGATGAAATATGTGAACAAACAGTTCTCAAAAGAATTCTATTAACAACTATAGAAAAGAATGTTTCAAATCATTAATAATAAGAGAAATAAAAATCAAAACAACTCTGAAGTTCCACCATACACCTAGGGAAAAAAAAAAAGATAACAAAAGATGGGAATTAGCAATGTTGGAGGAAATGTGGGAAGATAGACAGGTACATTTATACAGTATGGATGAGGTTTTGAACAGTACAGCCATTTTAGAAAGCAAATTAGAATTATGCAAGTGAAGAACTAAAATGCTCATACCCTTTAACTAAGAAGATTTCATTATTGGACTTATACCCTAATGAGATTAGTGATAAGAAAGTAGTCCCCATATGCATCAAAAAATTTATAGCAGCACTTTCTGTGATAGCAAAGAATTAGAAACAAAATAGTTACTCTTTGTGGAATAACTAAACAAACTACAAAATTCTAATAAACTAGCCACTTTATAGAATTCATCATTCACACTAGTAGAAACTGAGCTGTACAGGAATGTAATGGAATCTTAATGTGCTGTAAAAAATGATGAAAATGATAAATAAAGAGAAGCATAGAAAGATGTACATAATCTGGTACAGAGCAAAGCAAGCAGACCCTCCCCCAAAATATACAATAATGTCAACAGAAAAAACAACCATAAAAAACTAAAAGTGAATGTTGCAAAATTACAACACAAATATTTTCAGATTTCTTCCAAGAATTTATCAGTTTTACATATTTTTAAATCTTTGTTATCTTTTAAAAAAATATTATTTATTATGATGAACATGGGAGGTACAGGGGAAATTTTGGTGATGCTTAAAAAAAAGAGAGAAAAAAAAGAAAGAAAAGGAAAGAAAAACTATATATTTTACAAGAGGGTTGTGCAATCTTTCTCTGATTGAATTCTGGGACCAAATCATTATTCACATGCAATATTTATTTAAGATGTATGTATTGATGGACCAGCTACATGAGTTGCTCATCAAGTAAAAAAAATCATAGTCTGGGTAATTGTTATTCTTCATTCACTAGTATTTTGCTGTGTAGGTAATTAAATCAAATTACTTTGAGGGATTGTGACTCTCATTTAATAGACACTACAATATTTTGGAACTTGGTGCAATCAGCACAATTCAATCGCAAACTTCAAGAATATCTAGAGGGCCTCAACATCCATAGAAAGAATTTCTTCCACTTGGATTCTGCACAAGACATTCTCCACAACAATGGCAACTGTCATGCTTTGATGAGGATCTTTCTCTTTTGTTCTTCACTAGGTTTTGAAGATCAAACGGTCACTGATCAAAGTTATTTCTGTTGACTCCCAGAAGCACTACTTCCTTTAAAAACTCAGTTCACATATCACCTTCTCCATGAAGTCTTTTCCAATGGCCCTAGTTGCCAATTCTCAAACCCTCCTTTTCCCCTCAAAAAAGAAATGATCTTGCATTTACATAAATAGCATTACAATATCATATATATATATATAATCCTATAGCATCAGTGTAGTATCATAACTATCATGTCCAGTCCCTTTCTCATTTTTTATAGGTGAGAATACTGGGCCCAGGGAAATTAGTGGCTTACTCAGCGTCATTCAGCCAGCAAATTGAAAAAGCAGGATTTGGGCACAGGTCTTCCTGAATACAGGTTCAGCATGTATCCACTATGCTATATTATATCCTATTTTTGTCTTTATTTTCTTAGTGTCTTAATAAATGGCACTTAATAAATGATTGTTACCTACTTGATTCATTGTTGAATCTATCTGGGAATCTCATGTAATCTTAATGTGTACATTAGAGATATCCTGCTGAAGGAGAGCCTATACAGCTACATTTCTTCTACCAAGTTAAATACTAATTTATAACCAACAAACAATAATCAGTGGGATGTAATGTGTTCTGCATCAGTCAATTGTGAGAAGATGTGGTTCACAATAAAATATGGTTTTCAAAAGTCATTCTGTTTTCATTTTTCATTGAATATACCCTTGATAAACATAGAAATTTTTTGCATAAAGATTTTGTAGAGATGAGAATATGGGCAAATAGGTCAATAAGTATTGAAATCCTCTTGATTAGTGATGTCAAATTCATTTCAACTAGCCATCTTGCTTGTAATACTCCCAAATGGGGCCCCAAACCAGATTAAAATGTAATTGATAAGATGAATAAAAATATAATAAAACACAGGTAATAATTTGTGGCTTTCTAACCTCTATTTTTTATTTGTTGACATTAATGCTCTCAATCAATTCTCTTTGGTAGTAATAACATTCCGTGATTTTTTTCCCTAATCATTTTGTATTTCCCCCTTTTTAAAATACACTGACACTCAATTCCTCAATGACCTCAAAACTGTTCTGCCTCTAGCACAAACATCCTCTGCCTATATTTGGTCTGGTCCAATTGTTGTTCCCATTTTTTGTTTACTTCAGTGCTACTTCCACTTTCTCATATAACACATCAATGCCTGGATGAGGAAATGACACTAATTCAGGTTTTTATCACCTCCTATCCAGGATGTCAAAATATCTTCCTAACTGTGCTCTCTACTTTTAGCCCCTACTCTCTCCAATCCATCCACCATACAGCCATCAAAATAATGTTCCTAAACCATTTTCTGACAATGTCACTTCCCTGCTTAATAAATTCCAGTGATTCCCCAAACAACAACAAAAACCTATCAACCAACCAAAAACAAAAACCACATATTTCAATACGGTAGACAGAATATATTGAGAACAAAAGAGAAGCTTTGACTATTGCTTATGAAAACACTTGAAGTAGAGAGAAGTTTCATCAGGGGAATCAATGATATGAAGAATCTTGATCTGGGAATAAGAAAAAGAAAAATTTGGACAATTAAAAACAGAAGAGAGTATGTTCCAAAAATGGGATATGACTTACTGAATGTATGGGAACAAGAGAATATATGACATTGATCAGGTCCTGGGTCACTAGATGAGGTTGTCAGAGAAAGCCTGAACACTGATAAGATTATTCACTTATAATCTTATATTATAAAGCAAACAAGGAGGGGCACTGATAGGAATTACCTCAACCTTACAGTTCCACCCCCTGTGGAGGTCTTAACCCCTCCTTAAGGTATCCAGTCAGAGAGCTAAGTTATGTCGAACTCCAGAGGTTCAATTTACCCTATAAATCTGCCCATGGCCCACACCATCTTTTTTTTTTTTTTTTCTTTTTGCTGAGGCAATTGGGGTTAAGTGACTTGCCCAGGGTCACACAGTTAGGGAATGTTAAGTGTCTGAGACCAGATTTGAACTCAGTTCCTCCTGACTTCAGGGCTGGTGCTCTATCCACTGTGCCACTTAGCTGCCCCAGCCCACACTATCTTTGCTGAATCCCTTTTGGGTTAGCCCATTTTTTTGGCCTCATGATGTCTCTCCTCTCATCCCTCACCCCCAAACCCTACCCCAATACCTCATGGTGTCTTTATTGTTCTTAACTAACTCTTTTAGGGTGCTAAATCCCTTTTAGGATTTAACCTGCCAGTCAATAGTATACTCCCACTCCATGAAGTTTTCTTTTTTTCCCAGTTTATTGTGAGTTCCACTGGAGAACTTGTGTTTTCCCTTGTTAATTGCTAATCTCGGTCTCTCTGTCTCTCTTGACTTTATTTTTCTTTAGAGATGTTTTTTATTTTTAGGGGAGAGATCTATGCTTTCTTTCACAACATGACTTTTATGGAAATGTTTTGCATAATTTCACATGTGCTTTCTTAATTGGGGCTGGGAGTGGGAATAAGGGAAAAAATCTAGAACTCAAAGTTTTAAAAAACAAATGTGTTTTGGGTTTTTTGTTTTGTTTTGTTTTGTTTTTTAATGGTCTTAAATGGAAATAGAGACTAAATAAAACTATTAAATAAATTTTAAAAGAAAAAGGTCCAGGAAAGAAACAGGGCATAATTAAAAGGGCACTGCACTTAGGGTCCTAGATCCAGAGTTCAAATCCCGGTTCTATCAATTAATCCCTGCATGAATCTAGGCAATTCACTTAACATTGTAAAAGGATCCTCAATTTAGAGCTGAAAGGGACCTCAGAGACTACCTAGCCCAACCCCTTCATTGTATAGATGAGGAAACTGAAGCCCAGGAAAGTTAAGGTTCTTGCCCAAAGTCAAATAGGTAGGGGAAGCTTCAGAAGTAGGACAGCTGGATCCTCTGATTATAGACAGTGTTCTTTCAACTGACCAACCTTGCCCCAGTTTTCTCATCTATAAAAAATGATGTTAACGGACTGGATAATCTTTTGAGGTCCCTATAAATTCTAAAACTATGATCTTATGATTCTAAGGGGTGATATTTAGTTTTTTCAGTCATTGCCAACTCTATGATTCCATTTAAGGTTTTTTGGAAAGAAACTGGAATGGTTTGTCATTTTTGTTCCCCTGCTCATTTTACAGATAGGGAAACTGAGGCAAACAGAGTTGTGTGACTCGCCCAGGGTCACACAGCTAGTGTCTGAGGTCAGATTTGAACTTTTGTCTTCCTGAGTGTCCCCTGACACTTGATGCACTATGGTGCTATTTAGTGGCCCATTTCTGGTACTCTGGTTACAGCTGCACACATCCAACCTATGCTTCATCCAGTTTTGGTAACAGGCTTACTGTATTACTCGGACAACAACATTCCTAAGACATATGCAATGGGGTTTTGCTCCCTATAGGTGCTCTAAACTTATGGCCATAGGACTCTCTTGCTACAAAGCAGGAAACTGATTTCTGACAAAGTGACTAAGTCTAGAGTTTCATATGGTAAAAGCAGAAAGAGCAGGTCCTCCAAAGATCTGAGTTCAAATCTTACCTCTCATACTATTTGAGGTCAGGGAAGTCACCTAACCTTCCTGGGCTTGTTTCCTCAACTATTAACAAAGCAGGGGGTGGACAGAATGGTCTCAGAAATTCCTTCCAGATCTAAAACTATTATACCAAGTATTTTTGTTTGACAGAAAATAATAGCATTGAGTTTGGTCAAAAATTTAAGCTTACTCATGGTTCCTCATCTTTGTACATACACAAGAAATTGCTGTGGAAAAAAATTAAAATATATTTCTGGTCTCTAGCTTTAAATTTTTAATTGTAATTATGTGGAATCATAGATTTCCATGATCAGCACCCCAAGTGATTTAAAAGAAAAGTACCACAATTTCCTAAGCGACAGGTTGAAGAAAAAGAAACTCTCAGTTCCATGTTTCTAGAGGAACATTCTTAGAAACTTAGTAGGTTTTCCTATTATTGGGACTAGGAGGGGGTGATATACTAACACTTAAAATTTTCACTTCAAGGATCTTTTTTTATTTGTTTATTTAAATCTAGTTTCAAATGGTCTAATTTTCCCCCCATTGGTTGGGAACAAAAATTCTAAAGCCAAGGTACTTGCATTGTCTTTTCCCCAAAACCAACCTCTCTTGAGAACTTCCTTTTTTCTATCCAGGACACCAGCATCCTTCCAGTCTCAGAGGTTTGATGACCTATCTCAGTGTCATCCTAGATTCCTCCTTTCTACTCTTTCTAAGTCAGTTGCCAAAACTTATTTTCACCTCCACAAAATCTCTCAAACCTAATCCCGTCTCTCTATTCACAGTTACCATACTAATTCAGGCCCTATTTTTCTCTTAGCTAAATAATTGCCATAGTTTCCTACTCATATCTCAAGTTTCTTGCCTTGTGATTCTATCTTCCACACAGCTGCCAAAGTGATTTTCCAAAAGCACAGGTATTTCTCCTACTCATAAAAGTTCTTTGTTCACTCATTGCCCATAAACTTGTTCACTTAGTATATAAATAAAGCTGTCATGATGTGTCCCCAAAACTACCTTTCCAATCTTATTACATATTATTCACCTTCACATACACTATGGTCAAAGAAAACTGGCCTTCTTTCTGTTTCTCATACATGACACTCCTCTTCTAGCTTCTGCTTTTGCACTGTCTGTCCCCTCTGATTGGAATTTACTCGATCTCCTCTCAACATTGAAATCCCTTGCTTCCTTCCCAACTCAGCTGAAGCACTACTTTCTATATTACATGAAGCCTTTCCTAATTTGCCCTCCATCTTCACTCCCATTCAATAAATCAACAATTATTTATTAAGTATTTACCATATACCAGGCATATACTAAGTGAAGGAGATCCAGAGAAAGTTAAAAATAGTCCCTACCCTCAAGGAGCTTACATTCTGATTGGGGAGGAGACAGCATGCAAAAATACTGTACATAAAAATATATACAGTGTAAATGAAAATAATGAGATAGGTTTAGCAGCCAGAGATCTGAAAAAGCTACCTTACAGAGGGAAGGATTTGAGCTGAGTATCAAAGGCAGCCAGGAAATGGAAGTGAGATGGAGAGCTTTCCAGACCTTTATCATAACCAAGAAAAGATGAAAGTCATGAAATGAAATATCTAGTGAAAGCACCAATAAGCCTGTCATCTGTCTGGAGAGAAATAAAGTATAAGAACACTGGAAAGGTTATCAAGGAATGGATTGAAAAAGATACATATATACATATATATACATATATATGTATATATATATAAACCTCTTACAATTTGTTCCTTTAGGAATTTTCCCCTATAAATAAAGATCATTAATTTTTCTTCAAATTAATGGTCTTACAACATTACTTGGGTATACTGTGAATTTAAGTTATCTGCCAATATTTACTCAGTATATGGCAGAGGCAGACCTTGAGTTCTAGTCTTCCTGAATTGGAAGCAAAGTCTCTTCCCTATATCATATTAATTTAAAATAATTTAGTGATGGGGAGAGGACTAAAACCTTCACCTAATTTAAGCCAAACATTCCATTATTGGGCACATATCTGCAAGGAAGTTAAAGACAGAAAGGTCTAATAGATACCAAAATGTTAACAAGATAATGATGCCATACATTTTATTAAAATGGAGTTCAAACCTGTTTCTTCAACTCTATTTTATTTCAAATGTTATAACATTTGCAAACCTTAAAGTTCTATATAAAAACTATCACCACCACCACCACCACCACCATCATCATCATCATCATCACCACCACCTACGTTCCAGGTAAATAAAGAAAATGCACTAGCAGCTAGAAAGTCCTCCTGCAGCAGTTGGAACTTGACTCGAGTTCTTGAAGAAAGCCGGAGAAATTAGGAGGCAGAAGTAAGATGGGAGAGTATTCTCAAAAGCATATAGTCAAGACTTCCAAGTCATGTGAGCAAGAAGGAGTAGATACTGTTTTGATTTCCACAAGCTCTCAAACCCCTTCCAAACAGAAAACATGTACCAAAGATAAAGCAACTTCAAGTATCTCTATGGTTTAGGACACTCAGAATGCAAAAGAAAGTTTTTAAAACAAAACAAAAGGGGCAGCTAGGTGGCGCAGTGAATAGAGCATCAGCCCTGAAGTCAGGAGGACCTGAGTTCAAATCTGACCTCAGACACTTAACATTCACTAGCTGTGTGACCCTGGACAAGTCACTTAACCCCAGTTGCCTAAGAAAAAAGGAAAACAAAATATGAACTGACACATATTGACCCTGAGCTCATTCAGCACTCTTTTTCCATCTCCCACACTGCTTGTTCTTGACCACAATAAATTACTCTCTTCTCTTTTCTTTTTATACCCTTTCTTGGAATGATCTCATCAGCTCCCATGGATTCAATTCTCATTTATATTCAGATTGATGTAATATAGCTTTTGGGGAGACAGCAATGATTTTGAAGCCCTCTGACCTGAGTGCTCTTGTTCTAACAATCCTGTCTATCAATAATTGTAGAGAACATAACGGTATTTCTTCTCTTGGATTTTAGGGAAGATATATTAGTAATTCTAAGGCCTTCTGACCTGAGAGTGCTATTGTTCTGA
>JAJPUD010000578.1:118400-297593 GCA_023553655.1 Myrmecobius fasciatus
TTAGTAATTCTAAGGCCTTCTGACCTGAGAGTGCTATTGTTCTGACAATCTGTCTGTCAATGTTTATACAAGTCTTCTGTATAATAATATTTCTTCCCTTAGATTTTAGGGAAGATATATTAGTAATCCTGAGGCCCTCTGACCTAAAAATGCTGTTGTTCTAACAAGCTGTCTGTGGATGATTTCAAAGTCTTCTGAACTTAGAATAGTCCTACAAAAATTACTGTCAGATGGATAATCTGTTGGTCAGTGATAACCAAATTCCTAAAACAATAGTGAATAGACTACCCCTCAAACCTATTTGTAAGCCATAAAATTAGCAAATAAGTAACAACTCAGTACAAATCTATCTCCTTTCTCTGGTTTCCTTGCTAATGTCTTCTGGAACTTAGTCCACTACAATTGGTGTTACAATTACAATAAAATTTTGCCCCTTGACTAGGAAATGGCTCAAGCCTGCAAATTCTTTTGAGACACCTTGTGACACTGGTCTGTGACCCCAAACTTTTGGGATGCCCTTCTCAACCTCAATATTATGACTCTCATATGTGCAGTTAACTACAAATATAGACATAAACATAAACCCAGCTGTTTTCTCTCTCCTGACAACCAATCCCTCATCAACAACTGAGAGATGTATATTTTCCCCCCCAGATGTCTTATAGGCATCTCTAATTCTGCATGTCCTAAAAAGAACTCACCAACTTTCCCCCAAAACTAATTTCTTTTCCTACTAAGTTAAGGATACTCCATTCTTCTAGTCACCCAAGCCTGTAACCTCACAATCACCCCTATCTCATCCCATTCTTCATCCCCTTACCTCATTGGTTGCCAAGTTGATTCTACCACCAGGTCATCTCTTCCATATATTCCCCCTTCCCTCCAATGACAGAGCCAGCCTTCTAGCTTAGACCCTCATTGTCTCTTAATTGGTCTCCCTGCAGCTTTTCTCACTATTCTAATCCATTAAGGAATTTTTCTAAGGCACAGCATAAAGCCTAGCTATTCCCTGGCTCAAAATACCTTCACTAGTCCCCTATTATCTCCAGGATAAAATACAGATCCTTAAACCAGTCACTTAAAGTCATTCACAACTCAGTCTACCTTTGCAGGGTTATTAAACATTATTCCCCTTCTTCCTGTTTCAGACAAACTGGCTGATTTGCTCTTTCTCCTGCACTATATTCCAGGTAGAATCTCTGTGCCTTTAAAGAGGTTGCCTCAAACCTGGAATTTTTTCTTCCTTTAAATCTGCCTTCTCCCTTAGGTTTATCCTTGCTACCCATACATGTTCAAATTACTTTATATTTACTCTGTATATATTTTCTATATGTTCTTTCCTCTCAAGAACTAGAAGTATTTTTTTTAAATTGTTATACCCCCAATGCCTGGAACACAGTAGGTGCTTAATTAATACTTACTGATTAAGACTCTGGGGTCAGAGGTTTATATCAGACCATGATATGGAACCCAGTTTTCCTTTGACTTCCACTCACCTACTCCTTCCCAATTACTCCACTGCTTGTGACAACTTTCTGACTGTTCCAGCCTTAATTGATTTCCTTTTTCTTCTTATCTCCAACCTAACCATCCCCCTTACACACACATATACATGGTCTCTTTCACACAATTTAGCATTTAATTCTATTCTTGCTGCTGTTTTTTTTTTTTTTTTAATGTATACTTGACTTCCTTCCCCAGCTAAGTTACAGCCTCAGTGTATGTTAGAGCTAAAAGAGAAAATAGTAAGATCCTAATCCAACCTTCTCATTTTACAAATGATGTACCCCTAGATCACTGAGCAAATAGATAGCACAGCTGAAGCAGGAACTCAAATTTCTCAATTTTCAAGCAGAAGCTTTTCTACTCTTGTTCTTCCTATGTTCTCACAGTGCCTAATTCAGTGGGTTACAGATCAGAGACACATAATAAATATTTTAGTCCATTGGTTGAAGTGGATAAAAAGGCCATAACTGTAATGCCAGAGAAATTGAGGCAAGACAGAGATTGGTTTTTAATCTTTTAATATGGAGTGTTTAGGCTAGCCAAGTTCTGGCCCAAAGGAACTGAGGCAAGGAACTTAAATAGGGTTTTAGCTAACTTTGCTACCAGAATTTGCAAACAGAATACATAACCTGAGTATACACTCTTATAGGGGAAACAAAGGCAGATGGGGGGAGGGGCAAGGATGCTGGGTGGGCAGACAAGCCATAATTCCAGGAATGGATCATAACTTAATCCTGACAGGATAAGGATCAAGATAAGCAAGGTGAGGGGCCATGCTTAAAGGGAAGGGGAAATTATCCTAGCAACGATCAAGGTAATGCGCCAGGATTTTATGACATGATGGTATGTAAAGGTGATCAGAGCTCTAAGGTTTTTCCTGACTCAGTTCTCCCAGTCCTAATGGCAAAGGGGGGAGGAAGGGGCAGAGAATAGCCATAATCATTTTATTCAGGGCATAACATAACTATTTTCTGAGTAGCCTTTTATATTCTGGGGATTTTCTAAATAAGATGTATGTAATTTACCTTTGTAGTACCTCTAGGGATTTTTCTTTGTTACATTCTTTCTAATTTTTAATGCCTTCCAAGAAGATAGCTGAGCACTTCCCAATTCCAATTCTACTTTGGTTTTTCTACTTATTAATATAAATTATATAGAAACAAAAATTTTGTCAGAAGCCTCTTTTCTTTTTATAGTCTCATCATTACTAGAGATTCTGCTGTTAGAAAACTTCTAATATCAGAAGTTCTTAACCTGGGATCTATGAACATGTTTAATTTTATTTTTTTTAAAATAGGCAACTATCATTTATTATAATTGGTTTCCTTTGATATCCTATTTACTCTTGTTTTATGACTTTAAAGACAATGTTCTATAGTCCTTGGAATCAGATTGCCAAAGGGATCCATGACACTCCAAAGGTTGAGAACCCCTATCCTAATTCATGTATTTGCTGATGCCAAAGGAAGAAGAGAATCTAACTTGTACTTGAACCTGTAAGTCATAACTACAGGTGAGTATATATGTGTGTGGAGGGAAAAGGTGGAGTGGGAGGATGGATTGAGTTCTGACATTCTCTGCAAGATGATCTGATAAACTCACACTAAGATTAGAGTCTTAATATTTTGCCTTTTTCTGAAGTATTTGCATTTAAAAAAAAAGATTATCAGGAGAGAAGAATGTTTAACACAAGTTAATAAACTCTAAATGGTGACATTTCAGGCATGAGTATAAGAGATATTTGGGATGGAGGCCTGTGGCTGATCCTCATATTATATCTAAAAGGCAGCTTTCTTTTTTAAATATATCTGGCCAGATCTGGGTAAATTTATTGATTTCTAAAAGTCCTTAGGTAGGTAGGGATGGAGAGTAGCTAAGTATTCTTGTAAATTCCCATCAAGACCCAGATTGATCTCTCCTCCTGACCTCTCCCTCAATTTGTTTTAGTAAGAAGGCTCAAATGAGTCAAATAATAGCTTCAATGGAACTTTCAAATACTTTTGAATGAAATAGCTCTAACCTTTCAATAAAGGAAGAAAGAGAGAAGAAAAAAAGAAAGGGAGGAAGACAGAGGCAGAGAGAGAGAGAGACAAAGACAGAGACAGAGACAGAGACACAGAGAGAATGAGGCAGAGAGAGAGAGTATCTAGACAACTAGTAGCTAATGGCCAGAAACCTCTAAATTTCTAAATCCTAAATTACTCTTTTACAGATAGTCAATAAACATTTATTAATTCTCCCAGTGCTATGTGCTAGGCATCAAGAAAAGTGCTGAGAATACAAAGAAAATAATTTTATATCTCTATATGCTTACTTGCATAAAATAGAGAAAGAGAAGATCAATGAATTGGGCTTACTATTAAAAAAGCTAGAAAAAAAACAAATTAAAAACCCTCAATTAAATATCAAATTGGAAATTCTGAAAATAAAAAAGGGAGATTAATAAAATTGAGGATACAAAGAAAGGCAAAAGGTGCTTGTTCTCAAGGAGCTCCTACTCTAATAGGGGAGACAAATATTTTTTTTTCCATACATACATACATATATATAGGTATAGGTATACCCATTTTATATATACATATACATACAGTATATAGACACCTACATACATGCATATAATTGGAGATAATCTCAGAAGGAAGAAACTAGCATTAAGGGAGGGAGAGATAGTTAAGAAAGATTTGAAGATTTTAGCTGAAACTTGAAAGAAACCAGGTGAGGATGAATATTCCAGGCATAAGAGACAAGCCAGAAAGAATGCTTGGAGGGGAGAGATAGAGTGTCTTGTTTGAGGAATGGCATGGAGGCTTTATACCTTTATAAAATAAAGATATAAAAAAAATACTGAAGACTAAGTGTAGATCACAACATATTATTTTCACTTTTTTTGTTGTTTGTATTTTTTTTTTCTTTCTCAAGAATGATCCTACCTTAGTTTAATTTTAATGGCCAGTTATAATGAGTAACCATAGTTAGATGAAATGCCCAACAAACCTCACCTTTAATCAATCTTGGGGCTAATGAGTAAATTCCTAAACAGCCCCGGGTTTTCTCTCTGACCTCTGTCTATAAAAGTATCTACTGTCCCTCCACATATTCATTAACTGCCTTTTGGAACTTGTCAGCCAGTTAGGGGTGTAACACTAAAATCTTTGCCTCAATTTGGAGATGCTCTAGGCCTACAAATTCTGTGACACCAGTCTGGAATCCTAATATTTTGGGGGTTTAGCTTCTGCACCCCAACCATAGGAAGCCAGTACAGTCTAGCGAGTAGGGGTGTGACATGATCAGATTTGTGCTCTAAAAAAGTCACTTTAGTGATAGAATGTAGAATAGATTGGAGTGAGGAGAGACCTAAGCCAGGCTATTGCAGTAATCCATTTGTGAGGTAATAAAGGTCTGTTCCACAAGTGTCAATGTCAAAGAAAGAAGGGAATATATTCCAGGGATGTTGCAAAGGGAATTAGAAAAGATTTGGCAACAGCTTGGATATGAGGGGTGAAAATAGCCAGGATGACTCCTAGATTGAAATCCAGGAGTATGGCAGTGTCCTCTATAGTAATAAGGAAAGTAGGAATGGAGGAGGATTTAGTCGTGCAGATGAGTTCTATTTGGACATACAGTGCTGAGCTTAAGATGTCCGTTATACATCCAGTTTGAGATTAGAGATCAACAGAGAGATTGGGGCAGTATTGGTAGATTTGAAAATTATCAGTATAAATTCTAATAGGCTTGTGATAGAAAGTGCCATCTGTATCCAGAGAAAGAATTATGGAGATTGAATGTGGATCAAAGCATAGTATTTTCACCTTTTTAAATTGTTGCTGTTGTTTGTTTGCTTGTTTTTTCTTTCTTGTGGTTTTTCTCTTTTGATCTGATTTTTGTTGTGTAATATGATGACTATGGAAATTTGTTCAGAATTGCTATATCAGATTGCTTGCTATCTAGGGGAGGGGGAGGAAGGGAGGGAGAAAAATTTGGAACACAAGGTTTTACAAAAATTTTGAAAATTATCTTTGTATGTATTTGGGAAAATAAAATACTATTTTAAAAAGAGAGAATCATCAGTATAGAGGTGGTAATTAAATCTATGGGAGTTGATGAGATCACTGAGTTGATATAGTATAGAGGAAAAAGAGAAGAAGGGGTGACATGGTCTAAACTGTCACTTTGGCAGGTGGAAAAGCTTCATGGTAGACTCTGGATTTTTTTTTTTTTTTTAGTTTTAAGCTCTGAAGATTAAAAATAAAAGCAGAAAAGGGGTTTCTTAAGGCATTTGAAAGAGTAGTCAGAGGACTAATTCAGATGCCCACAGCACAAGAGAACAGAAAATAATTAGAACTGAAAGGAAGAATACCTTCATCTGTGCCTAATGGGTATATCTTGATTTCAGTGGACATGTGGATATCTGGGAATGTCTCTCTTTGCCCCTCCTATTCCTTCTTCCACTTTTCAATTCCTTCTTTCCCTCAATCCATTCCCCCCCCCCTATCTAATACAGACCATAAATTTAGAGCTAGGAGGGGCCTCAGCAATCATCTAGCACAATCCTCTCATTTTACAAATGAAATTGAGTCGCAAAAAGGAGAGATGACTTGTCTAACATCACACAGTAAGTAGTAAGTAGAGCCAGGATCTGAATACAGATTCTCTTAATTTAAAGCTATTATCCTGTTCAGTTGCTCTATGCTTCTTAGATTTGAACTCAGATTCTCTGGCTCAAAATACTCAGCACCCTATTTACCACACCAAACTGTTTTACATTAGTTGTTCTTAACCTTAAAAGCTAGCTGAATGAAACTTAATTAATTTATATTATTAAAGCAGCTAAATGTAGTTGCTTTGGGAACATTTTGTGCCCTTCATATTGATTCTTTCCCTTTGGTGGTTCAGCGGCCTTTGGAACTCTCTCTGAATTAGAAGTATTGATCAATCTATAAGCATTATTAATCACCAACTGTGTGCCAGGTATCGTGGTACGTGTCAGGGATTCATTTACAGAAGTGAGGCAGTCCCTCACTTCCCTGGGAAAGAGGTGGTAGTGGCCACAGAAAGAAAGAAACTGAGCCAGAGAATCCTTCTATTATCTCCTCTTCCAACACTCTTTGTGACAAACTCTCCACGACCTTCACTTCCAGCACAGGCTTAGCTCTAAGCACATCATTCTGACCATCTGGTCACAACTATTATTTGCTACATTAATTATCAGTAATTACATTATGACATATATTAATTAATAACCAGCCATGGTACATTGAACTAATTATCTGTATTTATTGATTTTATTTATTTATTATCCTATTTATTTTATATTTATATGCACTTTAAGGTTTGCAAAGTACTCTACACTTTATCTTATTGGAGCATAGGAGTTGGAGTGAAATTTAGGATTCCTATAGTCCAATCTTTTCATTTGACAAATGAAGAAACTAAGACCCAAAGAGTTTAATGAAGTTCTTTGGCAACAGTTTGAAGTCAATAGTACACATGGCTTTTGCAGGAGAAAGAATCCTAGACTTGGAGTCAGAGGCTCTGAGTTCTAATCTCATTTCTGTCATGTACTAGCTATATATTCATGGAGAAGCCACTTAATTTCTTTGGGTTGGTTTCCTCCTCTGTAAATGGGGACTAAATGACCATGAAGATCTCTTACAATTCCCTATCTATGAGAAAGTCAGCCTTGTTTTAAGTTTAGATAATTTATGGATACCTTAAAAAAATAACTAAACTGTCTCACTCACCCAATGATGAATTGGTCCTTTTACTTGCTCCAAAGTGGGGAGGCTTCTTCACCTGGTGCCTGGTGCCTGGCAGTTGCTTTCTCTGTAACTAGGCAAGGATGCTACACTGAAGACTCTCTCTAAAGTAGTAATTCCTCAATCTGTACTGTTCCTCTTTTTAATCTGTGAATTTCCCCACCCTTTTAGAGAGACTAACTCTTTCCTCCCCAGTTAGAATTGTGCAATTTTTAGCCTGCTTGGAAGATTCTTGACCCAACCAAAAAAACAAGCAACCAGCCCAAAGACCTGGCTTTTCAGTCTTGATTTCAAAATGAAGTCTGGGGAATTTGTTGAAGATAACCAAGGGGTCATGAATAGAGTCCAGGGTGAATCATGGATGAGGCTCAAATTGCCCCTTCCCTGTGCCATTCAACACAAATCTTTCCTGTCCACATTTCTGGGGGCATATGGGAATCCCCTCCTTAGCTGAAAAGTAGAGTGACCATAACAGGAAAGGCTTAAACCAACAGGTTGAATAAGCCACACAACAAAATTACTTTGCATTTACACCTCACCTTACCACTACTGAATGTCTCAAAGCCTCTGAGCATGTCCTAGAGTTCCCAGGTCCTTTGCTGCTTGAATGGGCCTTCTGGGCCCCTTCCATAGATTCACTGAAGTCAGATATCACTCATAGTTTTAAGCCCAAGCCAAATGGTCATCAAAATTTGCCTTTTATGATCAAAGTTAAAGCCTTTTACTTTTAGATAGAGAAATAAAAATTACTCTGGTTCATACTGCTACCTCCTCTTGTCCAGACTATTGCAGTAGTCTCCTAAATGATCTCTTTAACTCAAAACTCTCCCTTCTCCAAACTATTCTTTCATACCTACCAAATCTATTTCCCTAAAACACCAATCCTGTTCTAAAAAACTCCAGAGGCTCCCTCTTGCCTCTTGTCAAACTCTTGTTTGAAATGAAATGTAAAGTTCATAATGAAGTCTCTTTTTCTTTCCCAAACTCAGACCATATTATTCTCCTCCACATACTCCTATGTTCCTTTTCAGCACATTTGCCAAAATGGCTTACTTTCTGTTCCTCCTATAGAACATTCTGTCACCCAGGCTGCCTAGAATGCAATCTCTCCTCATCATTGCCTCAAAATTCCTAGCTTCCTTCAAAGCTCAAGTACCATCTATTACACAAGGTCTATTGTGATTCCCCCCAAGTTGTTAAAGCCTTTCCATCCCTCTCCTGCTAAAATTGCTCAGAATTTACTTTGCATATGTAATATGAACATTCTGGCTCATTGCTTCAGAGTCAACATTCTACTTCTCCCCTCCAGGTTCCAGATTCCTTCTGCTTTTTTTTTTTTTATTTTTTTTTTATTGCTCTCAATTCAAGTCCCAGTAGGTGTGCTTTCATCATTAGAAGGTTGATGACTAGTACACCATCCATTTAACCATCTAATATCGATTAGCTTCTCCAAAAGGATATTGACTTCAAAGACAGCTAGAACAAATTGGCAAACATAAATAAAATCATTCTCCCCTCCCAACATTTTTGGAATAAACTTTTTCTTATACTACTTCAAACTCTGGTGGAGTGATCCAGAAGCTTAGCTCAGTTCCTACATAGCATTAATGCCACTAAAATTCATGTCCAGATGTAGCATTACTTCTTAATGAGCCTGTTAATTGTTGTGGGGGTCTCAAAGATCATTCACAAAGGTCACTCCTTACTCCTCAGATCATCAATGCTATGCTGGCTGCAAATCTGAATTTAGGAATGGCAGGAGACAGAAACTCCCCCCCACCCCCACCCCCGACCTTTCCAACCCACAAGGTTGTATGCTTTATTTGCATCCTTCACATAGAACTCCTTCAAGTGCTGAAACAAAGAGCCTTTGAATGCCTGTGAAGCCAATCAAAGCATTCCAGCTTCAATGCCAGTAACAATATTCTCAAAAACTCTTATTATTTCTGGGACACATCCCTCTTAAGTTATCACGGTTTTCTCAGAAGCAGATCCCTTGCATTCTCCTTGGACAGAACCCATCTTAGAAAGCTAATGGAGGTTGCATATGCACTAGACTCCTTCCCATTATCTATATATTTTATATTTATTTGTGTATACCTGATTAGAATATAAACTCCTTTGACAGGGACTGTTTTCATTTTTATCGTTGGTTTTCCCATACCTAACATAGTACCTGGCACACTTGTTGGGTCATTTTTCAGTCATGTCTGGATCTTCATGATCCCATTTGGAGTTTTCTTGGTAGAAACACTGGAGTGATTTGCCATTTTAGGGTAAAGTGACTTGTTCAGGGTCACATAGCTAATGTCTGAGGTCAGATTTGAACTCACGAAGATGAGTCTTCCTGATTCTAGCCGCTATCCACTGTGCCATTTAGCTGCCTTACTTGGTAATAGGAAGTGCTTAATAAACAGAAGGGGTTTAATAAATGCTTGGTAAATGAATAAATAGATGTCCTCTCCCCCACCCCAAAAATAATTTGTTGTGTTTTTTTAATGAAAATTACAGATAATTAGACTGCTTTATGAAATAATGAATACAAATTTAAGATGAAGTTTTTCTATATTGTTTTCTAGACTCTACTCCCACAAAATTGTTTACATCCCTGGAATAGGAAGATTTTCACATAAAATTATCTAAATTCTATATCACAGTCTTTTTCATTTCTTGCATCTTTTAATTTTTAGTAAACTTCCCAAGATTTATTATTTACTGTTGCTCAGTAGCTTTTTAGTTCTAATTTCTTGGGGTTTTCTTAGCAAAGATATTCGAGTTGTTTGCCCTTTTCTTTTCCAGCTCATTTTACAGATGAGAAAACTGAGGGAAGCAGGGGTATGTCATACCCTGTATGCCCAGAGTCACACAGCTAGTAAGTATCTGAGGCCTGATTTGAACTCAGGAAGATGAATTTTCCTTACTCCAGACTGAGTGTTCTATCTACTGTACTTCCATATTCAATGTAAGAGGAAATAAATTCTAGAACTCATTATTTACATATGAAATAAAATAAAGCATTGGGTATATTATAATAATATAATTAGCTATTTACCAAAATATGCCCTTTACCCCTCTGACAAGCTTCTCACAACCTCCTAGGCAATGTATACTTGAGATTTGCCATTCGAGTCTTCCTCTCTAAAACTGACTTTCTTCTACTCTCTGGGTATCTTATCTATATATGTTCTCTCCATATACAAATTCCTTTGTGAACAAAGCTTGCTTTTGTACTTTTGCCTTTCAATCTATATGCACTGTCCAGTTCTATATGCTCAGGACACTGAGAACCAATTGAACTCTGCCTCTCTCATTTCCTTCCCCTCATTCATTAACCTCCCTTTCCCAATGCTTTGAAACAAAACAAAGAATCACACAATTAATTTTTTGCTTAAATGACTCCAACATTTCCAGAGTTTTAGGTCTAGAATTAGTTACTATGCATCTGCCCAACCTGGGTTTTATTCTGGGAGAGGGTGTTATCACACGAACCTTTGGTGAACCTGATCTTTTTTTTTTTTTAATTTTATTTTATTTGCATAACATATGTGTGGGTAATTCTTCAACATTAACCTTTACATAGCTTTCTGTTACAAATTTTTCCCCCCAACTCCTCACCCCTCCCCTAGACGGCAGGATATCCACTACATGTTAATTATGTTAAAATATTTGACAAATCGAATATATGCATACATATTTCCAAACTTATCATTGTTGTGCAAGAAAAATCTTATCTACACAAAAAATATATCAGATAAAGGAAACACAATGTAAGCAAACATTAATCAAGGAGTATGAGAATGTCATGTTGTGGTCCACATTTCACATCCCTCTCTCTGGGTGTGTATGGCTTTCTTCAGTGAACAATTGGAAGTGGTTTGAAACATTTCATTGTTGAAGGGAGCCATGTTCATCAGAATTGATCGTCATATAGTATTGTTGTTGCCGTATATAATGATCTCCTGGTTCTGCTCATTTCACTCAGCATCAGTTCATGCAAGTCTCTCCAGGCCTCTCTGAAATCATCCTGCTGGTCATTTCTTATAGAACAATAATATTCCATAACATTCATATACCATAATTTATTCAGCCATTCTCCAATTGATGGACATCCATTCATTTTCCAGTTTCTAGCTACTACAAAAAGGGCTGCCACAAACATTCTTGCACATGTGGGGCTCTTTCCTTCCTTTAACATCTCTTTGGGATATAGGCCCAATAGAAATGTTGCTGGGTCAAAGGGTATGCACAGTTTGATAACTTTTTGAGCATAGCTCCAAATTGTTCTCCAGAATGATTGGATCCATTCACAGCTCCACCAACAATGTATTAGTGTCCCAGCCTTCCCACATCCCCTCCAACATTCATCATTAACTTTTCCTGTCATTTTAGCCAATCTGACAGGTGTGTAGTGGTACCTCAGGGTTGTCTTGATTTGCATTTCTCTGATCAATAGTGATTTGGAGCACCTTTTCATATGACTATAAATAGTTTTAATTTCATCCTCTGAAAATTGTCTGGTGAACCTGATCTTTTATCTTAACTTGGTAGCAGTGGTTGAAAGTGTACAAGGAGATTGCTCTGATTTGGGGCCTTGTGGTTCTTGAGGAAGTGGGGACATAAGAGTCATCATAACCACTACTCCTCATTACTTTTGTTCCCTTTGTCCTTCCTCAGAAGACAGCTAAATGATGCATTGGATAGAGAACAGGAAGACTTAAGTCTGACTTAATTCAGTCATTGTTGTTACTATTGTTGTTCAGTAGTTTTAATTGTGTGACTCTTTGTGACTCCATTGGAATTTTCTTGGCAAAGACACTGGAGTGATTTGTCATTTTCTTCTCCAGTTCATTTTACAGATGAAGAAACTGAGGCAAACAGGTTATGTGACTTGCCCATGGTCACACAGCTAGGAAGTGTCTGAGGCCAGTTCTGCATTCAACAAAATGAGTCTTCCTGACATTAACCCTGGTGCTTTATGTACTATGGTACCACCTAGGCACCCCACATAAACCACCATAAAACAATCAAACAATTGTAATGCCAGAGAAACTGAGACAAGACAGAGATTAGTTTTTATTCTTTTAAATGTGGAGAGTTTTAGGCTAGCCGACCATACAGAACTCGTGTTCAAAAATCATTTGGTCCTGAGCAACTGAGGCACTGGATATATAACCTGAGCATATAAGGCAGATAAGGTGGGCAAGGACACTGGGTGGTTAGACAAGCCATAAATCCAGGAGAGGACCATAACTTAGTCCTGACAGGATGAGGGTCAAGATAAGAAGGTTGAGAGCAGGAGACAGCCAGGCAAGGGACAATACTCAAGAGAAGGGGGAATTATCCCAGCAAGGATTGAGATAAGGCACCTGGAGTTTTATGACTGAAGGGTATTTCAAGGCTTCTTTTCTGACTCAATTCTCCCAGTCCTAATGGCAAGGAAAAGGAGGGCTATAATAATTTTATTCAGGGCATAACACAATAAACATTTATTAAGTACCTACCATGTGTGAGGGTCTGTGCTAAGTGTTGGGGATGCAAAAAGAGGCAAAAAATGGTTCCTGATCTCTACATTACAATCTAAAGCATACAGTGCTGTTGTGGGAGGTAAGCAATATACAATATATATAGAAATCAACAAAGGGGAGAAACTGAAAAGAAGGCTTCCTGTAGAAAATGGCATTTTAGTTGGTACTTAAAGGAATCCTGGAGAGGAGGATGAAGAGCATTTTAGGGATGAGGGGCAGTGAAAAAAATTCAAAGAATGCTGCCATATTACAAAGAATAAGCATGGCTCCCCCCAAAAAAATGAGATATGAAAAGATACTCATACTCCATATCCTTGCATAAAGAGGATGTCATCAGATGTGGAACAGTGAATATATTTTCTATTTTTCCCATACATTGATCAGTTTTGTTCTTCTCTTTAATGTTTTGTTTGTTTGTTTTTTCCCTTTTAGAAAATTTTTTTGTTACTTGGGATGGCTCTATGGGAGGGAATGGATACTGAGAGAAATTTGTAGATGGTAAAAATAAGATATAAATATAAATTTATATTTAAAGAAAAGTCATGAGTCATTCTGAAGATTCTAGGGAAGAAATATGCCAAAGAATCTCTAGTACTCTAGTACTCAGATAGGGGTTGTCTTGGCAAATTGTGCAGATGAATTTTTATCTCCTTTTCCTTTCTCCACTCCCTGACTCCCTCCAAGGACTCAATATCCTCAGAAGTCTGTTGTCTATCCTTTGTTTAAGAAGAGAAATATGACAACAGGAAGGTGATGTCATCACTTACAAGTGTGTTGGATTTAAGTGAGGCAGAACTATGTAATCACCAGCTCTCTCTTCCAGTGGTAAGAAGTAAATCTGAATAACTAGAGATGGCTTTGGATCCATTCAATGATTGAGACTAGGTAAGAAATGAGAATAGTCTCTTTTTACCTAGGCAAAACAAACAAACAAACAAAAAATCCCCAATTCCTTTGGGAGAGGAAAACTCTCAGGGTTTCTGGCCAGAACAGAAAATAATTGTTATTTATAGTCACTCAACCACCACAATCCAAACAATGCTTTATAATCTTCACAAACTTAAACTTGCTCAGAAGCTTTAACAATCACCATTTAAAACTCTGTCTGAAGAAATTTAAATCAATTTCTACATTTCCCAAGAGTGTTGTTTTTTTAGACCCTCTGTAACAAAGGTTTCAATGGCAGGTGGCTTTGTCTTAGTCTTTTCACATCTGCTCTATATAGGAATAAAGTAGACTTTGGATCCAGGTTCAACCATGAGAATCATGGAGACAACATCAAAAACAACTCATGTTTATACAGTGCTATAAGGTTTACAAAGCCATTTCCCCCAAAATGCCATCCTGCTAAGGTTTACAACCTTAAAGTCCTTTTGGACTCTTCCCTCTCTCACATACTTTATACCTAATCATTTGCTAAATATTTTCAATTCTATCTCCCCCAAATCTCTCCTAGCTGGTCCTTCTGATAGATTGATGTGGACACCAAATGATGAGATTGGTAATCAAATGTTGAAGTGTGGTCATGTGACAAATTCACAAAGATCTTTCTCTTTGGCAAAAGGTAGATTTATTTTGTTAGGAGAGGTTATAGACAAAATAAAGATATAAAATAAACACCAGAAGTGGTAAATATGAAATAGATTTGGGAGAGCATATAGTTATCAAGGAAAGGGGTTTTAACAGTTAACAAGGGAAAAGACAAAGGGAAAAGAGTGAAACTCACAATTAACTGGGAGAAAGGGAATATTTCATGGGGTGGCAGCATACCATTGACTGGCAGGCTAAATCTTAAAAGGGAATTAGCACCTTAAAAGAGTCAGTTAGCTATAAAAAGGAGAAAGACATCATGGGGCATAGTAAAAAGGATGAGAGGAAAGGCACCATGAAGCAAAATATATGTAGGGCTAACCCAAAAGGTATTCAGCAGAGATGGCAAGAACCATGGACAGATTTATTGGGGAAATTTAACCTCAGGGGTTTGACATAACTTGGTTCTCTGATTGGATACAGGAAGATGGGGTTACTCAAGACCTCTACAGGGATAGGATTATAAAGCTGAGCTGATCACCATCAGTACCCTTTCCTCCTTTCTTCAGGCAGTAATCTTATCCATACCCCAGGCTTTCTCTGCCAATCCCACCTAGCTACCCAGAACCTCATCACTTCCATTACCTCTCATCTTGACTAATACAGTAGCCTCTTAATGACATCACTACTTTCAATTTCTCCCCTTTCCAATTAGTTTGCTACAAAGATCATTTTCATATTCCTAAAACCATGAGTCTGATTGTCATAAACATCTTCAGCAGTTCTTTATAAACTTTTAAAACAAAACTTAAAACTGAGACTTTTGTTCTTTGAAACACATTCCACTTCCTACACAAGACCACTCTTCTCCCACCCACTTTCTATCCTCTTGAAAATTACTTTGTACTATTTGTTACACTACATATTTACTTCTCTGCATGGCAGTGATAAGCAGTTATTTACATCTACTACAATCCAGCATTGTGCAAAGAGCTAGGATACAATTGTAACCCAGAGCTATAGTCTACTTGCATTTATTAGTCATTGATGGAGAGTGTTGGATGCTCCTTAACTGGGCTTCAGGAATCATTTTTTGCCCTTGAGGGTAATCATATGTAAATAGACTTGTGCATCAGGTTACAGTGGTAGGGCAACACAGAAACAACTATGTGCAAAGCATGTATAGGACAAATTGGAGATCATCCCAGAGGAAAAACAATCCATTAGCATTAAAAGGGATAGTGAAAGACTCCCCACATAATGTGGAACTTTAACTGATAGAAGCCAGGGTAGCCAGGAGATGAATGTGAGAGAAATCATTTCAAGCACAGGGGACAGTCAGAAGTTGAGAGAGTATCTTGTGCAAGGAATACAAGGGGGCCATTGGTTTTCTTTCGTTCTTTCTTTTTTTTTTTTAAATTTTATTTGCAAAACATATGTATGCGTAATTCTTCAACATTAACCCTTACAAAGCTTTCTGTTACAAATTTTCCCCCCACTCCCCACCCCTCCCCTAGATGACAGGATATCCACTACATGTTAATTATGATAAAATACTTGACAAATTGAATATATGTATACATATTTCCACACTTATTGTTGTGCAAGAAAAATCATATCTACAAGAAAGAAATATCAGATAAAGGAAACACAATGCAAGCAAACATCAATTGAGAGCACGAAAATGTTATGTTGTGGTCCACATTTCACATCCCTCTCTCTGGGTGTATATGGCCTTCTTCACTGAACAATTGGTAGTGGTTTGAAACATTTCATTGTTGCAGAGAGCCATGTCCATCAGAATTGATCATCATGTAATATTGTTGTTGCCGTGTATAATGATCTCCTGGTTCTGCTCATTTCACTCAGCATCAGTTCATGCAAGTCTCTCCAGGCCTCTGAAATCGTCCTGCTGGTCGTTTCTTACAGAACAATAATATTCCATAACATTCATATACCATAATTTATTCAGCCACTCTCCAATTGATGGGCATCCCTTCAATTTCCAGTTTCTAGCCACTACAAAAAGGGCTGCCACAAACATTCTTTCACATGTAGGGGCCATTGGTTTTCAATGGAGGGAGTAGGGTATTTATCATGATAGCAGTTGAGCAGCATCCCTACAATGTAAACACCTGAAAGGCATTTCCCCCCATTTTTTCATTGCAATCCCAGTAGCTAAAACTGTGCCTACTATATAATAGGCACTTAATAAGTGTTTATTGAATGCAATTGTTGGACCATTCAGTTCCTGTAGTGTTAGAGATTATGAGTTTAGGCTCCTGGAGACCCCAAGAAGTATCTCACCCCAAAATAGATTGACCAGACTGAAAACCCAAGAACTTGAGAGGTTGACTGAAAAGAAAATAATAGTTTCATTCCAAGGTAGGGAAGAAATCTATATGCTGGATAGAAAGTCATACAGTAGGGATGGGGGTAGGCTCTAGATAGCACAGTGGATAAAGCTTTAGACCCTGGAGTCATAAGAATCTGAGTTCAAATCTAGCTTTAGTCACTTACCTGCTGTGTGGCTTTTCATGCCATTGAGTTTGGAGTTTGCCTCAATTCTCAGGGTCAAATGATTTTTGGACATGACTTTCATTCGACTGGTTAGTCTAAATTTTTCACATTAAAATATTAAAAACCAATCTCTGTCTTGCCTCAGTTTCTCTGGCATTACATTCCAGAGCAGGAAGGAAAAGAAAATGACCAAATGTTTTTTTTTAATTTTAAAAACATTTTTATTTAAAGTTTTGAGTTCCAAATTCTATTCCTCCATCTCTTTCTTCTCACCTCCTTGAGATTGTAAGCAATCATGGAGGCATATGTGTGCAATAATGTAAAACATTCCCATATTAATCATTTTATACAAGAAGACTCAAACAAAAAAAATGAAAATGAAAAATAGCATACCCTAGTATTTTCACCTTTTTGTTGTTGTTTGCTTACTTTTTTCTTTCTTATTTTTCCTCTTTTTAATCTGATTTTTCTTGTGCAGCATGATAAATGTAGAAATATATTTAGAAGAATGATACATGTTTAGCCTATATTGGATTACTTGCTGTCTAGGGGAGAGGGATGGGAGGAAGGAAGGGAGGAAAATTTGGAACACATGGTTTTGCAGGGGTGAATGGTTTTGTTTTGTTTTGTTTTGAATAAAGCTTTTTATTTTCAAAACATATGCACAGATAATTTGACAGCATTGACCCTTGCATAGCCTTGTGTTTCAGATTTTCTTCTCCTTTCCCTTACCTCTTCCCCTAGATGGCAAGCAATCCAATTTATGTTAAATATGTTAAAATATATGTTAAATCCAATATGTATAAACATATTTATACTATTCTCTTGCTGCACAAGAAAAATCAGATTAAAAAAAAAGTAAATGAGTAAGAAAACAAAATGCAAGCGAACAACAACAAAAAGAGAATGCCATGTTGTGATCCACACTCAGTTCCCACAGTCCTCTCTCTGGGATGGCTCTCTTCATCACAAGATCATTGGAACTGGCATCAATCATCTCATTGTTGGAAAGAGTCACGTTTATCAGAATTGTCATATAATATTGATGTTGCCGTGTATGATGATCTCCTGGTTCTGCTCATTTCACTTAGCATCACTTCATGTAAGTCTCTCCAGGCCTCTCTAAAACCACCCTCCTGATTATTTCTTATATTCCATAACATTCATATACCACAATTTATTCGGCCATTCTCCAACTGATAGGCATCCACTCAGTTTCCAAAGGGTGAATGTTGAAAACTATCTTTGCATGTATTTTGAAAATAAAAAGCTATTATTAAAAAATAAATCAATTAAATAAATAGGAAAAAAGAAAAATAGCATGCTTCAGTTATATTCAAACAATATCAGTTATTTCTCTGTAGTCAGAGAGTATGCTTCATTATTAGTCCTTTGGGATTGTCTTAGATCATTGCATGGCTGAGAATAGTTAAGTCATTCACAATTCTTCACTGAATAATATTGCTGTTACTGTATACAACATTCTTCTGATTCTGTTCACTTTACTGATACATATTTACTATGAATATACAATTTAAATAGTTTTACAAGAAAATCTTCCTACTCCAGGGATTTAAACAGTTTTGTGAGAATAAAGGCTAGGAAAAAAAATATAGATTTCATTTAAGTATTTCTGAAATCATCCTGCTTGTCATTTCTTATAGCACAATAAAATTCCATTACAATGATATACCAAGCTTGTTCAGTCATTCTCAACAGATGGGCTTCCCTTTGATTTTCAATTCTTAGCCCACCATAAAAGGAGTTGCTCTAAATATCTTTAGTATTAAGGAAGTTTATTTGATTCAAGATTGAGATGATCATAAGAGGAGGTTGCAGGCAGTAATGAACTGGAGCTGTTGGCTCTTACTGGCTAGAGAGATTGTTAAATTTTCACAGTAAGCATTTTTACCTCAGTTATTGGCAAACACCACAAATCAGGGTTTAATTTATTGTTCTGATATTTAGATTTAAAATAGTGATGGAGAAAATTAAATGGATGAAAATTAAATTTAAAATTGTCTCCCAGGAACATTATTTTTTTTCCCCAGAGAGGAATGTGTAACATTTATCAGCACACCATTGGTTGAAAACAACCTGAAAAAGAGTTCCATTACATGGATGTGGGCTACGTGGGTAAAACTGAGGAAAACACCAGAACCTAGGGGGTTCATAACATGCTAGCATTAGAGCAATGATATAATAAAAAAAATGATTCTCCATCTGAGGGACAATCCCAACCTCTAATAAGATTAGAACTCCTTTTCCTTCGAAGGGGAGGGAAAAACCTTTTAGTACCTAAATAATTTACTGAAAGGTCTGGCTCAAACCAGGGAATCTAAGGCTTTCCAGAATGGTGGGGAGGACCCTCCAAAAAGCTATAATTAGAAATCTGGCATATGACAAGGAACTGAATATCAGGGGAATTCAAGAGCTTTGGGCCCTTAGGGGAAGGGACATGCTGAATCTAAAAATGACCCCCCCCCCCCAGTATTATCTAAAACTATGGTGTCAAGTCACACATGCATTTACCAATCCAAAATCAGGATAGATTTGTAGTATGTTCAGAACGATTGGACCCTTAATGCTGAATTGTAATAAAATGCAATAAACATGGTTTACTTCCAGATTTTTTACTTAACTAGCTTTGTGATTCTGTAATATTTTACCTTTTTAGGATATAACTATCATTTTTTATTAAAGCTTTTTATTTGCAAGCATATGCATGGATAATTTTTAAATATTAATCCTTGCAAAACTTTCTGTTCCAAATTTTTTCCTCCTTCCCCCACCCCCTCCCCTAGATGGCAGGTATTCCAATACATGTTAAACATGTTAAAATATTACCATATTTTTCTTAAAAGATGATTGTGATAGTCAAATGAAATAACAGATGACATTCATACATTTGAAGAGCTATAACTTGCTTTCCATAATCTCATTTGATCTTTATAACCTCCTATGAGATAGGTCCTGTGGGCATTATTCTTATTTTAAGGAGGAGGGAAATTAATCTTAGAGAAGATTTGGACTTCAAACTCCTGACTCCAGGTCTAAGAACAACAGTCTATTCACTGCAACTACCTACCTGCTTTAATTTCCCTTGATTCTGGGCACCAAACATTTCACTAGTAGCAGCTACACTGGAAGAGTTTTAGAGATGGGATTTAAATCTAGTTCTCTCCAGACTCTATACCAAGCAGCCAAAGATAATGTATATAAAGTGTTTTGTAAACCATAAGGTGCTTTATAAATGTGAACTCATTATTATCCTCATTCTTCTCATCTTATATCCTACAAAGTTCAAGTAAGGGAAGAGAATGAGAATTTATTAAGTTCTTATTATGCATTAGGTATTTTATAAATATTATCTCATTTGATCCTCACAGCAAGGGGAGGTAGGTGCTATCATTGTCCCCATTCTCCAGTTGAGAAATCTAAGGCAGAAAGATTAAATGACTTGCCCAGAGTCACACAGCTAATGAATATTTGAGACTGTATTTGAACTCAGGTTTTCCTGATTCCAGATCAAGGGCTCTCCATTGTTTTGCCTCCCTTCCTCTAGAAAAATTCTGGAACAATTCATTATTCCTTTACATATTATGATTATCATCTAATTTATCTCATTTTTTTTGATGGGGCTCAGATAGAAATAGCTGAAGGATAGGTTATTATTGTTATAATTCTTTTATATTTATTGTTCTGTAAACTAGTACACAGATAAAGGAACCTGCTCTTTTGTTTTAATTTATTTTTTTAATATACATTGCTTTATGAATCATGTTGGGAAAGAAAAATCAGAACCAGAGAGAAAAACCATGAGAGAGGGGGAAAAAAAGAAAAAAGAAGTGAACATAGAATGTGTTGATTTATTTTCAATCTCCATTATTCTTTTTCTGGATACAAATGGTGTTTTCTATCCAAATTTTATTGGGATTGTCTTGGAGGAACTTGCTTTTTGTAATTGAATAAAGGCATTGAGATATATTCTCACCTGTAGACTCATCAAAAACACCTTTGGGACAACTCCAGTGGCAAATAAAACAAGGATGACATGCACCAGGTCCTGTTGCCATAATGTATAATTTCTTCAAGTCTCTGTATTTTGAAATCTTTTCATTTTATTGTTGTTGTTCAGTCACTTTCAGTGATGTCCAACTTTTCGTGACTCCTCTTACAATTTTCTTGGCAAACATACTGGAGTGATTTGTCACTTCCTTTTCCAGCTCCTTTTACAGATGAGGAAACTGAGGCAAATAGGATGAAGTGGCTTGCTCAGGTTCAAAGCTAGTAAGTGTCTAAGGCCAAGTTCAAACTCTGGTCTTCCTGACTTCAAGACCTAGCATTCCATTCAGTGCATCACCTATCTGCCCTAAGCTTTTCATGCCATTGAGTTTGGAGATTTGTAAGCACTTAGCGTGATGACATTTGTTGTTCTTCAATTATTAATTATCTGAGTGTTGGCAATATTTGTATTATTATTTTAGTCATTATTATGGTAACAATAGCCCATTACAAGGCAGGATATGAGATTAAATAAGAATTTCTGGACTTAGTCATATGGCTTGAAAGAGTTTGTTAGAGATATAATCTAAAAATTATCCAGGGGACAGAAGTGAACACTACTGGGGAAGTCAGGAGCTTTAGAGGTAGGCTGGTAAAGAAGGGCAAAATTGTAAAGGAAAAAGGAATCCACAAATACTGTATCTTGGAAGCAATAAATGAGTGTAGCTGCTGCTCTGAAAAAGGAATAGCTAGGGTAAGGTCAGGCTTAGCTCAGGGAAATTTAGTGAAATGTTCAGTGCCCAGAATCAAAAGAAACTATAAGCAACTTGGTACTTGCAGTGAATAGAGTGCTATTAGACCTGGAGTCAAGAAGACGGGAGTTTGAATCCTGTCTCAGACATTTACTAACTGTGTCACCCTGAGTGAGTCATTTAATTTCGGTCTGAGTCAGTTTCCTCACCTTTACAATAGGGATTACAAAAACATTACCTACCTTTCAGGATAGTTATGAGGATAAAATGAGATAATATATTTATAAGGCACTTTGAAAATCTTAAGTGTTGTTTAATCGATTCCATTCTTTGGGACCCTGTTGGGGTTTTCTTGGCAAAGATTTACCATTTCCTTCTTTAGCTCATTTTACAGATGAAGAAACCAAGTTAAGTGACTTGCCTAGGGTCACACAGCTTGTAAGTATCTGAGGATTAGATCTGAATTCAGGTCCTTCTGCCCCTGGGTCTGGGACTAGCCGAGCTGCCTCTTCTATAAATGCTAGCTATCATTATCATTATCTTCATTATCATTAAGGAAAAGGATAATCAGAGATTTTCTGAAGGCAGAAGCATTTTCTAAGTCAACCCAAAGAAGAAAAAGTGACTTGCCTAAAGTCTTGCTTTAAACCTTCTCCAGTTGATTGATTAATGTGAGATTGTATATAACATTTCTATACCACAACTTGTACTTGACCATTCCTTTTCACTACCTGAAAAATGATTATGCTCTTAAATGGATGTTGCTAGGCATCTGGCACCAAATTTAGAGGATGGATACAAATGGAGAAGTGTAGGAGGAGATGAGGAAGAAAAGGAGCTCAAAGCCAACATCTCTGCTGGAGGAATCTCCCTTCTTGATACCCAGAGTAATGGCAGGGGAAAGTTACCTAAGAGAGACAGTGATGAGGCCTGATGGAAATAGAATCTTTGTTTGGGGACTTCTCTGACCCGGGGATGCCCTATTTTGCTAAATAGGTGCTCTTTCATTCAAGAAAATGAATGTTCCCCTTTGAACAGAAGAGTAAGAATAAGGTTGAGTAGCTAAGTAAGTCTGTCCTGATGGGCACTTGAAGGCCAACAGTTGGACATTCCATCCCCAAAAGAAGTAGAGAAGCAAGGACTAGTAATGAAAAGAACAAGACACATTTCTAAACTTTAAGTGAACTTTGAAAAATGGTTTGATGAGCAAGTTTTACCAGTTTGGGAAATGAATCTAGCCTAAGCATTAATCCATGCAAAAAAGTGAGGAAACACCAAAAAAGGAAATTCACTCTTAGGTTAAGTTTGGGGAAATGGATATCTGGGGTTATTGCTTTATTGTCTGATACAGGATTCAGAGGTAATCTGACTAAAATACCTCCTCTGGGCTGTGTCAAAGAGCATTGTGAACAGAACAGAAATGTCATTCTATGTCACAAGTTCCCTATTTTACAAGATCTGAATTTCTGACAGAGATCAGGCTGCTGGGAGTGAACATAGCCTCACTCCATTTCCATGTCCAAGTTACCTGAGCAATAGATCTCTCCTGAATATATGTTACTGTTTTTGATTCAGATATTTGAGCAGCTTCTACCTCTCATCCCCAGTATTTAACAACTTCAGTTAGCTAATGTTCTTCTCTTTCTTTCCAGATAGGAAAGTTCTCCTTTCATTTTGTTGTTCTTTGACTTCCTTAAGACAAGTTTTCTCTCTTGATAGATATCAGAAATACATCTTGATTTGACAAATGTTGACTAAGACCCTTGAGCAATATGCAGAAGAGTTCATCCAGTCCAATTTCTTCATTCTAAGCAGATAATGTATGCAAAGTGCTTCACAAATCTTAAAGAACCACATAACTGAGTTATTCTCATCACTGACTTTTTTCCAGTGATGATGTTAAATCATGAATACATGATTGTATAGCCCAGTTCCTGTCAATACCAAAGAGTCATATGCATTGTGGATGATTCAATAGGTTAAGAGGGTATAGTCAGTGGTTGTAGAATAGTGCACACTTGGTTAGTAGAATAGTGCACATATGCACACAGAGTTAAATTTAGCAAAATTGAAGCACATCTGCAGCTCCAAAGATAGACAAATTTAAATATAATCAACTGGGAATTTTTCACTTTAACAAGATAGAGGGATAGACAGGGAGTTAGTGGAATGAGTAATACATTAGTAATTTCAGTCATGTCCAACTCTTCATGCCACCCTTTGAGAATTTTTAGCAAAGATCCTGGAGTGGTTTGCTGTTTCCTTCTCCATTTCATTTTTATAGATGAGGAAATTGATGCAGACAGGGGTAAGTGACTTACCCAGGTTCACCCGGCTAGTAAGTGTTTGAAGCTGTATTTGAGCTCAGGTCTTTCTGACTCCAGCTCCAGTGCTCTCACCACTGTACCACCTAGCTGCCCTGAGTAGTGCATAGAAGCTGATAATCAACAAAACTTAATTTGAGAGGCAGAATGGCACAATGAACCCAAGGAGACTTATGTTGAGATCCTGCCTCTCACAGTTCTAGATGTGTATCTTTGAGAAATTCATCTCACTTCTTGAGCCTCAGTTTCCTCTTATGTAAAAGGTGGTGGTGGTGGTGATATCTATAATACTCACAGCACAGGCCCAGTTAAGAGATTGAACTTTACATGTTAAGTGCAACATAAATATTGGATTTTTTTTTCTTTCCTTCAAGACTTCAGGGGTTTTTAGAATTTTTACTTTTGTAAGAGATTCTCCTCCCTTATTACATCTGACTTAGACTAATTTTAGAACAAGTCCCTAAATATCCATCAAACAGGGTGGGGGGGGGTCAGTGGTTTACAAGAAGTTTTAGGGGAAATGATTCAAAAGTATTCTGGCTTGGGGAAAGCCAACCAGGCACTTAAGAAGAGGGTGGATACTGCCTTCACAAAGTACTTAATCAACCTGCAGATAACTAAGAGTTCTTACCATAAAAATCATCCACCTACCCCTGCATATTCACCTATATATGCAGATGTGCAATCTTGCACCCAGCTCTAAGGGATATGTGTATGTGTATGCAAATGTATGCATGCATTTGGGATATATTCCTTTTACACATCTAACATGGGTCAGATGTTGGACTCTGAATCAGAGTTGGATAGATCAGGTCAGATGTGAAAGCATGCTTCATTCATTGGAGCCCTGGGGTTTCAGAAACAGCTTGAGCTGAAGACTTTCAGAAATTATTTCCTCTCATCTGGAAGAGAAGCTATCAACAGAAAATATTTTCAAATGAAAAGACTCACTGGTAAACCTGGCAATACATAAACACCTAATTTTTCAATGTGAAACAATTTACATTTTCATCCTTGAAATTATATAACATTTTAAAGCTTTCAAAGTGCTTTACATGGGTTTAAAGCTGGAAGAGATTTTAGAGGCAACCTGGCTTCTTTATTTTAAGTCTAAGGGAGCAAAGGCAAAGCAGTGGTGGCTTGCTCAGGGTCACGTTGTAAAGACATGACAAAACCAGGATTTGATCCGACTTTCTTGCCTACCACATTTAGTTCTCACAGCAGCCCAGGAAGGTTAGGGACATTGCTACTGAAGATAACATTACCCCCATTTTATAGATAAGAAAATTGAAGGTCATAAAGATTAAATCTAAGATCATCCAAGGAGTAAATTGCAAGTTAAGGCTGTGTATGCCAACCAAAGAAGTAGGATCATAGATTCAGACCTGGAAGCCATTTAGTACAACTTTCCTCTATCTCTGTCTTTGTTTCTGTCTCTTTCTTATTCTCTATTACTCTGTCTCTGTCTCTATTACTTACTCCCTGTCTCTGTTTCTATTTCTCTGACTTTTCTCTGAGTCACTCTCTGTCTCTGTTTCTATTTCTCTGTCTTTTCTCTGAGTCACTCTCTATCTCTGTCTATTACTCTCTCTGTTTCTATTATTATTCTATTCTATTCTGTGTCTAAAAGACATTCTCTGTCTTTGTCTCTTTCCGTCTCTCTGTCTCTTCTATTACTCTCTTTGTCACTGTCTCTATTTCTCTGTCTCTCTGTATACATACATACATACATACATATAATATATATATATATAGGTGTTGTATGATTATTTATTTAAGGGAATGAAGTTTTCCAATAAATGGTAATAATAAAAAAATACTAAAAAGATAAAGGGGAATTACAAGCAGTTAAAATCCCTTGGGGGAAAAACAGGAAAGAAGGAAGAATATTTTGGAATAAGAATCAAAACAATGAAAAAACAGTGAAAGAAACAACCAACTTTCAAGAGCTGGAACCCTTTTCAATAACCAAAAAACCCCATAAATACAAAGTTTCTTTCCAACTACAGGATGTGGAACCTAACTTTAGAGGCAATAATGAATGAATGCTGGAGGGATCAGAGCAGGGAAGTGACTTCTGATCTACTTCCCCCTCCTTCCAATTTACAGATTGTACCCTCAGTTCTGGTAACATCTCACAGCCAGAGCTATAGAACAGACTTCTCATTTTAAAAAGAACTGGAAGACAGAGATTAAATGAATTTCCAAAAAACATATAGGTAGGAAGTAGAAAAGCTAGTATTCATGCTTAAATTAAGACCTCTCCCTGGAAATCCATCAGTCTTTGAATTTCAACTTTAATATTTAGAATTTGATCACTTTGTTAATTACTTATTACTATAATAATTAGTGGGTAGCTACATAGATGCAGTGAATAGAGTTTTGGGTCTGGAGTGAGGAAGACGCATATTCCTGAGTTTCTATCTGACCTCAGATACTTGTTAGCTGTGTGACACTGGGCAAGTCACTTCATTCTATTTACCTCAGTTTCCTCATATGTCAAATGAGTTGGAGAAGAAAACTACAAATCACTCCAGTATTTTTGTCAAGAAAATACCAAATGGGGTCACAAAAGTCAAAGATGACTGACTGAACAACACAGTAGTAGTGATATAGCATTGGCTTATAAATAATTCCCTTATAAGTCAGAGGTAGGGAATCTTTTTCCTGCCAAGGGCCATTTGAATACTCATGACATCATTCAAGTGCCATCCAAAATTGTCAATCAAGCAGGGGGAGATAGTTCTACCTATCTTTCAGCTCATCATCACCTGTAGTTGCCTTAGCAAAGGATTTTGAGGGCTTCATAGGTCTGTTCCCCATTCCTGTTTGATTTAGTTAATAAACAAACTCATTTGCATAACTTGTGATTTATCAAACTGGAGGCAGTCCAACACAACTCAGTTTGGTTTTTTTGTTGTTGTTTTTGGTTTTTTTTTGCTGAGGCAATTGGAGTTAAGTGGCTTGCCCAAGATCACACAGCTAGAAATATTAAGTATCTGAGACCAGATTTGAACTCAGGTCCTCCTGGCTTCAGGGCTAATGCTCTATCCACTATGCCACCTAGCTGCCCCTCCAACACAACTTGGAAAGGGCATTGAATGTGTAGTCAAAGAATCTGAATTCAAATCCTACCTTAGACACTTATTGTAGAAACTTGAATCAAGTCACAATTTCATTGGATCTTTTTCCTTATTCTTTATTTTTGTAAAATTTCATGTGACTTTTAGAATATTTTTATACCATAAAAACAGTATCATGTATGTACATATATATGACATTTATTAGTTAATATTTATTTGCATAACTATATATATGTATATATATAGATATAGATATGTATATATACTCTCTAGTTACATCTGACTCAGTCTAATATCAGAATAAATCCCTAAAGGCCCACTGTAAAATGAGAGAAGGCTCGACTTTGGGGCCTTTCTATATGTATAATCCAGTGAATCACAGAACGGGCTTTAATCTTAAGAGAGCTCATCTTGTCCAAATTCAAACTTGGGAATCCTGAAGCTTACACTATTTTTTTTTTAATTTCTTGTTAATGTAATTAATGTAATGTGAAATGTTTCGGGAAAGAGTTGTTCATTCTCAGTCATAAAGCACTGTCATAAGAACATAAGGGCAGTACACACAGGACCTTGGGTTAAGAGTGAAAAGTAGGAAAACAAGAAGGGGAAAGTGGCGTACAAAATTAGGTCCCTGTGAAACCAATCCCAGGGAAAGAGGGAGAGAGGAAGGGGAGATGGCGGTGGAGAAAAGATGGAGGGAGGGGATATCAGATTAAAGGTCATTTCTTTGTGGAGTTTCTTTCTGGGACAGAATTTCTTTCTGGAAAATTTTTCCCCTCCTGGAATGTGGGGAGTAGTTAAAATAAAGTTGCCGGAGGGAGGGTCTCCAGGGAGCAGTTCAGTCGGGGTGATTGGGACGTAAATTAAGAGCCTTCCTGTTCACCTGAGCAAGGGGCGGAGCAGGAAGCAGCCGCAGCTTTGTTTGGAAAGGTGAGCAGAGGAGAGAGTGTTGCGGGTCGAGATGTCACCCCCGGAGCCTCCTGGTCTGGGAAGCACCGCAGAAGTTTGCCCGGCCTCCTAGAAAGGAGCTTTTGGAAGGCCCCAAAGAAGAGCCGGCTTTTTCGGGGCTGCATCAGATGAAGAAAATAACCGAGCCTTGGAGATCGTGAGCCGAACCGGGCCATGAAGGGCCCGGAGCCGCCTCCACCTTTCCTCCTCCTCTTCCTCCTTCTCCTCCTCACCTGGCTCCCAGTAGGTGAGCCCTGGGGGTAAGCGGGCTGGTCTTTCCAGGCCAGAGCCATGTGGGAGCCTTTGTTCTTTAGCTGGGTTGGGAGGCCTGGGTGGAGATGAGAAGGGAATAAAAAGAGCATGGGAGGGAATGTGAACAGCTAAGGATGTGGTTGGCCCCCATCCCCGGAGCTTAAGAAGGGGATCAAGTTTCTGTTTTGAAGAAACCTGTTTTTTCCTTCTCAGTTAGCTCAGGCTCAGGAGAGACAGGTGCAATGGAGAGAGAGGAGCCCACAACTACTTGAGTAGGTGTCTATCTGAACTTCCCTCTAGCTTTTTTAGTCACTTTAGGGCAGAGGCTCTGGTGAGACTAGAAACAGCTCTTTTTCCGAGCCCACCTCTCTTCCATTCCCTCTTTTCTTTTATCCTACACATTCCTTTTTATTTGAAACTTACTGTTGTTTAAAAAGCAAACAAGGCTGTTCTTTTCCCATACTTCTCCGCTGAGCCCTCTTTTGTAACAAGTAGAGTCAAGCAAAATAAACACTACCCGGCTGCACATGTTTCCTTGGACACCTGCAGAACACCACCTGTTTCCCATGAGGAGAGGTTTGTTTTATCATCTGGCCCCTAACCTCTCCTAAAATGGCAATATAAGTAGTAACTGCTGGGACAGGAGATAGGAACTCGGTTATTAGTTTCATGTAGGAAGCTCTTAGCAAAGAACTTCCAATTCAGGTGAACAACTTCTCTGTAATAGTTACTATAGGCATAAAAGTGATCTTATTTAAAAACAATAAGAACTTATTTGGCATAATATAGCAGAACCTTGCTCCAGATCACTTAACCTCTGTTTGCCTTAAATGTACTGGAGAGGGAAATGGCAAACCACTCCACTGTGTTTGCCAAAAAAAAACCCCAAACCAACAAAACCCAAAGAGTCATGAAGTGTTAGACACAATTTAACAATAAGCACTGATGATATAAAGGAAGGTTTAAAAAAATAGTTCCTGCTCTTAAGCTCACAACCTAATAGATCCTTAATAAATGTTTATTCTTTGTAGAAAAAAATAGCATACTTTTCCTCTTCTATCCACTCACTCCTGTCAGACACATTTACTTATTTGCCTTCTTACTTTCCTCTTGCCATTCATTTATCTAGCTATGTAGCTTGTCCACTGCCTGCTTTGGAAAATGTTTGTCTATATATTTCTGTTGTTGTGTCAAGAGTTATATTTATTTATTTTCCTGAGTCTAGGAATGAATAAATAGAGTAGTTAGATGGTGCAATAAATGGAGCTTTAGGCCAGGAAGATTTGAGTTCAAATGTGGCATCAGACACTTATTACCTCTATGACCCCTGACAAGTCTCTTAATACTGCCACAATTTGCTGATCTCTAAAATGATTTGGAGAAGGAAATGACAAACCAGTGCAGTGTCTTTGCTAAGAAAATCCCATATTGGGTTATGAAGAGTCAGACATGACTCAACTAGAGCAACGATGTGTTGTTTGCTTGTTTTTTTCTCTCCTGGTTTTTTCCCTTTTGATTTGATTTTTCTTTCACAGGATGATAAATAAGAAAATATGTTTAGAGGAACTGCATATATTTAACCTATATCAGATTGCTTGCTGAATTGGGGAGGGGAGTGCTGGGGAGGGAGGGAGAAAAATTTGGAATACAAAGTTTTGCAAAAATGAATGTTGAAAAAACCACAGCAATAACAATGAGACTAAATAAATGCATATACTATTTCAGTGAAAATACCTTGGACTTGAAATCGGGAAGAACCAAGTTCAGATAATTGATTCTTATTGTGTGATACTGGTCAAGTCATATAACTTCTTTGTGCCTTGGTTTCTTCTGCAAAATGAGGGGTCATCATGCTCTGTGACTGCTAACATCCTTTCCAGTTCTAAGTCTATGATCCTATTGATAGCAGACCTAAGCTTGAATCTCTTAGCTAAGTGGCTATAGAGAAATTACTTTCTTCTCTAGGTCTCAAGAGAACTGACTAGATGATTCCCATCATCTCTAGTTTCAATAATTTTATTATCTTAGAAAATTGATCTGAAATTAGAATCTGTGCTCTCCCTCACATCTTTGAACAGTAAACTATTTTTCATATCTATTCCTGTAGACCCCTGCCTAAGGTTCTTAAGTGCTATTTCTTCCCTTTTTACATGTTTTTAATTTCTTTTTAAGAGTGTCTACTCTCTGATCCATTATTTTATCATGTCCTTCCTCCCAGTTATCAAAAGTGATCAGCTCAGAGTTACAATGTTACAATAAGAATTCTTTAGGAATTTGGGAATCCTTTGGGAGAGGGGGAGGGAAAAGAGGAAGGGAAAAAAGGAAAGGGAGGGAAGAAGTAAATATGGTTTTGTGGGAGGTTTTTTAGAGTGTCCAGATTTGCAAAGTGGGTTGCAAATGAAGCAATGAAAACATTGATTCCATCTTCCTAATCAGGAAACTGAATCTCAAAGAAGTGAAATGCTTGTCACACACAGTTAGTATGTGGCTCAAGTACATGAATTCAGGTTCTTGAAATCCAAGTAGATTATTCTTTCTACGACATGACACTATTGACATCAACAAACACACACCTCATAGACGTTTAAAGGGTTAAGTCTCCATTTAATAAGCTTGAATAAGCTTGATAGAACATAGAAACTTCAAAGGCAGAATTACCAGTCCTTTTTAAAATGGAATTTAATTCCCATACTAAAATACAAGAAGACAGTGGGGAATCATGTTCTGGGTAATCATGTTCTTGGGAATTTTAGGGGCTCAATGTTACCCAAAAGGATCCTAAGCTTATAAGACTAAGAGCTGCAAGGGACCTAAAAGATAACTGAATCCAACCCCCTATTTTTTTTTTTTTTTTTGCTGAGGCAATTGAGGTTAAGTGATTTGCCCAAGGTCATACAGCTAGAGAATGTTAAGTGTCTGAGACCAGATTTGAACTCAGGTCCTCCTGACTTCAGGGCTGGTGCTCTATCCACTGTGCCACCTAGCTGCCCCCCCCCCTAATTTTTATAGATGAGAAAACCAAAATTGAAAGATTTTGAATAGAATCACACAGCTGATAAGTATCTGTGGTGGGATTTGAACTCAGCTCTAACGCCGCATTGAATTATCCATATTCCTTAGCCCTGTGAGTTTGACAATTTTTATGTACAAGACAAAGAGGCAGTGTGCTATGTTGGATAGTAAAATCTGTGTAAAATTCTCATTTTACAAAATGAACAACAAAAAAAGACTCTTCGTTTTTAAATGAAGAAAATGAAACCTGTGGATATTTAACCCATATATGATTCTGGGCAACAAGCATCAGAAGCAAGATTTGAATGTCATCTCTAATTCCAATACCAAAATTCTTTCCACTTTATACCAAGCTACCTCCTTTGACCTGAATTCAAATCCAGCCTCTGAGACATCCTGCTTCTATTACCCTGGAGACAAATCCTCTGGTATCTCAGTGCCTTATGCCACTCTTTAAGACTAAAACTCATGTAAAGATGACGGATCTGGACACTAGTAGAGAATTTTCTTAGTGGAAGTTCCCTATGTCTATGAATTCATAGGTCTGAACAAAAAAAAATGGGACTAAAGCTACAAACAATTAAATTAGACCTAAATTAAAGCATGGAAGTTCCTTAGGATTACTCTATGATATTTATTCTGCCATTTAGGCCTCAGTTTAGTGAATGGGATCAATCTCTTCAACTAGGTGTTAGATCTTAACAAGCAGCCAACCAATCCTATCCTCTACTTCCCAGGTCTCCAGTTAAATTTTCACATAAGAAACATTCACAGACTTCTGAGCTAGAAATTTCCTCAAGGGCTGTCTAGTTTAATCCATATCTTTTTAGTTTTGGTTTTGTACTTTTAGAAAACTCTGAATTTAGCAAATACCAAATGAAATGAGTATTTTCACATTCAAAATAAAACAGAAAAAATAAATTATACATGAAACTGCAAATCTTTTATTATTGTACATTTTGCTTTTCATTTTTAATATGAAATAAATTCAATATAAAACTTTTAAAGCTGCCCTGCTTTTTTGTTTCCTTTTGACTTCTTTCTTTTCTTTTCTCTCCCTCCCTCCTTTCCTTTCTTCTTTTCTTCTGATGTGATTTAGGGGGAGCAATTCCTAGCTTCAAATTATGTGTGATTTAGCATCAAATGATGAGATTGATGTTCAGGCATGAAATGTTGGTGTTTGATCATGTGAATAATTCATAATGGCCATTTTCTTTGGCAAAAGGAAGGTTTATTGAGGAGGAAAGAAAATGAAGAGGTACAATAGGCCCCAGGAATGGTAAATATTAAAGTTGGGTGAGCATATGTCAAGGAAAGGCGTTTTAACAATTAACAATGGAAGACAAGTTCCCTAGTGGAACTCATAAATTTACCAAAAGAAAAGAAATATACCATGAGGGGGGGAAGTATGCCCTTGATTGACAGGCCAGAGGAGTTAAGTACCCTAAGAGAGTTAGTTAGCTATAAAACGGAGAAAGATACTATGAGGCATGGTGGGGTGAGAGGAGAGACACCATATAGCATAGAGGAGGGAAAAGGGGAAAGACAGTACAAGGCAGAGTGCTGTGGCCAGCTACAACCCCAAAAGGGTTCAGCAAAGATGCTATGAGCCACAAACAGGTTATAGGGGAAATTTAATCTCAAGGATTTGATATCATTTGGATTTCTGATTGGACATAGCAAGGCAGGCTGCCCAGGACCTCTACAGAGAGGGAGACTGTAAAATTAAGCTGATCCCCATCAGTGCCCTTCCCTGCTTGCCTCAGAGAGTAATTTTAATCAGTACTTCAGGTTCTGTCAACCCCACATAATTACTCAGGACTTCTACGCATCCTTCCTTTTTTTTTTTATCCTTCCATCCTTCTCTTCCCATGTTTCCTTCCTCTCCCTTCTCCTCTCCCCTTCTATACCAATAAATGGCACAGTGGATACAGTACTGGACTTAGATTGAAGACGACCTGAGTTCAGATTTTGACTCGGGCTGGGAAAGACACTAATCATATTGTCAATTTCCATATCTCTAAAATAGGGATCAATATATATTGAAGAAAAATATTAATGCTGCCTTTTAAAAGTTCAAATCTGATCAAAAAATTTTTATTCAATTTAACATTAATCTATATTCAAGATATTTCTAGTTTGGAAAGAGTTGTCCAAATTGACAGTTTCCCCTGTACCACTCTACACCAAGATTATATAAGGTAACGCATATAGGAATCTTCAATATAGAAAATTACAGTATATAAAAATGCAATTAGTGTTAACATTCCATGATAGTTGAGTGACCAAGTTATTCCCTCCTGAGTGATTCCCCTAAAGAAATCAATGGGAGATCCATATTAAGAATACCTTAATTTTAGTAATAGAAGGGATGTTTTCCTTTGGCAGGTCCTGGCACCCCTTACTTCAGGCATGTGGGGAGGTCTTGAACTTATCTAAATTGAGTTAAATTTGGTAATCACCCTTAATCAGTCTTCCCAAGAAAGGCCTTAGTTGTTATTCTATTCTATTTACCTCCTTAAACTGAACAGTCTAGACAGTTCTTTGATCACATTAGTATTATTGATATTTGTGGTTTTACCAAAAAAAAAAAAAGTAAAATAGAAGAGATTTTTAATATGCTTGCAGAAAAACACCTATCTTCTAGGGTTGTTTTGGGTATCAAGTGAGATAACATGTAAAGGACTTTGCAATTGTTTTTCAAATTATTATTTTTATTTTCCCCAGTTACATTTAAAACAATTTTTTACATTTGTTTTTAAAATTTTGAATTTCAAATTCTCCCCCCTTCCACCTTGCTTCACTCGCACTGAACAGGCCCATGGGAAGTTGTACAAAACATTTCTGATAAGTAATGTTGCAAAAGAAAACATAGATTCCCTCTCCTCTCCCCCCCCCGCCCCCGCAAAAAAAAAACCCTCAAGAAAAAAAAAAAAGAAAATAAAAAAATAGTATGCTTTAGTCTGTATCCAGACATGATTTCATTTCTTTCTTTGGATATGGATAGCATTTTTCATTGTAAGTCCTTCAGAGTAGTCTTAAATCATTGTATTGCTGAGAATATTCAGAGCTGAATGATAACTTTACTATTACTCTGTAGACATTATGTATAACTGCTTGAATTCATGGAGGATTCTCCTAGTTTTTCTGATAGCATCCTGCTCATCATTTTTTATAGAACAATAATACTTCTTTAGTCACAAACCACAATTTATTCAGCCATTTCCCAATTGATGGCCAGCCTTTCCATTTTCAATTCTTTTCCCTGAGAGAAAAAGCAGCTATAAATAATTTATATATATACATATAATGTATGTGTGTGTGTGTGTCTGTGTGTATATATACATATATCTCTATCTCCATTAAAAAAAAAACAAAACTTATTGGGATTCATGCCTCAGTGATATTGGTAGGCCAAAGGATATGCATAATTTATAACCCTTTGGGCATGGATCAATCTTTTGATCTTTTATCACTTGGGGAATGGTATATATATATATATATATATATAAATTTGACTCAGTTCCCTATACATTTGAGAAAATGAGGCCTTTATTAGAGAAACTTCAAAATTCTTTTCATAATTACTGTTGGTAACTATTGCTATTACTATTTCCTTCCTTTTTATTCTATTCTCTTTCCTTTGACCTTGTCCATCCCTAAAAGTGTTTTGCTTCTGACTAGCCCTTCTCCCAATGTGCCCTCTCTTCTGTCACCCTTCTCCTTTCTCATATCCCCTTCCCTTCCTATTTTCTTGCAGAGTAAGATAGATTTCTATACTCATTGAGTCCATATGTTATTTCCTCTTTGAGCCAATTCTGATGAGAATAAGGTTCACTCAAATCACTCCTCTCCCCTCTTATCTCCATTGTAAAAGCTTTTTTTTTTTGCCTCTTTTATGACAGATAAGTTATACCATTCAACCTCCTCCTTTTTTTCTCCCAGTACATTCTTCTCCTTACCCCTTGATTTAATTTTATATATTTTTTATATTATCACTTCATATTCAACTCACAACTGTGTTCTCTGTCTATATCTACTCCTTCTAACTGCCATAATAACGAGAAAGTTCTTATGAGTTTCAAAGTATCATCTTCCCATGTAGGTATGTAAACAGATGACTCTTGTTAAATTCCGTAAGAGTTCCCTTTCTTCCTTAGGTTTCTCCTGAGTCCTATATTTAAAAGTCAAATTTTCTATTTAGCTCTGGTCATGAATTCTTGAAAGTCCTCAATTTCATTGAATATCCACCTTTTCTCCTAAAGGATTATACTCCATTTAGCTGGGTAGGTGATTCTTGGTTGTAAATCTAGCTCCATTGCTTTCTGGGATATCATATTCCAGCCTTCCCTTCCTTTAATGTAAAAGCTGCTAAATCTTGTTATCCTCACTGTGGCTCCACTATACTTGAATTGTTTCTTTCTAGATGCTTGTAATATTTTTTTTCCATGACTTGGGGATTCCAGAAATTGGCTATAATATTCCTGGGAGTTTTCATCTTTGGATCTCATTCAGGAGATAATAGATTCTTCTGATTTCTATTTTACCCTTTGCTTCTAGAATATCAGGACAGCTTTCCTCAAAAATTTCTTGAAAGATGATGTCCAGGCTCTTTTTTTGATCGTGGCTTTCTGGTAGACCAATAATTTTTAAATTATCTCTCCTGGATCTGTTTTCTGATTCAGTTGTTTTTCCAATGAGATATTTCACATTTTTTCCTATGTTTTCATTCTTTTGGATTTGTTTTATTCTGACTTGATTTCTCAAAGTCATTAGCTTCCATTTGCTCAATTCAAATTTTTAAGGAATTATTTTCTTCAATGAGCTTTTGTACCTCCTTTCCCATTTAGCAATTTTGCTTTTTAAGGCACTCTTCTCTTCATTAGTTTTTTGTATTTCTTTTTGCTTCATTCTCATTTATCTTCCCAATTTTTCCTCTATATCTCTTCTTACTTGATTTACAATATTCCTTTTGAACTTTTCTGTGGTCTGAGATCAATTCTTATTTTTCTTGGAGGCTTTGAATATAGGAGTTGTGATTTTGCAGTGTGTTTCTATCTTCCTTATCACCATAATAATTTTCTATCATCAGAATCTTTTTTTTTTTCTGTTATTTGTTTCCCCAGCCTACCTATTACTTGGCTTTTAACTCTTTGTTAAAGTAGGGCTCTGTTTCCAGAGGAGATGGGGCAATGCTCCAAGCTGTTCTCCGAGATCCTTCCAGGGATCTGTACCATGAGCCAGCACTGCTACATAGATCTGCCTATAGGCAAAGAACTGAGTTCTTCCTCAGTGCCAGTAAAGGCGTCCCTGCAGTCTCACTCTGACCAGCTGTCACATCCTGAGATCTCCAGAAGTGCTGCTTGTTGCTGTCCCTATTGTGCTGTCAGGGCTGCTGTTACTACTGTAGCACTGCCACTGCCATTGACTCAGTGGCTTGATCCTGGGCTGGGACTCCCCTCCACCAAGTGCTCCAGACTTTTCCCATTTGAGCTCTCCTTCACCTCTGGGCTGGGAGGTCTGGAGATTGCTGCCATTGGAGCCAATTTAGAGGTCCCACAGCTCAGGCTGCACTGTGATTCTGCTCCAGACCCACCCCAATGTAACAGACTCCTTCCAAGCCACCTTTGGCTGGAAAATTGTTCCACTCCATCTTTTTGTGATGCTTTAAAATTTGTTTAGAATCATTACTTAGATATTTGGTGGGATCTGGGGAGAACTAGGCAAATTCCACCATCTTGGCTCCATTCTCCCTTTGCAGTTCTTAAAGCCATTATAAATATTAGCTGTTACTATTTTTCTGCCAACTCCCCCTGAAATGAACAATCAAGGAACAAAAAAGAAAAACAAAATCCTGAAACAGATACACATAGCTAATCAAAATAAATTGCCCAATTAGTCCCATCTAAAACTATGTATCTCATTCTGTTTCTTGATTCTCTCATCTGTCAAGTAGCTACTCATGTATGCTAAAACATGGTTTGTTGTGACTTTGTTCAGAGTTCTTAAAACTTTGAAAATTCTCTTTTCACTATTGTTTTGTACAGTTTCTTAGTTCTGCTCACTTCATTCTGCATTAGGTTGTGAAAACCTGCCCAGATTTTTCAGAAACCACCTTTTTATCATTTTCAGCGTACAACAGTAATGTGTTACATTCGTATATTGTAATTTATTCATCCATTCTCCAATCGACAGGCACTTCCTTAGTTTCCAGGAGGGAAGAGAACAAGCATTTATTAATTGTGCATTATGTGCCAGGTACTATGCTATACATCCTCAAAAGAAATATTGGAGGAACCAAATTCTGAGGGTAGCTAATCCAACCAAGCCTTTTTTGCCTAAGCTAGCAGCTTCTCTAGGCAGGACAGAGATGTGGCCGCATAGCTACCCCTACACAGTTTTAAATTCATACTCAGTGAAGCATTAATTTTTCCAGTTGTTTCCTAACCTCTTATGGAAGGAGAAAATCTGTCTTAAAGTGTCCTTAAAACATGAAACAGAATTTAGATTTAGAGGGTATTAAGAGTTTTGCATAGTGGACAGAGAGCAGACCATGGCATCAAGAAGATCTGTGTTCATATATTGCTTAGGACCCTGGGCAAATCCCTTAATCTCTCCCCACTCCAAGGAACTCTCCAAGACTGTTATAAATTGCAAACAGTTGCTGATCTAAGTAGGAGTTTCTTCCTTTACAGTATCTTGGGCTTTCAGCCTCCTCTCCTTACTCTTGGTTAACCTGGACAGGTCTTAGAAACTCCCAGGAATTCCATATCCTCATCTGTACTATGAGATGACTGTTTTGGAAGGCTAAGTCCATGATCCTATAAAACTACAGGTATAGACAAAAACAGAACAAAAAACATCTGCCTTATCTACTGTTGGAGGTTCATTCTAGTTGGAAGTCAACATTTTATTACCATCATCATTATAACTAAAATTTAGATGACTTAAGCACCTAAGAGTCCTGAGCCTGTGGGGGAGTTCCTTGTCCTCAGGGAGCTTTTGTTCTAATGGAGGAATCTAAATGTAAATACTTAGGACTTGGAAGATAACCTCCAAAAGGAAAACTCTAGATGTTGGGGGTGAGGAACCAGAAAAACCTACTGGAGGTAGGATTGGAACCAAGGAAGCTAGGGAATTGAGTCTCAGAGAAAGAGATGAGGGAGCAGAGTATTCCAGGGATGGTAGACTACCAGTTAGAGACCCTGGGACTGGAGATGAAGTACCAGGTACAAGTAAGTGCCAACAGGCCAATAAGCCTGTATCATAGTTTGTGGACAGGAATAAAGTTTAATAAATCTAAAAAAGGTCTGAAAGAGCTAGTTTGTGAATGGCTTTAAATGCCAAAAAGCTTTATATATTCAGTAGGAATCCATTGAATTTTTTTTTTCCATAATCATTTAGACCCCAGATATTGAAGAAGAAATTCACTAAAACAAAAACTTCTGGAAAAATTGGATAGCAGCTTAGAAGAAATTAGAATTATAGATCAATACCTCATACCTTATACAAAGATAAAATACAGATAGGTTTGTGACCTACATATATGATGTAACATCATAAGTAAATTGGAGAAACAGGAAAAAAAATACCACAAATATGAATAGGAGAAGAGTTCATAACCAAGCAAGAATAGAATGTCATAAAAGATAAAATGAATAACTGGGATTATGTAAAGAAACTTATTGAATAGAATGGTGACATGGTCAGATCTGTGCTTTTGTTCAGAAATTGTTAATGGTTTCCATTTTACAGATGAAAAAACTAACGTCATACCTTTAATAGCAAACAGAACTGGGGCTTGAAACCAGGTTTTTTGACTCCTGAGTTTTGCTTCCCCATACTCCTGCTGCTACCAAAGGCACATTCATTCTTGGGTTATGAGTGGCTCTGCTAGTTCTTTCCACTCACTTAAATGTCATTCTGGAGTGTATGACTAGGTGATGGGGAAAAGGAAAAGTAGTAGAGATGGGGCTGCTAAAAAGACAAGATCCAGAAAGTACCTCAGCATAACTGAATGCCTTAGTAAGCTTGAAAGCACTTCTATTCAATGAGTGACTGACTGAGTGTTCCTATATTTTCTTGAAGGGGACCCAACGAAGTAAAGAATTATAACTGATCAGTTTCCCTGATATATAATTCAAGAGATCAGGTCCTTCCTTTCCTCCCTTTTAATTCAAAATATGCTTGTGAAATTGTTGACATTGTTATCTAAAATAATTATTTTATTATTGATACTGGCAAATAAGCCTACTCAATTATCTAGATTAGAGATAAACTGTGTGTGGTTGAGCTTTCATAATATTTTCCTCCACATTAGACATGTTGAAAGCAAACAGAGGCCATTGTTTTGGAGCAGAGCCCCATTCAGAGGAGAGGAGAAGAGTGTCAAATGTGAAAAGCAGCAAGATAGCCATTTTGACTGGACCATAGAAAGCAGTAAGGAGAGTAGTGTATGCGGAGACCCAAGGACTTGGCCAAGGTCAAACACAGGAGTTTATATTTATTCCCACAGGCAACAGTAAGCTCATGGAGCTTGTTGAGTAGTCAAGTGGCATGGTGCTTAAGGAAGCTCACCCCGGTGATTTGGTGGGGAATAAATGGCTGGATGGAGAGACTTGAAGCAAGAAGATCAATTAGAAGGTTATTACAACAGTCCAGGGGAAAAGTGATAAGAGCTTCACCTAAAATGGTAGCTGCATGAATAGAGAGAAGGACTCCAATGCAAGAGATGTTGTGAAAGTAGAAATATCAAGATTTGGCAACTGACTGGAAAAAGGGGGAAAGGAAGGAAAGAATTGAGGATAACATTGAGATTATGAACCTGGGATGCTACAGGGATGGGTAGTAAGACTCTCAAAGGAAATGATGAAGTTAAGAGAGAGAAGTAGGCTTGGGGGAAAAGATAATGAGCTCTGTTTTGGACACTTTGAGTTTGTCATGTCTGTTGGACAAGGCTCTTGGCTTTGTACTTTCTGGGATGCATTTTTCTCAGTTAACAAACATGTATTAGGAAGTGTACATGCCCAGACATTGGGCCAAGCACTGGAGATACAAAGAAAAGCAAAATATAGCCCCAGCTCTCAAGGAGCTCCCAGTCTGATGCAAGCAACTGTACAAATAAAACATAAACAGGATAAATTGGACCAGATTATTTCTAAACTCTCTTTTAGCTCTAGAACCCTATAAGTAAGGGAATCTAGGTTCTAGTCCTGGCCTTGCTACTTTGGGAAAGTTTGGGCATAGAATTGTAGAAGGAATCCTGGAGATCATCTAATGCTTTTTTTCCACTCTCCTTTCCCTTTCATTTCACTTTCTCTTCTTTCCCCTTTCCCTCTTTTCACTTTCCTTTCTTTTTTCCTTTTCACTTTATCCTTTTCTTTCTCTTTCTGTTTCCCTTTCCTTTTTCCCTTTCCCTTTCTTTCCCCCCTCCTCTTTTTCTTCCTCTCCCCTTTTCTTTCTCTTTCAACTCTCACTTTCCTTGTCCTCCCCTTCTTCTTCCCCTTTCTCCCTCTGTCTCTCAACAAGCCTATTCCTAGCTTTCTTTTTCTAAACTTTCCCTCCTGTACACTGAGGAAAAGAAGAAAACCAAACTGTCACTATAATGTATACAGGCAAGCAAAACAAATCCCCACATTGCCTGTGTGTCAATATATGTCTCATCCTGTAATTTGAGTCCATTTCTTTCTGTCAGGAGCTTCCTTCAACATTGGTACTTTGGAACTGTGGTTGGTCACAACCTTAATCAGAGTGCGTAAGTCTTTTTGAAAATGTGTTTCCCATTCTAAAAAAATCTAAGCTTAGTAATAAACATTAACTAAAATGAATATTTCCAAATATATAGCAGAAGAAAAAGGATTGTACATAAAACTTGCTTTTCATTCTTAAGGGCTTTCAGAGTCACCTTTACAATTTTGTTATGTGTAAATTCTTCTTCTGGTACAGTCCACTATCAATTCATTCAAATTTTCCCAGGTTTTTCCAAAACTCTCCCTTTCATCATTTCTTAGGAAACAAAAACGTTCCATTACATTCATGTGCCACAATCTGTTCAATCATATCCAGTTGTCAGGTCCTCCTTAACTTCCAGTTCTTTGTTATAGTAAAGACATCTCTAAGTATTTTGGGACACACAGGTCCTTTTCCTCTTCCTTTGATCTCTTTGGAACAATCTGTTAATTTGACAGGTGAAAAAACGAAACCCTAGAGAAAAAAAAATCACTTGTCAGAAGTAACAAAACTAGGATTCAAATTCAGGTTTCCTGACTCCAAATCTAGTGTTCTTTATACTATGTCATCTCTTTGTCACTTTACATTGTTAGGCTTCAGTTTTCTCATCTGTAAAAATTGAGGTTAAATTAATGAAAAGCAGGGATGTCTATATTTTAAAAAATGTGTATGTTTGTGTTTATATATATACATATAGTTGCTATGTTGTTTTTTTTTGGGGGGGTGTATGCCAGTATTTTTCCAAATAAAAGGTAATGTGGTAGAGCTTTAAAGAAATAGGTTTAGTACCTGCCTCTGGCATCTATTAGTTATAAGAAAGGCTCTGGGAAAGCCACATGTCCATGTGTATAAAGCACATTTTCATTAGTAGAGGGAAATCCCAGCAGCTTCCTGCACTGAAGAAATCACAAGTCTGGTGAAAAAACAAATTTTGCTCCTAATTTTTTTTTTCTTTTGCCTTCGTTATCTACATTTTTTTGGTAGTACAATAAATTCTAATCTAAATATTGTACAATTCTTAGAATATGTAAGACACATAACATCAGACTGTAGGTAGTTCAAAAATATTTTTCAATTTGGTGAGTGATTCATTCCCTAGTAAAGTTTCTTCTGGAATCTAAGACATCAGGAAGAAGAAGAGGCCAAGAGGTAAATATGGTGACCATAGAATGTTAGATCCAAATGAATCCTTGGGAAGTATCCTCAAACTGCTTATTTCAAAAATGAGGAAATTGGGGCCCCAAAGGAGAGTGCCAGGACTTGATGGACATTGCCTGTGAATTCATCTAAACCCTTCTTGAATCTCCTTATGTTTTCAATTCTATAGTATGCTGAAATGGGTAAACTTCTTTCAAATCCTCATTTTAGGAGGAAAGAAAAAAAGGGAAGGGAAAGATGTGAAATCCCATCCTGCCATAAAATCAGAAAAAGGTCAGTTCAGAAAGAAAATGGGAGAGAGAGCTCTGTATTAGAGAATATGAGACTGGAACTTCCCTTCAGCCCTTCAGGTTCTATATCTGTGTTGAAACAAATGTTCTGGTCATTCCCCACTTCCTTCCTCTCCCTCTCAACTTGAAAAGTTCTACTTATTAATGAACCAGTGACCTCTACCTCCACCCAAAAGCTAGGTAAATGGATGAGTGAGATAACTTTGGATCTGGAATCAGAAAGACCAGGATTCACCTGTGCTCCCAGATACTTACTAGTTGTGTCACCCTGGGTAACTCATTTAGTCTCTGTCTGCCTCAGTTTCCTCATCTATAAAATGGGAACAATAACACCTACTTCTAGAGCTCTTGTAAGGTTTAAATGAGATAATACTTGTAAAGCATTTTGCAAACATTCGGGTACCAGAGAAACGCTTGCTAGAATCCTAGATTTAAAGTTAGAAGAGACTTTAGAAGTCATCAAGTCCAATTCATCATGCCCAGCTCTTCATGACCCCATTTGGCATTTTCTTGTTTTTTTCTCTTTGCTCAGTTTGCTTGGTTTCCTTCTCCAGCTCAGTTGAGGAAACTGAGACAAACAGGTTAAGTGATTTTCCTAAATTAAGAAACTAAGACACTGCTAAAAAAGTGTCTTAGGTTAACTTTGAACTCAAAAAGGTGTGACTGGACTAGGCATTCCATGTCCTGAGTCTAGGTGTCTTAGACAGGTACATTAGCAAATCACTCTCTTAACTTCCTCATTTAGAAAATGAAAGAACTAGATATCTTCCACCTTTGAAATTCTTTTTCCCCCCACCTTTGAAATTCTAAAAAGTTGAAGGTACTTTCTTTTGCCCTCTGTTTTGTTTTTCTTATTCCCATGATCTGGTCTCCTTATCATTGTTTTATCTTTCCTTTCCCACTTCTTGTGAATTGTGCTGGGAGCCTATCAGGGCTCTTGTAGGAAGAATGTATGGAAAAGTCAGCACTTTCCCAGGTCCCCTCTCCCTCCCCCCCATAACAAAGCTGCTATAGTTTCATGTACCCAAGGAAATTGAGGAAGTGAAAGGTCTAATGATCTCTACTTGATTGAGAAACAGTTAATTATATCATCTGGAGAGGAGGCTGTCCATTGTAATTAGAATCCATGAGCTGAGATTATTCTTGGCTCTGTCATTTAATACCTAGAGGAGCAAGAACAAATCAATGTACTCACTGGCCATCAGTTTCCTTATCTGTAGAATGAGTTTTGAGCTAGAAGGTCTGTAAAGTTTCTTCCATCTTTAATATGTTATGGTTCTGTTGAAGTTGGGAAGGGACCCCAAAAGGTTGGAGGTCACAGGCTTGAACCCATTGTAATTGTAATGCTAATTGAAGCGCACTACAATCCAAAAATTTAGCAAAGAACCTGAAGCAAGAAGACACATTTATCTAGTTCTCCTTGTCACTGATATGCTAATTTTATGGCCTAGAGGTAGAACTGAGGAGTGCTCTATGGAATTTGGCTGACCTAGGACCAAAAGACTTTAGAATTATTGACTGATAGATTGTTAGAACAATAGCATTCTAAGGTTAGAGTCTCAGGACTAATTTATCTCCTTTAAAATTTAAGGGAAGAAATATTATATTCCTAGGTCAGAAGACTTTTTACAGTCATTGATAGATCATCAGAACAATATGCTTCAATGTTGGGGGGGTAGGGGGAAAAAGAGACTTTGGGATCACAGATTCCAAAGCCAGAAGACTTTAGAATCACTAATAGATTATTGTGACAGAAGCACCCCAAGGTCTGGAGACCTTAAAATTATTGCTGTCTCCCCTAGTTCTATGAAGAATTCTTTTAAAGAAAATATTTTGGGCCAGGAACTATTGGTTTGGAACGAAATGAGACATTTGGGAATGTATATTTTAAAAAAAAAAATCAATCTATTTTCAATTAACAAATTAATGGCTTAAAAATAACATTAATTTAACTGCTACTAACATCAAATTAACAAACTGATTTCAAATTAATTCTAAATTTAATTTTTTTCAAATTTCAATTCATTCTATAAATATTTATTTTTCTCTCTCCCTCAACACCTTACCATTCTTACCCATATAGGAATGGATATATTTGTCCTCATTTGACAATCCTGGGAATTGGGGAAATGCAAGGTATAATATGGCCTCTCAAGTACTTTACGGACAAATATACCAAAGAGTTCATAAGTAAATAAGTGTTTATTATGGGTCAGGTTTTGCCTGAAAAGATAAGAAAAAGACAGTCCTCAGTCCTTATACTCAAGGAGTTTTTAGTCTAATGGAGTAAATAGTTTACTTTAAAAAAAAAAAAAGCACACACGAAATCCATGTGTCAACAAGTTATATATACAAGATAAAATGAAGATAATACAGTACAATTCCTGCCAAAGTTAGTGCCCCATTCATTCCACTGCTTACTCCCAGTCATTTCCCCAATATTTCCCACTTCCTTTCTCCCTCTACTCCATAATATCTTTCCTTTCTTCCAGCTCTGAAATCACCATCAAATTAGTTCTGCTATTTTAAAGTATTCCCTTGTTCCCCAAAGAGCATAAAATATTCTTTTCCATACCCCTTCCCTTCATGCAACTAGTTTAGCCCCCAGGCTTCTCCAAATGAGTCAGCTAAAAGCCAGACTACTGTAACCTGACTTCTTTTCACTCTCTCAAGTAATCTAATTAACTATATAGTTTCCCTACTTATAATTCATTCTCATTTTTCTTTATTTTTAATCAAACAACAAGAAGCTAGAGCACTGAGCTAGACCTGCTTTTGCCATGGATTTGTGTGACTTTACCTGAGTTTCCTCATCCATGGCTCTTAGGTCAATAATAGTTATAACTCACTTTTATATTTACATAAAACTAATATTTATGCACATATGAAGCAGTAATAAAGATACCACAAGTATTAAATAGAAATAGATTTGGGAGAGCATAATTGTAAAATAATATTATAGAGATTTGGCTCATGGCATAAAGAAATTATGTCAATAAGCATCCATCACAGGTTACAAAGTTTGCTGTTTGGTATTGAGCACATAGGCTCAGTAAATGCAACGAGGCTAGGCAATCATACTGAATGAGCAATTTGCTTTTCTGGGTACATAATTTAAAATTTCAGAGGAGTGGAGGTGGGATCCATGAAATAATGGGGAGGAACCAAAAGGAGGAATTAGGAAGATAAAGGCAGGATTTAGAAGAAGGTGGAATCCACCTTACTGACCAGGGTCCAGACTTGTCTAAAGATACACCAGTCAAGTTCTCAAAGGTTGTGATTTTCTTTAAGATGCTAACTAGACAGTCTCCGGGTTGGAGCTGTAAACAATGGAAAACCAAATGGGCTGATTAAGAGTTTCTGCTTCACATAATAAGAACTTTGGCTTTATTTTATTCTATACAAACAAGACAGCCTGGGAGAACTAGTTTTCTTTGTGTACTTGATTATGGTTGATAAAAGCCGATGGACTCCTTTTAGCATTTCCTGATAAGGGAAGAAAATTAGCTGGTTTTAGAGTTTCCCATTACATATGCATGCATTATTATATGCACACATAAATATTAAGTTTAGAAAGTTTTGAAAGCTAACTTTACTTGTAATTGGAAAAATAAAATACTATTGAGAAAAAAAAACAAAAAAAGAAAGTGTCTTCCTCGAAATAATTCTGGCTGGGCAGGAATTGCAAAAATCCCCTTTTTATTAGATGAGGAAACTGAGGCTTTAGAGAGAAATTAAGTGACTTGCCCTCAACTTGCACAACTAGTAAGCATCAGAGTCAGAGCTGGGATTGAAATTTAAGTCTCTCTAGTTCATTAAGCTTTCCTTTCCACTAGGCCATGCTTGCTGCCCTAGTCTGAGTTTTGTTTGTCAAGGATGGGAGAAAGTCAGGACTAGTTGTTTTGTGCTTTATAAAACTGGCTTTTGTCTGGTGGATGGGCTGAGGGAGGAAGCTGGGTTTGTGTTTGACTGTCTCTTCCCAAGTACTTTCTACCAGTTAGCTATTTATTTGAATTCATGACCTCCTTATCTCTTAAAAATAAAATGTCCCCTCAAGTAGTTAATCCTTGTTCACAGTTCATTATAAATTATTAATGGACTAGCATCTGGTTGCTGCCAGGGGAATTTTGTTATTAGTGTGCAAAGATACAGGAGTTTGTAAATAGATGATGTGAGACAGTCTGGGACATCTGAAATTATTGGATATATATTGGGGTGAGGAGGCAGGAAATGCATGCCTTGATCACTGACTGCAGCATCTCTGACCCACTCTTTCTAAAAGGACCCAGTTGTGTTCCATTCATTCTACTATTCATTCTACTGTTTCCTCCCAGCCTGTGTCCCAAGCAATATTTTCTACCTCTCCCCTCCACCTGGGTACCTTCCCCTCCTCTTGTTCTAAAATCACCTTCAAATCACTTCTGCCATTTTCTTGGAATGATTTATTAGTCTACTCTCCATGGCCTTACTCACCACCTTGCCACTTTTTTAGTCCCAAATGCCTCTTCCTGATCACTATTCCCTGCATTTGTTGTCTACTAGAATATAGGTCTGGAACTGTTTTTGCTTTTTGTTTATATCCTCTGCACTCAGCACCATACTTGTTTCTTCTTGTTCAGCCATTTCAGCCATGTCAGATTATTTCTGACCTCTGTCCATGGAGTTTTCTCAGTGAAAATACTAGAGTAGTTTGCTATTTCCTTCTCTAGTGACAAACAGGTTAAATAACTTGCTAGGTCATACAGCTAGGAAGTTTCTGAGACTGAATTTGAACTAGTGCTCACTGTACAACCTCACTGTTTCTTTGTGGTTTAGTAAGCTCTTTTATTCATCGTATAAATAGTTGTTTATTGAAGGAAGTGGATAAAATGGGGAGAGATGGGAGCAGTGATTAGATTCACTACAAAGCCAATGAAATGAAGAGGTCAACCCAGAGCTCTAGGATCTCCGCCTCTTCCTAGACTATAGGAGGGTCAGCCTGAAGAGTTAGAACTTATTCAGGTAAAAAGCCCCTAGTGGGCTATGACTATACAGATCAACTAAAACTAGCTGATTTCTGACTTTCTGGAGAACTGGGCTGTGAGCAAGGGCCAGCTTGATGTCTGTCTTCTTGGGCAGCCTTGCCTTCTTAGCTCTGCTGTAAGAAAAAACCAGGGCCCTTGCTGGGACTGGAGGTAGGTAGTAAAGACATTGAGATTGATGGAGATATTCTCCCCATTCTGGCCTCCAGGCAGGAAGGTAATACCAGGGACTAAAGGGGACATGAGAAAGGAAAGTTACAGTCAGTAACTGTCAGTTAGTCTGTAAAAACAGTTATAACTGTCATTGCAAATCTCTTCATGTAAATAATCAGGGTACAACCTTAGCCAGGGGTGGTCATGTGGGGCCCAAGCAAGGTCCCTTGATCTGGAAAATCCATATAAAATTTTTTTGGTCCTATCCTTGTACCAGAAAAGAAATGTTTTTTTTTTGTTTGTTTGTTTTGTTTTGTTTTTAATAACGGGATATTTACAGTACCTTGTTAATAAAATTCAGTTTGATATATGGTACTACACATGTATTTTATTTTTTCTGTGTTATCTGCAGGTCTTTGCATGTTTTATGCAACTTCCACAAAACTCTCCCCAAATTCCTATTTCATTTCTTATGCCAGCCTGTAATATATTGAGACGAAGATGGGGAAAATAATAATGTGGAGCAGACAGCTGTATATAATAGTCCCTCCGAGCCTTATAGCCAGGAAGGATTTCTGGCTTCACAATTCTTTCATTTGTTCATGGGCTAATATGGATTAATGTATCAAGCACTGGGCCTGAAGCCAGAAATAACCTGGGTTCAAATCCCAACCCAGATACTTAATAACTCTGTGTCTTGACCAAGTCATTTAACCTGTCTGCCTCAGTTTTCTCATCAGTAAAGTGGGGATAATAATGGCACTTTTTTTTCCAAGGTTGTTGTAAATATTTGTAAAATATTCTGTAAATCTTTAAAGGGCAGTTATTTTTTCATTGTTATTATTAATATTATTCCCAAAGAGGTAGTAAAGCAACAAAGATCAGTTTAGCTCACTTCACATTTTAGTGACGACTAGTTTGCCAAAGCCTGAGTTAATGTATCAGGACAAGTTGAGAAAGCTCATCTTCCTCCAATTCGGCCTTTTTCCTCCTCTTTTTTTATTATGGGAGGCAGGTAGAAAGAGAGGGAAGAGGAGGAACTGATAGGTATACTATTCTTTTTCTCTTTTTATCTGCAATTTCCTAACAAAACTGTTCTGGGAGATTTTCCTTTTTCTGAAACCTTTAGAATATAATCTCAGCAAATGAGATGATTTATATTAAGAGAACGGGTATTTTGACTTGGGGGCAGGGGAAGATGGATTAAAAGAAGTAAGGGTGGAGAGGTAATTTTGGAGGAAAGATAGAAGGGATATCCCAGTATGGAGCTTTGTATAACCAGAGGATGGCATTCAGTACTGAGTTGGGGTTGAGAAAAAGGTTGAGGGGAGGAAAGATAAGGGCAAAGAGGGAAGAAGGAGCCAGAAGATAGAAGAAGAAAAAGGAATGGAGAGGTATAAGATTTTCTAAAAGCAATCTTCCTTGGTATTCTTCCCTAAAAATCACAGAAGGTCAGGCTTGGAAGAGATCTGAGTGGCCCTCTCGTTCAGGCTGTCTGAGCTAGAAGAACTCTCTTTGCCATGTTCTACAAGTGGTTGTGCAGGATTTGCTAGAAATCCTCTATTGAAGAAAAGCCTATTTCCTGCTTTTGCCTTCTGGGGTCATTCAAGATAAATAGAATCTTCCACATGACAGTCCTAATTGAAGATAAGCTTCATTCTGTTCCCTGCTTCCCAAGTTTTCCCTTCTAGCTGTAGCTCCTTCCTTGGATCATCATTGCAGAACTGTAACTACAATTTTGTTTACACAGCAATAGCTCAGGGCAAATTGAATTAAATCGCCTTCAATTCAGTTTCAGAAGTGGGCAGAAGGCTCTAATGATGAGACTGGTGCTGCTTAGGCGGCTAGGACCTTTTCAGGGATCTGGTGATATGTTCTCTATCAGGAATCACTCATACTGGGATTGCCATTCTTTGGCAAAAGGTAGATTTATTTAGGGAAGAGGTTACAGACAAAATGAAGGGGAACTGGGAATGGTAAATATGAAATAGAGTGGGAGAGCATATGAAAGACCAGTTCCTCAGTGGAACTCAGTAGAAAGGGAGCATCCCATGAGGTTGGGATATGTCCTTAGCTAGCAGGCTAAATCCTGAAAAGGACTTAGCACCCTAAAAGAATTAGTTAGCTGTAAGGAAGAGAAGTAGGGTTGGGAAGCATAATGCAGTTAGGATAGATACCATGTGGCATGGGGGAACGGCAAGAGGAAAGACACTATGAGGCAGAGTGCTGACCCAAAGGAAGGCAGCAGCCATGGGATGGTCCATAAGTAGATTTTATAGGGAAAATGAAAACATGATTGAGATTTTTGGCAGAGCATGGCAAGGTGAGGCTGCTGGAGACCTCCACAGAGGATGGGCTTCAGGGGGTTGACCTAACTTGGATTTCAGATAGGAAGACCTCCCCTGAGGCTGGGACCATGGAGCTAAACTAATCTCTTCTCCCTGCCTGCTCAGGGATCAGTTCTTTAGTTTCTCTCCCTCCAGCACACTCTTCAGGATCTCATCACTTACTGTGTGTGACGCTGAGGTAATCACTTATCCCTGTTTGCCTTCTTAAAAAAAAAAAAAAAAGCAGTTTGATTAAATAAATTTTGTTTTGGGGCTTGGGCCCTTTCATCAAATTACCACCTACCAATAAGGCGAGATTCTGGGAGGGAAAGACGAGTAGAAAGAGCTGTATTCCCCAAATTTGGGGGTATCCACATCATGGGCACCCCTTGACAGAGAAGTGGAGAGGCTGAGTTACTTGGGTCCTCATGGCATAAGGAACCTGAAATTTTTGGAGAGGCATCAGAGCAACTTCCTGTTCTACTCAGTCACTCCTTCCTTTTGTCCTCCCTCTATGTCCAGTTTTGGTTAGGTTCTGTAAAAGTAACACTCAGTATAATGGGTGAGAAAAAAGCCCTATATGGGACTGCTAGGTTGCACCAGTCCTGGAGTCAGGAGGACCTGAATTCAAATTTGGAGTCTGACACTAGGTGTGTGATCCCAGACAAAAAAAAAGAAAGAAAAAGAGAAAAACAGTAGACTAGCAGCCAAGGAATCTGTTCTGGTTCTCCTTCTGATAACTGGTTCACCCTATGACCTTGGACACAACAAGCCACTACTCTTGGTTTTCTCACCTATAAAATTAAGCAGTTGGGTTCCTTCAGTTAGCATCTCTTACTGAAGTCTTTACCCAATTCTAATTCATGTTAATATGGCAAAATAACAATTTTGGCTATTATTAAGTATCTTTAAGTATTAAGATGTAAGTTGTAAAGTATAATTGTATTATTAAGCCACCCTGGGCTTTGGAACTATTGCTCTGGGGCTGTGCTGATAAATGAGTAGAAGGAGTGAAATCTCCCATCCTCTCATCTGTCCTATCACTGTCCTATCACACCCCATCCCTCCTCCAAGCACAATAATCAAATCATTGCTGCTAGAAGAGGAGCGTTTTTGTTTGTTTCTATGATAGCCTTCTGTCTGGTTGTAGTTAAAGATGTTGAAACTGTCTTGGAGATCTTGTTACTTAGAGATTCTCAAAGATATCCAGGTTCAAAAAGGAAAAAAAAAAAAGTTTCCTGGACTTGAAAATCAAGTCAACTCACATTTATTAAACACAATGCACATAAGAACTTTCCTGAATGTAACAGGTGTGAATATTTAACCTTACCCATTAGACTTTGCTTTTCTTGCTGAGATTATGGAAAAGAAAGGACTATTTCCATTTCTCCACTATGTCTTATCTCTCCTTAACCTGCTCACCCAGAAGACTTGGATTAATTAATAAGACTTTGAATCATATGAAGTTTTTTTAATTTTAAATTCAACCTTGAAAGAATGTTTGCTTTACCTCTTCTCTTGTCCTCCATGTTGAACAGAAAAAGAGAAAAGCAGTAGATCTACCATACCTAATGCATAACTATTGCCACATCCTTGTGTGAATTGTTGTGTAAATTCTTGTGTGAATAATAATCATCCAATTATTTAAGCCACTGTATGTCTATAACATATATATGTGATCCTATGCATGTGTGGAGAATAGTTTAGTCTTTTTTTATTTAATAGTATTTTATTTTTCCAAATACATGTAAAGAAATTTAACCATTCATTTTTGTAAGATTTTGAGTTCCAAAATTTTTTTCTCTCCCTTCCCTAAGACAGCAAGCAATCTGGTACAGGTTATACATGTACAAATCATCTTAAACAGATTTCCATATTAGTCATGTTGTGAAAGAAAAATCAGAACAAAAGGGGAAAACCATAAGAAAAAAAGCAAACCCCCCAAAAAGGTGAAAATAGTTTGCTTTTATCTGCATTCAGTCTCCATGTTTCTCTCTGGATGTACAAGGTACTTTCCATTCCGAGTCTGTTGGAATTGTCTTGGATCAGGAATGTTTTAATCTTATATCTTAATACATCTTAGGATGAGAAGTCTTGTAGCATAGGAGAAGTGGCTAGAAGGTTGATCTTGAAGTTGGGAAAGTCAAGACTATGACACATACTAGTGTTGTGATAATGGGCAAATCATTAGACCTTAGTGCTCTACTCCAATCTCTAAGTTATTGAAGAGGTGTTGATCTGCAATGGAATTTTTCTAGTAGGATTTTCCTATACCCATGAAAACACAGATCCAGTGCTATACAAAGTTGGGTGACATTTTCACAACTGGTAAAGTTCCCATGTAGCCAGGCCATGAGGCAGAATTTCTAGGGGCAAAAGTGTCCTTCCTTAGATTGGAAAAAGGGAAAACAAAAGCACGCAGTATCCAATAGTATTCCCATCCTGTCCCTAGGTGTGCTTACAGAACATGTGCCTGTCTATTTCTGTTTTCTTTGGATCACAACCATGTCCTTTGTTTTCAGGATTTGTCTTGTTATTCCTATATATTCACATTATAGAACCCTACATATCTGTATCTGTATTTCTGGACATCACTGAATGAGAGAAGTCCAGGAGAAGAATAGGAGAGGAACAAAGGAAAGGGGAAAGGTTCACTATCTTCTTTCTCACCCGTAGCTCATCCTGCATAAGTGCTGTGCTGCTTTCTAGGGGTTTTCTTATGAGATCAGGGCCAGCCCTATATGGCAGAGCCAGGAAATTAAGCAGGACAGCCTAACTAGTAGTCAGACTAGGCAATTACTATCCCTCAGAAAATATCCCCCATTCATTGGCTAAGGCAGACATTATACCAGTGGAGTAGTAGAAGGACTGGTTTCAAGTGGGTTCAAATTTCAGTTCTGCCTCTATTTGTGTGAATTTGGGAAAGTTATTTAATCTTTGAGGCAGTTTCTTCATGTTTAAAATAAAAATATCTCATTGGATTATTGTGTCAAAAATGATCTGTGGATTGCAAAGTGCTTTAGACATAGGAACTGTTATTCTTACCATTATTTCTAAAATTGGGGTGTTAAAATTTAACTCCTGTTTTGTGTGGGGTGTGTGTACATAGCATGTATGTATGTTTGTGGGGGAGATGTCTGTATGGAGAGTAAAGTGGGGGGAGTGTTGCTAAAAACTCACCTCTTCTGCTTAAGAGCTGATTACTTCTGAAACCAGCCACAATTACAAAAGTGGGATACTACTCACCCACCTCATGAAAAGAAGTGGTTGACTTAAATACAGAATGAAACCTACATTTTTGCAAATGGTCAGTTATTTGCTTGACTATGCATTATTTATTTAAAGAGTTTTGGTTTTCTTTTTAATCTGGGGGGGAGTAGAGGTAAGGGAGAAAAATGTTAATTGAAATTTTTTAAAGAAAATAATATTAAAGCTCTTTTAAAAGACAAATATTGGTGGAGAAGAGTGGGGAGAGTGTGAAGTAACAATCATTTTTATGTAGGTTACTCCAAACTAAATAGGTTTCCTTTTTCCTTTTTACTTCATTAAAAAAAGGAAAGTAAATTTTTATTTAGAGGAAGAGAGAAAAGAGGCAAAATTTTAGAATTTAATGAACTTCATAGGAATTTAGAATTGGAAGGAGCTTTCAAAAATCACCTAGTCTAACCCTTTCATTTGACAGATGAGGAAACCGAGGCTCAGAGAAGGAAATTGACTTATCTGAGGTCACACAGTGACACTATCAGGGTTTGAACTCTCAGGTATTTGGGACTCTAAATTTACATGAGCACCACCCTATCCTGCCACTTGTGTCTTTCTCTAGGTCACATGTGCATTGCATGTAACAGATACTTCACAAATATTTTGCTGTTATTATTTACCAAAAAAAATCTCTCACAAACTAATCAGAGGCTCCCTTTTGAAAAAAACATCTGACATCACTGAAATGTGAGAGGTTTCAAGACTTCCCCCAAGATGTCATCAGAATACTATTCTGAAGTTATGCAGAGTTTTTCTCAGTTTCTAGGAGGAGGGGAAAGGGAGGTCTAACTAGATGATGAGAAAAGTTGCAGAAAAGGAGATGAGAAGTCCCAAAGACTCATTTCTTGCAGTTATTTCTAGAAATCTTACAACACAAAATCACTCACATACTAGATCTTCTCTCCCCCTTTTCTCCCTCCATTCATCCTTTCCTTTCTTCCTTCCTTCATATTGCTGTAGTTTGCCATTTCCTTCTCCAGCTCATTTTATAGGTGAGGAAAGGCAAACAGGGTTAAGTGACTTATTAGGGTCACACAGCTAGGAAGAGTCTGAGATTAGACACGAGGGGGGGGGGGGATGAGTCTTTCTGACTCCAGTATTGACATGCTATCCAACTGTTCCACCTGGCTGCTTTAAAGCTTTGTTCCTTATTAAGATTTAAATACCCTGGAGATTAGGAGCAGGGTAGTTCCACTTTGGACTGATAATACTTTAGGATAAATCAGTTTATCAGACCCTTTTTCTTTGAGCAATTTTGAAAGGTAGAAGAAGAAAAAAAAAAACAAAAAACTTTGGGTCTTTGAAAAGAGTAAGTGGGAGTCCAAAGGTATTAGACTAATTTTGCAGACTTAGAATTTTGCCTTGGGTTGGACCTGTTCCTGAGACTGAGTAACTTCCCTTCCTGTCTTCCCAACACCCCCAATAACCCTACTTAGACTCACTCAGCTTGGCTGACAGAAGCTAAAGCCAATTTTTTAAGTCTATAGAAAGGGAAACCACAGGACTTGTCTTTTTGTTTTGTTTTGTTTTGTTTTTTTTTTTTTGTTTTTTTGTTTTTGTCATAAAGCCAACATAAAAATAGGAAGTTTCCTTTAAATGATCTGATCTCTTGGTTTTATTTCTCTCAGAAATGAAGACTTTATTACCTCTTTGCTGTGTTATTGTTACAGCTTCCTAACTGATTCCCTGCCTCCAGTTCCTCTTATGTTTTAAAAAAAAAAAAGTCTCTGGTTTTTTCCATCACCACCCTTCTAGAAGAATTGAAGGGCACCTCACTCATATCAGAAATCTATTTCTTTTTTCCTTCCCTGTGCCAAATTTATTATAACTACTCCACTTTAATATCTTCTTTCTTGACAGACTTCCTCATCCTTCTTCTGTACTCCCCTATTTCAGTTATATTCCAGAATCTAGATACTTGTGATTCCTCTTCCATTTCTTTTTGTTCCTTCTTTCTCTGATAGATATATCCACCCCACCCTAGTCCTAACTCCTTCCACCAGCTTTTATTTCTTCAGATACCTCTGTCTTGCATTTCTTTACCAATCATTTCTTTTTTATTTAATTTAAATGTTACTTTTTATTGTGTACCAAATATAAAGTCCTAAACAAACATGAACATTCTGTTATAAAAAGAAAGAGTGCATATAAAACTGTTAGTTTCTGTTATTTGTAGTTCTTACTTTTTAAAGTACATATTAACTTAAACATAAGAGCACATATTTAGAGCTATAACAACTCTTATAGGTCATCTAATTCAACACCCAAATTTTAAAGAGAAAGAAACAAGCCAAGAGAGATAAAAGGCCTTGCCCAAGTTTATAAAAGTAGTCAGTGCCAGAAATAGGATTTCAGTCTAATCCTCTTAAATCCAAAGCAAGTTCCCTTCTTCTTGTACAGAATATCTCTACCAAAGTGACCCAATTTATTTGAATTCCTCTGAACATTTCTTGATTAATCCTTTTATAAAGTTGCTTCAACAGCTTAAGAATCTCCTTTTAAGGAGATTGTTACAGGAAAGCTCACCACTTATCTACCTAAGGATCTCTAATATCCCAGGGAAGAGGTGGGTAATAGGCAATGCATGATGTGGGAATCACAAACAAAAAGTCCAAGTCTTTTCATCAAGGCTATTCTTTTTTTTTTTTTGCTTTTTTTGCTGAGGCAATTGAGGTTAAGTGACTTTCCCAGAGTCACACAGCTAAGGAATGTTAAGTGTCTGAGGTCAGATTTGAACTCAGGTTCTGTTGACTTCAGGGCTGGTGCTCTATCCACTGCCCACCTAGCTGCCCCTCACCAACGCTATTCTTAAGTCAGTGGCAGAATTGGGGCCTGAGTATCCTAATTTTGGAATCCTAGCAAGCCAGCCAGCTTGTATTCTCTTGGCATATAATTGACAAAATTCTTTCACTTCCATGATCTTTCCCATCTGTATCCCCTAAGTTTTTCACCTTATTCTGAGATACCTTTTCCCAAAGTCTACCTCATTTCTTGTCCTTCTAAGGTCTTCATTTCTTTAAAAAACCCAGTTAGTTAAAATTAAAAGCTTGGTTCCAGGATATCATTTCTGATTACTGCCCTGCTCTGATTATTATTTTATTCTGTTTCCTCAATATTAATGATTATAATTTATGATACGTGATTTTTTCACTTAAAACTTAATGGCTGCAGAGTGCCTTTTATTTGTTTTAGTCATGTCCAACTCTGGGATTTTTTTTGGCAAAGATATTGGAGTGATTTGTTTTTTTCTTCTCTATCTCATTTTATGGATAAGGAGCTAGTAATAAGCAAATAAGGCCATTTTTTTTTTTTTAGTCAATAGTATTTTTTTTCCCCAAAATCCATGTAAAGAAAGTTTCCAATATTCATTTATGTAAGATTTGGTATTCCATATTTTTCTCCCTCCCTTACCTCTCTCCTTCCAAGACTGCAAGCAATCTAATATAAATATATGCAATTCGGGTCACATTTGAACTCAAGACAATACAGTTTTCCTGATTCCAGATCCAAGACTGTGCACCATGGGGCTACCTAGCTGCTTTTAGATTTGTTCCTCATACTATCCCCTCTAAGGGGTTCCCCTTATTTTTTCTCATTTTACAAATGAGTCAAGCTCAAATCTTCTGGCTCCAAGTTGCTTTCATAGCTTATTCTGTAATTCTTTTCCTGTTAATAAATCAGTGACTCTTATTTATTTTACTGAGGCAGTTGGGGTTAAGTGACTTGCCCAGGGTCACACAGCTAGGAAGTATTAAGTGTCTGAGATCAGATTTGAAGTCAGGTCCTCCTAACTTGAAGATTGGTACTCTATCTACTTCGTCACCTAACTGCCCCCAAATCAGTGACTCTTTAAATACTAGGAACTGTGCTAGATCCTAGAGATGCAAAGTGACATTCAGTTCTGTGTGGGTGACTTTAACACTTTCATGGATCAATAAATATTTAGTATTTTTAAAAATTCGTAGTGTTTGGAGGGAAGGAGACACTGACAATTTGGGAGAATCAGGATAAGCCTGTTAAAGAGCTGACACTCCATCTGGGCCTTGAAGGGAACTAGGGGTCCTAAGAACGAGAGATAAGGAAGGAAAGCATTCTTCTCAGTCGTGGGGAAAGCCTGTGCAAAGCTACATAGGCCATTTTACACATGGGTGCCCCATTTCTTCTACTATCACTCCTACCAGCTCCACCACCACCATCAATAATGGTAATAATAATACTAGGGAGAGAGAAAGGGCCAAAATAATCATTTATTTAGAGCCTACTATGTACCGGTGCAGCTAGGTAGCTCAATGGATGGAGGAACTCAAGAAGATCTGAGTTTAAATTTGGCTTCAAACACTAGCTGGGCAAGTCACTTAACCTTGTTTGGCTTAATCTACTGATGAAGGAAATGGCAAACCACTCTGATGTTTTTGCTTAGAAAATCCATGGAATTCAGACCCAGCACACTATCTGTTGCATTACCTAGATGCCCATTATAAATAAGACTTCATTTTTAGCCTCACAAGAATCCTGGAAGATACAGGTGCTTTTATTGTTCCCATTTTACAGATGATGAAACTGAGGCAGGAAGCACTTAAGTGGCTTGCCCAAAGTCAGACACAGTGTCTGAGGCTAGATTTGAACTTGGGTTTTCCTGACTCCAAGCTCAGCAGTCCTCCAAGCTCAGCAGTCCATCCACTGTGTCCCCTAGTTTAAACTGGATTTTTAAGCTCTTCAGATCAAAAACTTGTTCTTTTTGTTTCTCTACCATGACACCTCATAGTAGTACTCCCCAAATGGTTTGATAAAGACTTGGGATGACAGGTTCTTAGATTTAGAATTGGAAGGAATTTGGGAGGTTATCAGACCTACTCTCCTCATTTAGGAGGAGCCCAAGGCGCAAGGACCTCATTAAATGACTTGCTGGGGCAAGAGCACCAAGAGCACCATAGAGCACCAAGCCAGGACCCCGTCCCTGCCTCCCCCTGTGAAGCCTTGTCAATGGGAGTAAATGCTGTACAGCCAGTCAGCCAGCCTTTTGCTGGTGCGCTTTAAGGAGCCATCTCCTAGCACTCTGGGGGTCTTGTCTCAGTTCTTTTCTGCCTCGTGTGTTCTTGGCGGCAGGATGCCTCTCTTTGCTGGTGACGGTGCAGGACACGGAACGCTACGTCACTCTGTTTGCCTCCATCGTCCTCAAGTGCGACTACACCACATCTGCCCAGCTTCAGGACGTGGTGGTCACCTGGCGCTTCAAGTCCTTCTGCAAGGACCCGATCCTAGATTACTACTCGGCATGTGAGTGTCTTCCCCACTTGCTTCCCTCTCCACTCCCCATCCTTCCCAGAAGCCTTCCTCTTCTGCCTGTGAGTGAAGAGATGGGGAAATTCACTGAGAGTCTTTTCCTGGATTCAGTCTACGGTAGGAGGGTACTTTCACTGGGGTCTGTGGCCAGATGTTTTTTCTCTTTTCCCTTCCGTTCCCAAGGATTTAAGTTTTTTTAGAATATAAACTTCCTGGGGCAGAGTTCACAACATACCTACAGTCTATGCCTTTTTTGGTACCTCCACTACAGAGTACAGGCTTAATAAATGTGAATTCCAAGGTACTTGCTTTCATGTGCTTAGGCTTCAGAATTCAAAGAGAGGGAACTTGAAAGACGTCTATCTGATCCAACTTCTATCCAGAACTATCTTCACTTCCACTTTTCTGAAAAGTTGGTCAAAGACAAAAATACCATGTACGCAAAAAATACTTATTATAGCCCTTTTCTTAGAAGCAAAGAACTGGAAGTAGTCTAGGTAGCCATCTATTTTGGTAAAGGCTAACTAGTGACATATCCATGTAATAGAAAAGTCACAAGAAACAACAAATATGAATAACTGAGAGGAACTTGTGAATATTTATATGAAGGAGCCCAGAGCAAAGTTAGCACAATTTTCACAGCCATCATAAAGTAATGAGGAAAAATGAAAATAAAGACCAGAATTCTAGACAAAGAAGCAGTGATCACAGACAACCAATATTTCTTCATTAAGCACAGATTGTGGCAACCCGACTGATTCCCCTTTTAACAGGTACTAGCCTGCTAGATCATGGGAATCATCTGCATATAAATTTCAACAAAGCATTTGACTGAATCTTTTGTTATCTTGTTGGACAAGGTAGAGATGTGCAAGATGATAGTAGAGTTGACTAATATGGAAGTGATAGATCAGACTTGATAAGTCGTCACTTATAGGTCAGTGTCAATATAAAGACATCTCTAGTGGGGTAGCTTAGGGAATCTTTTTTGTTCTGAGCCACTAAGAGTTTCTATTAGTAACTTGAATAAAGGTATAGTTGGCATGCTCATTAAATTGAGGAATAATAAACATTAAATGAAAATCAGATTTTAAATTTCAACATGCTAGAATACTTGAGCAAATATAGCACTGAAATTTGAATTAACAATGTTCCTACCCATATAGTCAAAAAATCAACTTTATATGATTTTTAAAAATCTTAAGAATCTTAAGTCATAATTAAGAGAAAGAGAATCTAGAATAAAAGAAGTAATATCCCTGTTGCATTCTGATGATATATTTAGAATATTATGTTACAGCTCTGGAAAATCATATTTTATTTTTAAATTTTTTATTGTTAGAGCCATATCCTATTTGATAAATGAGCAAAAGATATTAACTATGTCCAAAGGGTATAAAATTGTTCATATCCTTTGACCTAACAATACCACTACTAGGCATGAATCCCAAAAGCAAATTTAAAAAAAAAAAAAAAAGGAAAAGGACCTATATGTGCAAAAATGTTTATAGCAGTTCTCAGGGCAAAAAATTGGAAACTGAGGGAATGCCCATCAATTGGGGAATGACTGAATAAATTGAGGTATGTGATTTTGTTGGTATATTATTGTTTTATAGGAAATGTTGAACAGGATGCTCTCAAATAAATCTGCAAAGTCCTCCGTGAACTCAAGCAAAATGAAAAATATTATGTACAAAGTAAAAGCAATGTTTTGGGATGGTCAGCTATGAATAACTTTGTTATTCTTAGCAATACAATGATTCATGACTGTAAGACTTACAATGAAAAATCCCATCCATTCCCAGAGAAAAAACTGATTGTGTTTGAATACAGATTGAACTTTCTCTCTCTCTCCTTCCTCCTCCTGTCAGCTCTGTTCCTATCCCTATCTCTGTCTCTGTCTCGTGGTGTCCGTGTGTGTGTGTGTGTGTGTGTGTGTGTGTGTCTTTTTCGGTGTGTCTCTGTGTGTGTGTGTGTGTATTTTTTGGTGTATCTCTGTGTGTGTCTTTCTCAGTGTATCTCTTTGTGTCTGTGTGTCTGTATGTCTGTCTCTTTTTGAGGGGGGAGAACTATGTTTTCTTTTCACACAACATGACTTTTATGGATTTTTTTTTTTTTTTTTTTTTTTTTTTTTTTGCTTAACTTCACATGTTTCTTAATGGGAAATGGGGGTAGGGAGACAATCTAAAACTCAAAATTTTAAAAACAAATGTACAAATTGTTTTAAATATAACCAGGGGAAAATAAATATTAAATTAAAAATAAAATAAAATTTTATTTTTATTTTTTACCTTTTATCACCTTTATTTCCAAATATTATCCTTTCCAGAAAGGCCCAACCCTTGTAATAAAGAATGAAAGAGAAATGAGAGGAAGAAGAAATGAGTTCAAAAAAACTTAAGTGATATATTAACTGAGTCTAACAATAAATGCATTGCTCCATGTCCATAGTCCTCTGCAAAGAAAATTCATAGTCTTAAGAATTGAGAAGGACTTCAAAGGCCATTTAGTTCAGGAAAGTGAGGGCCTAGAAAGGTGTAAGTAAATGTCAGAAGTGCAATTTAAATTCAAGTACTCTTGACTCAAAAGGCAGATTTTTTGTTTTTTCCTTTTTTCTTTATTAAATTTTTTTATTTTTCAAAATATATGCATGGGTAATTATTCAACATTAGCCTTTGCAAAACCTTGTAGTCCAATTTTCTCCCCTTACCCTCCCTCTCCAGATGGTAAGTAGCCAAAATATGTTCAACATGGTAGAAATATATGTTAAATCCAATATATGCCTACATATTTATATAATTATCTTGCCGCACAAGAAAAATCCACTCAAACCAGGAAAAAAAAGAGCGAGAGAGAAGCAAAATAAAATGCAAGCAGATAACAAAAAGAGTGAAAATGCTATGTTGTGAACCAAACTCAGTTCCCATAGTCCTCTCTCTGGATGTAGATGGCTCTCTTCATCACTAAAGACTTGGGACTGGTCTGAATCATCTCATTGAAGAGAGTCATATCCATCAAAAGGCTGTTTTCTTTCTTTTACATGACATTTCTTTCTGAACTGTGAAATGTGCATTTTTTTTCATCTCTTTGGGCTTAGACCCAATTATTAGAATCACATAGTGTTTGGCTTCATTGGTTTTTTTTTTGTTTGTTTGTTTGTTTGTTTTCCAATTGTGGTAATAGTGTATATTGTTTTCCTTGTCTGCCCACTTCACTTTGCATCAATTCATACAAGTCTTCCTATGCATCTCTGAATTCTTTGTAGTCATTGCTTCTTATGGCTACTTGAACTACTTGATGAAATTCATATCACATTTTGTTTAAGCATTTTTCAATTGACGGAAACACCTACTTTATTTCCATTTCATAGCTCTTACTATTATGTTATATACATACCCCTCAACTGGGGAACAGCTAAACAAATTGCACAGTATATTAATAAATTAGTATACTGTAAGAAATAAAAGTTTTTAAAATCACAAGGAAGACTGTGTGCACTGATACAACCTTAAATAAGCAGAACCAAACAATGCACATAATGATTACAACAATGTTAAAGGAAAGGAGAAAAAAAAAAAAGCAAAATAAAATTGAATCCTTTTTAATTATAATGATCAAGTTTGGCCCCAAAGAAGAAAGGGGGGAAAAAAATCCCTTCTGTGCAGAATGCAGTAACTATTTATTAAGTGCCTACTGTGTGCCAGACCCTGTGCTAAGCATTTGGGATACAGCTAATAAAAAGAAAGATAATCCTTATCCTCAAGGAGTTTACAATATAAAGAAGAAAGTAACACACAAAAGGAGATAGGAAAGTGGAGTTAGAGAGGAACAGGACACCAGGGAGTTCCCAAGGTGAGGGCATCTTGTTCTGTGGAGCTGAAACTAGGCAGAGCAGCAGATGTAAAAGGGAGAGAGAACATTGTATATGCCAAGATTCTATCCATTGGTTATCTTTGCTGATCTTTTTATTTCTTTTTTATTCATTGTTGCTAGGGATTGCTTCTTGAGAAGGGGAGAGAAAAGGAATATATTTGGATCCTCCTTAATCTCTACAGCCTTTGACACTATTGATCACTTTTTCTTCCTTGATACTCTTCTCTCTCAAGTTTTCCAGACACCATTCTGTGAATTTCTGAATTCTCCTCAACTTAACTGACTGTTCCTTTTCTGGCTCTTTTGGTGGATCCTCTTCAAAATCACACCCTCTAACTGTACATTGTCCTTCAGTATTCTCTCTCTTGAGCCCTCATCTCTTCTTCCTCTGTACTGCTTTACTTTGGTGATCTCATCAGCTCCCATAGATTTAATTACCATCTCTATGCTGATGATTGTTAAATCTACTTATCCTTCCCTAAACTCCCTGCTATTCTCCAAAATCACATCTTTAACTTCCTCTCATAATAACATAATAACAATAATCTTTATTTTTGTCCCTATACTCTCAGACTGACAACCTAGGAGTCGGCCTGGATTCCTCATTTTCTTACACACACACCCATATCCAAGCTGTTGTCAAAGTGTTGATTTCACCTTTACAACATCTTTCCAATACATCTCCTTTTTCTGCCTTGACTCTGGTGAAGACCCTCCAGAGTCAAATACAAAATATTCTGACATTTCAAGTTCTTCAGAACCTAACCCTCTTTTTCAGTCTTTTTACACTTGACTCCCTAACATGGATGCTTCAATCTGGGGACATTGGCCTTGGGGCTCCATTTCTCAGTTCTGGGCATTTTCTTTTGTTTTCCCCATGCCTGGAATGTTTTCCCTCCTCTCTGACTACTGAATTCCCTGGCTTCTTTAAAATCCCACCTTTTGCTGAAAGCCTTCCCCAATCCCTCTTAATTCCAGTGTCTTCCCTCTGTTAATTATTTCTCATTGATCCTATATATACCTTGTTTTGTTTATATTTTTGTTTCTTGTCTTTCCCATTAGATTGTAAACTCCTTGAAGGCAGTCACTGTTTTTTTGCCTGCCTCTCTCTCTCTCTCTCTCTTTCTCTCCCTCTCTTTTAATCTTCAAAGCTTATTACAGTTCCTAGCACATAATGGGCACTTAGTAAATGTTTATTGATTTACAGAGATTCTGAAAAGGAAATGATAAATTTTACCATACTGCCAAAGAGATCCATTAAAAAAAGTTAAGAACTCTTGACTTAAGGGGAACATAATAATTGTCTTCAAGTACTTGTAGAGCTATGCTATGAATAAGGATTGTATTTGTTCCCCTTTAAGAAATTAAAAAGGGGCAGCTAGGTGGCAGAGTGGATAGAGCACCAGCCCTGAAGTCAGGAGGACCTGAGTTCAAATTTGGTCTCAGACACTTAATACTTCCTTACTGTGGAGCCCTGGGCAAGTCATTTAAATCCAGCTGCCTCAGCAAAAAAAAAAGAAAAGAAAAGAAAAAATAAATAAAAAAAGCAGTTGTGAAAATGGAAGATTCCTGCTCTAAAGAAGCTTACTAGCAATTAGAACTACTCAAAAATGGCACAATCTGCCTTAAAAAGTAGTAAGTTTCCTTCCTTAAATGTTTTGAAGTAATAACTGTGATAGCTCTTCTTACCTCTCTGATTTGGAGACTCTCTCAAACATAAAGCTTGCTTATAACAGACTGTGTTCTGGACCCACTATCAAGCCACCTTTTTCTAGAAACTTCCATGTGCCATGATGACTTTCCTTATTTGAGCATCTCCCTACTTGTGACATCAGATTAGAATCCAACTGAGAACTCCCTCCCTAGAAAACTCAGGAACTTTGCTTTCCTTATGTTTCCTGAGTAGTATGGAGGAAAGCTTCGTGAAGCCTGATTGGCCAAGCCCAGGAGAAGTCTTTTGGGTTGGATGAAAATTCTGGAAAAAGACTCTATCAATGACTGAGACTCAGTCCTTTCCTGCAACTAAAACCCAGTAATATTTGTCTTATAGATTTTGAGCTGAAACGACCTTAAAGAATATCTAGTCCAAATTTCCCTTTCTCATTTTACAGAGAGGTAAACTGAGGTGTAAGGAGGTTAAGTGATCTTCCAGGGCCACACAAATGGTAAATTATAGTAGGATTTTAACTTAGGTCTTTTGATTCCAGATATAATGTTCTTTCTATTCATGATGTTGCTTCTGCCCCAAACTTCCCTCCTTTGTTGTATATTGCTTCATCATTTAACTCAACATGTCTCATTTTTAGGGATAGGATCCTCCCTTGTATCAGTTAAAGTGTCCTTATTTCCTTACATACTTTTGGCCTGATTAGCTTTTGGATCCCCTCTTTAAGTCTCTAAATTAGTGACTTGGACTGGGATAATAATAGCTTATCTACATATCAGTGATTTTTATTCAAGTATAGATTGGACCCTCTGGCTTTTGAATGAATTCTTCTGACTGAAATTTCATGATTCTTTTGTCTCTGAGACAGAGGGAAATTGTCCATCTCAGTTTCTTTCAGCTGTTTTCTTATTGTAATTGACACACAGAGGGAGAAATGAATTTCACTTCATAAATAAGAAATTGTAGTTAAGAGAAAAGAAGAAGCCTCCGAGTCCAGGAAGCAGGAAGAGATGGAGTTAGATAGAATCTCCTTTCTCTCCTCTTCACAACAGATAATATTCAAGTTAATATGCAGAAATCTCAAAGATAGAAATCTCAAACCCTCATCCCTGTCTAGGCCCAGATGTTTAGAGTCCACCCCTAAGACATGTAATCTTTTATCTAGTTATTCAGATGAATTTGTGATGGGTTTTAATAAGTTTTTGTGAAGAGAAACAAAGGTTGATATTTGTATGTTACAGGTTTAAAATAAACTTGCAGATTACACGTGTATAACATGTCAAATTGGTTACCTTCTCAATGGGGAGGGGTGCAACGGAAAGGAGAAAATTTGGACTTCAAATTTTGAAAAAAAAATTACATGTAATGGAAGAGAGGGGATAAAATGCTAAATTACAAAAAAAAACAATTTAAAGTAAGTATACAGTTTGAGTTGGAAATCACTGGTTCAGGGGATGAGATGTGACTGATATCTCAATGCTGTCATTGATTCCTCTGTTGCATTTTTGGTTCTCAGCATATCAAGCAGCTTTAGCTCTGGGTCAAGACCCATCCAATGATTGCAATGACAGCCAAAGGACTGTCCGAATTGTGGCTCAGAGGCGTGGACAGAATGAGCCAGTTTTGGGTGTGGAGTACCGCCAGCGAAAGATTACTATCCAAAACCGTGAGTAAACCATGAAATGTCTAGAGGTAGCAGTTGAGAAGACTAAAATAGGGGCAGCTAGGTGATGCAGTGGGTAGAACACTGTCCTTGGAAGTCAGTAGGATCTGAGTTCAAATCTGGTTTCAGATACTTGCTCACCAAAAAACAAACAAAAACTGCAAAGCAGATCCTAATGAGCACAGTGGCCTCTTAGGAACCCAACTTGACCAAATCAGGCTGTGTTTCCCTTTTTCAATTAATTGATTAATTGGGTAGAGTAAGACTCCTTGATTGTGGTTGTTTGTATTGGTTTGAGTTAAGAGCACAAATGCAATATCTAGAATCAAGAATAGTCGTTCATATTTTATCTCGGGCATTTACTAAGCAAATCACCTGAGCTCTAGTTTCTTCATCTATTAAAATGAAGGAGTTGGATTCAATGTCTTAAAAATCTATGTCTAAAGACCATATGATGATCATTTCTGATGGACATGATTCTCTTCAACAATGAGATGTTTCAAACCAGTTCCAGTTGTTCAGTGATAAAGAAAGCCATATACACCCAGAGAGAGGGATATGAAATGTGGACCACAACATAACATTTTCATGTTCTCTATTGATGTTTGCTTGCATTATATTTTCCTTCTCAGGTTTTTTTTCTTGTAGATCTGATTTTTCTTGTACAGCAAGATAACTGTATAAATATGTACACATATATTTGATTTGTCATGTATTTTAACATGATTAACGTAACGTATATTAGACTTCCTGCCATCTAGGGGAGGGGGTAGGGGGAAGGAGGGAAAAATTTGTAACAGAAGGCTTTGCAAGGGTCAATGTTGAAAAATTACTCATACATATGTTTTGCAAATCAAAAGCTTAAATAAAAAAAAAGAAAAAGAAAAAAGAAAAATGCTAAAGAAAAAAAAAAGAAAGAAAATCTATGTCTAAATATAAATTTTGATCCTATGAAATCATTCTATAGGTAAGAAAACTGAAGTTCAGAGAGGGTCAATGACTTTTCCATTGCCAAGAACCAAGGTATTAAAGATTCTGGAGAAGGACCCTATCAATGACTGAGCCTTAATTGTACCTGCCTTCTCCAGCAATTAAGACCTGGTAGTATTGGAATTATAAATTTAGACCTGAAAGAGACCTTAAAGAACATTAAGTCCAACCTTCCCTTCCTCATTTTACAGAGAGAAAAACTGAGGTAAGGAGGTGACCTGCCTGGGATCATGCAAATAGTAAATGTTCAAATTTCTTTTTCTTTCTTTTTTTTTTTAAGTATATTTTTTCTTTTTATGAGGCAATTAGGGTTAAGGGACTTTGCCAGAGTCACACAGCTAATCTTAAACGTCTGAGGAGGCATTTGAACTCAGGTCCTCCTGACTCCAGGGCTGGTACTCTATCCACTGTACCATCTAGCTGCCCCACAAATAGTAAATGTTAGCAGTAGAATTTGAATCCATATCCTTTGATTTCAAATTCACTGTTCTTTTTATTCATCATGCTGCTTCTGCCCCAAACTTTCCTCCCTAGTTGTATTTGAAACCTGGTTCTCCACCCCAATCTCAGTCTTTTTTCTATCCTATCACACTGGTTTAATATTCCTGGCACATTGTAAGTACTCCTTGATTATGTATCAAAAAAAAAAAAAAAAAAACCCACAGAGAGGCAATACCCTTTAAAGGATAAAACTACTTTACCTCTGGAGGATGTAGAAATAAATTAATAGCAGGCTAATATTTTACAGATACAAAGCCATGAAATCCACCTTGAATCAATTTAACTTGTCAATCCGATTCTTTACATTATGGACCCTTTTTTCCCCAAAGCATAACAGACCCTGAAATAGGAATTAGGAGACCTAGAGTTGATTTGGATCCTAAATACTTAGTATGTGGCTTTGGGCAAACAGCCTCACATATCTGGGCCTCGATTTACTCAATTCATAAAATAGGGATAATAATATCAACCTCATTGGATTCTTTTAATCATAAAAACTGTAAAACAATATGTGTTTTATTGTTGTTGAGAAGTAAATAAAGAGAGCTGGCCTCAGAACCAAGGAAACCTTGATTTAAGCCCCTTTTCTGATACATTTGCCTGTGGGATTCTGTGTAAGTCACCTACATCTCACTGCAGCTATTTAAGTTGCAGAAAAGATGCTGACTTGCAATATGGAGAGAGTTTCCACATTTGGATCTTCCCTTTAACTAATGAAATCAAAAGTCCTCTACCTCTGTCATTATTATCATAACCTTTGTGTCAGAGGCTCTCATGTGACTAAGTGCTTGGGTACATTTTTGGGATTTCCCATCTGTCTGACTAGTGGTTCTCACCCAGAGAATCTGAGAAACTTGTTCATGTTTCTCATGCCAGATCTGGGGATCTGCCACATTCACATTGTATTGCCCTCATTTCTCTTTACCAGGTCCATGTCATGAAATTCAGAAAAGAAAAGCTTTATTTACAGACTGAAAAAATATTTAGAGTTCATAAAAAGTAAAAGCATCTAATACCAATGGGTAGGTCTGCTCTCTAGACAATCTCAGGCATTCATATACAGTCACACGTGACTGAGAGCTTTTAGCAACATTGCATCTCTTGACTTGCCCAAAGCTGTCTTGACTCTATCTGTATTGCTTACAACAGCAGGTATTGGCCCTACTCCCTTTTGTTGTTCCTCTGGCATTACTAGACCTTAGCCAGTAACCAGCTTGCCTGTGTCTTGGGCCCTGTCCCAGCACTAGAGAAGTTTGTCTGCCACAACAGGAGATCAGATCAATTCTCTCTTGCAGCTTTAATACAGTGACAATCTAGAGACTTCTGCTCAGGATTCACTTTGTGTTAATGCTGCTCCCCTCAAACTCTGTCTTTCTTTTGCCCAGGAACGTTTGTCCTTTTTTGTTTCTTAGTCTCTGGTACGTCATCAATACTAGGTTAATATACTCTTAATTCCAATAACTTATATTATCTCCCCTCTGGCACCTTAGGCATGTCTCCCACCTAAGAGAGTCAGTTTAAAACACTTTGACTTAAATTTAACAATTTAAAGCCCTGTTGGTTTAAAACAAAAGCATCTCAATTGTCTCTTCTAGGCCCCTTTGTCTACAGGAAATGGAGCAGGGATTGGGTTGGCAGGGGATGGTGGAGAGTAGTCAACAACTAGGCAAGGTTTCTGAAACAGATCCCTTATAGGTGGGGGAAGCTGCCCATTCCCCAGAAAATGCAGTTTACCGGGAGAGTTATCAGAGTGGGAGGCAGGGGGGAGAAGGGAGAGAAGACAATCCAATTATTGATTTGATTTTTTTTTTTTTTTTTTTTTTGCTTTTTGCTTTTTGCTGAGGCAATTGGTTAAGTGACTTGCCCAGGGTCACACAGCTAGGAAGTGTCTGAGACCAGATTTGAACTCAGGTGTTCCTGACTTCAGGGCTGGTGCTCTAACCACTGCGCCACCTAGCTGCCCCGACAATCCAATTATTTAACAAGTTGCTATTATTTAACAAGTCTCCCTTAGCTAGATACTTTCAGCTAAGGAAAAGCATCTGCTCATTAACTTTATTATTTTATTTATTTATTTTTTGAAGTTCAATACTCATTTATTTTATTCTTAACTCACTTCTATCTGAACACTTGTCAATTGCAGGCCTCAATCAACCTGTTCTTCTTTCTCCTTTTTCTTAGAATGTTTCATTTCTTTTTTATCCCCACCCCTTTTTTTTTTTCTTTTGCTTCTCAAACCCCTTCTGGGGGCCCTTTCCCTCTGTTCTTCTGTGTTTCATTGTTGTTCCATCTTGGCTGATTTTTAAATTACATTCCCTAAATCTAATTTCTATCACCATGACCCTAAGGTAATTTTTTGTGTCTGTAACAAGAAGTCAGGAATATGCTTTAAATACACATATATTGAGGAGTGAAATATTTTGTCAGACTCAAAGTACATCTCCCTATTCATCTAAGCTTTTGGTCTTTTCTCTTCCTATTCCAAAATTCTACAAATTGTTTCTCCACAATAAAAAAAAAACCCACCAAACTTTGCCCTTAGAAGGCCTAGGTTCAAATCTTAGGCAAAGCCCTTAATTCTTTGATTCTCAGTTTCTTCATCTGCAAAAAGAATGCTATTTGTACTCCCTAATTTACAGGATTGTTTTAGTGCTTTGTAAGGTCTAAAGTACTATAAAAATGAGAGCTATCTTCTTCATCATGATTTCCCAGGTCCTCCTTCCACTATATTTACATGGAAATGACACTGGAGCCAAGATGGTTTGGTAGCCAACCTCTCCCAATATTTTCTTCCAAATAACTTTAAATTAACACCTCAAATCAAAATCAGGAGTAGCAGAGACAACAAAAGGTCAGTGTGAGACATTTTTCTAGACAAAACAACTTTGGAAGTTGGAAGGAAAGCTCTGTGACTGGGTAAATAGAGGCTGGACCCAAATCCATGGAGATGGACTTGGCAGCAGAAGCAGAAGCAACTTTGAGATATCTAAAGCTAGAAACCCTAAATCGACCTGGCAACTGATCAGAAAGAGATTACAAAGGAAACCTGTGCTGGTACTGGATACAGGATTAGATGTTTGGCAAATCATTTCCTATACCCACTTCTGGGATAAGGGTAGAGTGAGGTGCTTTTAGTTACAAGGAAATCGGGGCCCCAAGGAGTATTACTGCTTTGGTCCCGTGATATCAGGGCCCCTTCCTGGGCAGATCAGGAGAATAGTGACCATACCTCTTCCCAGATCATACCCCATCTTAGAAGTACTGAAAACTTCCAAGTCCCAGACTGTTCTGGAAAAAAAAAAAGCATTGTGAAAAAGCCTGAAGGTTGGGATAATGCCCTTGCCTTCCCCCCAAGAACAGAGACCAATTTTACTGTAAATTCAAAGTCAAGACATAGGCTGGAAATATGAGCAGATATAAAAAAGGAAGATGATCATTAAAAAGCTACTATAGTGACTGGGAAAATCAAGATACAAACTCAGAAATTGCTATAAGCAAAGCCTCAAATAAAAATGTCAGTTGGACAAGAGCTCAATAAGAATTCCCATTGGCCATCACAAAATGGTGGGTGGTATTACTATGCACAATATTCTCATGGTTCTGCTCACTTAGCATCAGTTCATGTAAGTCTTTCCTGGAAGACATTTTTAAAAAATGATTGTCAAACTCAAGAGTGATAGAGGGAAAATTAGGTAAATGAGAATGAAGGAAGAAAATGATGAAAAGATAATTAACATTTTGGTAAAAGAGAAGGCACAAAAATACTGAAGAGAATAGAAAACTTCACTGATATTTTGAATTCCCAACCCTTGAATATAACAATCATATATGTGAAGTCATGCAAAACATTTTCATATTAGCTATGTTGGAAAAGAAAACAATTAAAAACAAGAAAAATTTTAAAAATCTTCAGTCAGCATTCAGAGTTCACCTGTCCTTTCTCTTGAAGTGGAGAGCATTTTTCATCATGAGTTCTTTGGAACTGTCTTGGATCACCATCTTAATAGCTAAGTCTTTCACTTAGTTATTGATATTGCTGGTCCTGTGTACACATTCTGCTTCTGCTCATTTCACTTTGCATCAGTTTATACGGGTCTTTCCAGATTTTTCTGAAACCATCCTGCTTATCATTTTATATAGCACAATAGAATTCCAATACCAGTTGTATTCCAAAGCTGTTTAGCTATTCCCCAATTGATAAGGCATCCTCTCAATTTTCATTTCTTTAGCACCACAAAAAGAACTGCTATAAATACTTTTGTACAAATAGGTCCTTTTCCCTTCTCTTTGATTTCTGTGGGATACCAACCCAGGAGAGGTATTGCTGGGTCAAATGATAGGCAGTTTTATATAGCTCTTTAGGCATAGTTCCAAATTGTTCTTTAAAATATTCTCTGCAGCTCTACCAACATTTTTTTTACAACCCCCCTAGGTTTTGTCATATTCCTTTTTTTTTTTTTTTTTTGCTGAGGCAATTGGGATTAAGTGACTTGCCCAGGGTCACACAACTAGGAAGTGTTAAGTGTCTGAGACCAAATTTGAACTCAGGTCCTCCTGACTTCAGGGCTGGTGCTCTATCCACTACACCACCTAGCTGCCTTTATATTCCTTTTCTTTTATGTTAATCAGTCTGACAGGTGTGAGGTAGTATCTCAGAGTTGGTTTATTTTGTATTACTCTAGTTATTTAAAGTATTTTTCTTTCGATATGACTATTGATAGTTGGATTTCTTTTTCTGAAAACCACTTGTTCATATCCTGTGACCATTTTTTTCAATTAGAGTATGGCTTTTATTTTTATAGATTTGGCTTAGTTCCCTATATATTTGAGAAATGAAGCCTTCATCAGAGAAACTTGCTGTAAATTTTTCTCCCAGTTTCCTGTCTTCCTTCTAATTTTGGCTGCATTAGTTTGATATTTTTGAGTAGAGGACTTCTAAAGCCTTTTCTGGGTAGTTAAGTGGCACCCCGGTCCACAGAGCACCAAACCTAAAGTCAGGAGGACTTTCTAACTCATCTTTTTGAGTTCAAATCCAGCCTTAGTTGCTTACTGTGTGATCCTGGGCAAGCCACTTAACCCTGTGTACCTCGGTTTCCTCGTCTGTAAAATGAGTTAGAGAAGGAATTGGCAAATTACTCCAGTATCTTTACTAAGAAACCCCAGATGGGACCATGAAGAGTTGGACATGACTGAACAACAATGAGAACAATGATTAGTATCCTTCTTTTATTGATAATGAATACTAGAGGGAAGTAAATGATACAGGGGATAAAATGCTAGACCAGAGTTCAAATCCAGCCTTAGACACTTACTGGTTGTGTTACCTTGGGCCCGTCATTTAACCTCTGACTGCTTCAGATTCTTTGTAAAATGGGAGTTGTATTGATGTTTTTGATGGAAGATACATACAATAGTTTCTAATATTTCTTCCAGCTCTAAATATGTACTGTTATAATCAGATGAAAGCCCCAGAGGCATTATACTACTTTTTGAGTAGTATAATGGATAAAGGGCTGGGCCAGCAGTCAAGACCTAAGTTACTTCCTGGGCAAATCATTTAACTTCTTTCTGCTTCAGTTTCCTCAACTGCATCTACATTCCAAAGTGGTTGTGAAGATTATATAATAATAATATTTGTAAAGTTTGTAAAGTAGTGATGTCAACTGTGTCCTTGATTCTGTGTCCCCTGATCTTGGGGGGGAGGGCTGGAGAGACCCCAATCTCAAAGACCCTCCTGTTGAAATAGGGGCCCCACCCACCTATTCATTGACAAACTTGCAATTTAATCACAAATCTTGGCCTAGGGCATAATCTCCATCCTTTACTGAGACTAGCCCTTAATCTCCCAGCCTGAAGCCTGAGAAGGCAAAAATAAAATGATGGCTCTGAACCCCAAGTCTTTGCTATTTCCCACACCAGGAAAAAGCCCACTGAGCTAATGCTCAGTGCAAACCCTCCCTGGTTGATTTCTCACAAGGGGAAAGGCCCACTGAGCTCCTACTCAGTGTTAACTAATCTTTGCTAATAACCCACCTTTACTTTTTCAGAACCGTACTGCTAAGAAAGCTGCTTCTCTGAGGCTATAATAAACCCATTTTGCCATAAACCTCGTGCCTGGCTTCTTGGGGTTCGTAGATTCCTCCATGAAGCCTGCAACTGACCAGAAGGGGTTCCCCTTTCCCCTTTTATCTCACCTTATCAGCACTATCTCTCCCCTCATCAGTAGCACATTTCGTGAAACATGATAGACAATAAACGCTTGTTTTCTTTCTTCTTAGGAAGGAAACTCTTAGTTATTATTAATTATCGTATTGCTATTGCTATTATTTGTTAATTTATTGCTATTAAGATTTGTAAACTCTTATTACTAAAAGCTCTCTTTACAAGTGTGGAAGTTTCTAGGTAGAGAAATTAAGAGATTAGCCCACAAGGGCACTCTTTATTAGCTTCTGAACTGTAGGTTTTAATTTTAGCTCTTTAAATGCAAATCAAAAGTTTTTTTTCTCTATGCCAGTTTGTCTCTTTACATAGATAACATTCACTTTCAAAATACTTTTAATTCTGGTCCACAAATATGCATTGAGCCTATGCTCTGTGTTGTGAGGAGAGCCTTCCTCCTATTGATGAAGTTCACTAAACTGGTACTTTCAGATTCTGAATTTCTCCTCTCGGCATGTGCTTTATTTAAGATTTTTTGTGTGTGTTATCCAGTCCTTTCTGACTCTTTGGGAACCCATTTTGGGATGTTCTTGGCAAGAATACTAAAATTATTTGCCATTTCTTTTTCCAGCTCATTTCACAGTTGAAGAAACTGAGGCAAACTGGGTGAAATGCCTCGCCTGGGCTTATATAGCTAGTAAGCCCCTGGGGCTGGATTTGAATTCAGGTCTTCCTGATTCTAGGCCCTATGTTCTATCCACTGCACCACTAGTTAGTTGCCCTTTGTTTAAGGCACTGTGGGCCAAGACAATGTTAGCACAACATAGTATGGGGATAAATAATAGTTATTTTGATGTTAGAGGAACTGGGATCAAATCTTACATCTGAAACTTATTACCTTTGTGATTTTGGGCAAGCAATTTAGCCTTTTTTTGGGTATCAATTACTCCTCAATAAAATGAGGAGTTGGACTATATAATGGTCCTTATGGTCCTTTTTAGGCCTACATCTATGATCCTATGATGAAAAAAAAAATCTTTTAGGAGAATAAATATTTAAGAAAAATTACTTTTGAGGGAAAAGCCTGGGCCATGAGTGATTTTTATGGGTTTTGGAAGGACAATGTAAAAGATTCGCTACTTTCTCCTGATGAGTCTGTTTCCTCTCTTCCTCTTGCTTCATAGGAGCAGATCTTGTGATTAATGAGGTGATGTGGTGGGACCATGGAGTCTATTACTGTGCCATCGAGGCTCCTGGGGACACCTCTGGAGATCCAGATAAGGAAGTGAAGCTCATTGTTCTCCGTAAGTACTAGTTTCTTTTTTCTCTGTGATTGTCTGTTAGTTACCCTGATGTGTTTTTTCCGTTACAAATTTTTCCCCCAACTCCCCACCCCTCCCCTAGATGGCAGGATATCCACTACATGTTAATTATGTTAAAATATTGGCAAATCGAATATATGTATACATATTTCCTAACTTGTCATTGTTGTGCAAGAAAAATCTTGTCTACACAAACGATATATCAGATAAAGGAAACACAATGTAAGCAAACATCAATCAAGGAGTATGAGAATGTTATGTTGTGGTCCACATTTCACATCCCTCTCTCTGGGTGTATATGGCTTTCTTCAGTGAACAATTGGAGGTGGTTTGAAACATTTCATTGTTGAAGAGAGCCATGTCCATCAGAATTGATCGTCATATAGTACTGTTGTTGCCGTGTATAATGATCTCCTGGTTCTGCTCATTTCACTCAGCATCAGTTCATGTAAGTCTCTCCAGGCCTCTCTGAAATCATCTTGCTGGTCGTTTCTCACAGAACAATAATATTCCATAATATTCATATACCATAATTTATTCAACCACTCTCCAATTGATGGGCATCCATTCAGTTTCCAGTTTCTAGCCACCACAAAAAGGGCTGCCACAAACATTCTTGCACATGTGGGGCCCCTTCCTTCCTTTATGATTTCTTTGGGACATAAGCCCAATAGAAATGCTGCTGGGTCAAAGGGTATGCACAGTTTGATAACTTTTTGAGCATAGCTCCAAATTGTTCTCCAGAATGGCTGTATCCGTTCACAGCTCCACCAACAATGCACCCTGATGTGTTTTTTAAAAAACCTAAAACACAGGCTCATAGATAATTTCAAGAAGTCTAGAAACTTGAATGAAAAATAAATTACAGCTTTATTTCTACATAATTGATTTCCTTGGAAATCATATGTATTTTATTTTATGCAATTAAAAGTATTTTTCTGAGATGGATCCCTAAGCTTCACCTGACTATCAAAGAGAACCATTACCCAAACAAGGGACCTTTACTTAGGGTTAGGTTCTTTGAATGGTTAGTTATAATTCTCTTCTTATTTAGTATTGGTGTACCTGACTTCGAGAGAAAAACCTAAATTTAGTTCAAAGATCAGAGCTAGAGTTAGAAGGAGCATCAGAGACCATTTAGTTTCAAACCAGCTTTTTTTAATGTAACTTTTGTATTCATTTTCTTTTTTTAGTTAAATTATGGATTTTCTCTCCCTCTCATACATATTCCCCCTTGGAAGAAAAGAAAAACAAAACCCTTGCAATGAAAGTTCAGTCAAACAGAACAAATTTCTGCCTTGGTCATGTCCTACTATATTTTGTTGTGTATCTTGAATTAATTGCCTCTTGATCAGGAGGCTGGTAACATACATACTTCTTCATCAGTCCTTTGGTATTGTGCTAGTCCTTTGATTTTAACCTAGGAGGAAACTGAGACTCAGAGTCATTAAGAGTCTTGCTTAAGCTCACATGGGTCTGAAGCCAGGTCCTCTGTTTCCAAAGCCTGGGCTCTGTCTACTATATCATGTTTCTCATAGAATTTTGGAAAGGGACTTTAGGGATTGTCTAAGAAAATCCCCAGTCATTTTAGGTGACTTCTCCAAAGATGTGTGTAAGGAATTAATGGCAGAAATGAGAGTAAAACCCAAATACCCAGAATTCCCTATATATCACTGCCTCCTACAGGATCCAAACTAAGAATATTATTTTTTTTCTTAAAAAAGATGTTTTACAATAATAATAATCCTTAAAGTGTTTTCAGTGAACCTACACAAGATGACTTTATATCATATACTTTTATTCAATTACAAAAAACAGTCCCTATGTCCCTCTGTGCAGTTATCCACAAAATATTGTTGGACTCTGGTTTCTAATCAATTTTGTTATCTTCTATTTGACAGGTGAATTTATCCCATTCATAATTAGGATGGCTAATTGTGTATTTCTGTCTTCTGTTGCATTGATAATGATTTGTCCCTGGACAATATATATCTGAACTCCATAGAAAAGGATGGATAATAATCACAATACCTACTTCTTAGGTAGTTTTGGCATGATTTTCTCCATTTAATAGATAAGGAATTGAACTCCTGTTCAAGTGAATGCCAGAAATTATGCAAACCTTTTAAATGCAAATCCTTTGTCCTCACTACCATACCACTAAACCAGTCTGGGTAGAAAAATGTAAAAGGGAAAACAAAGAATTACTGGAGGTCCCCAATTATATAGGGTAGTGGTTAGAGCACTGGGACTTGAGGTCAAGAAAATTGGGTTCAAATGCCATCCCAGATACTGACTAGCTATGTCATCATGGGCAGGTCACTAATCTCTCATTTCCTCATCTGTTAAATGAAGATGATTTAGTACTATTTTCTTTGCTGAGTAAGTGTATGGAAAACACTTTCCAAATTTTATAGAACTTATCTAAATATACTATATAGCTATATAATTTGGGATTATACAAATTAACCATATAAATTAGAGACATTCATTAAATTAGTAAAAAAAAACAAAAACAGGCATTATAAATACTTGTGTCATGCTAGAATATTTGAAATACAAAGACAAAAAGAAAAAAAGAAACTTTATATAATAATAAATTGTTAATATGTGGTTTTATAGTTCCATAGTTCATTTGTAAGTCACTTATTTGGAACTCAGAACACTTTTTTCTTTAGAAAACTTGTGATCAATAGTGGTGAAGTTTCTAGATAGAATTTTAGCACATAGTATACTTACAATACTGTTTAATTGTCATGAAAATAGTACAAAATTATGCTGCAGCAATAATAGTAAGTTTTTTAAAGCAAATAGTATGATTTAATAAGAAATTGTCTATATGAGTTACCAGAAGTCTAGAGAACTTACATGACTTAAAAGTAAACATACTTGAAATGTTTCTACCCTCTCTCTCTTTGGCTCATTTTTGGGTCTTCCTACTGTTCTTCACCAGTTTAAGGAAAATTGATGGGCCCATTTCTGGTTTCTCAGGATAGCCTAATGTTACAAGTACCTCTAAATAATGGTACTCTGTGGGAATGCCCTACTCATCTCAGAAGGATTTTTATAGAAGATGAGAGAAAGGCAAGTGAAAAGTTCATAGGAAGAAATTGGATCAGGACTAGTCAATCAAGCATTTACTACATACCAGATACTAAATTAAGTGATGGGGATACAAAAAAAAAAGGACAAAAGATGGCCCATGAGCTCAAGGAACTCATAATTTACTGGGGGAAACAATTTGAAAACTATATAAATAGAAGGATGGCATTAGCCTCAAGGGGGATCAGAAAAAGCCAGAAGATAGAATTTTAGCTCAGATTTGAAGGAAATAAAGGAAAGAAGGAGGAAATGAGAAAGAAGGGTATTCCAGACATGAGAAATAGTTCATAGAAGCATAGGGTTATAAATTTAGAACTGGAAAAAGTTCTTGGAGGTCTTTGAGAACACTACTTTATTTTACAGATGGGGAACTTGAGGCTGAGAAAGATTCAGTAATGTGTCCAGGGTCACAGAGTTCTGTCTGGAAACGGAAAAAAAAGAGCATGGTGGAAAGTTGAGGGTGATGTCATTAATTGGGGAGGGACCTATTTGGGGCTTCTTTGCTTTTCTTTGTACCTGTTCCTTCTGTCTCTAAATTATCTTTTATAAAAAAAAATTAAATTAAAATTTTGTCATTTAGCTTTTCTTTTTAAAAATCATATTTAATTTTTAACTAACAAAAATAATTTTCTTTTCCAACTCTTTCCCCCAAAATGGAAAAGAACAAAACCCTTGTAACATATCTATATTTATATAAAATCAATTAAAACAAACGTGTACTTAAGATAATGTCCTTAAAAAAAACTGTCTCTGGCTCTCTTCAACAATGAAGTGTTTCAAACCAGTTCCAATTGTTCAGTGAAGAAAGCCATATACACCCAGAGAGAGGAATATGAAACATGGACCACAACATAACATTTTCATGCTCTTTATTGATGTTTGCTTGCATTATGTTTCCTTTCTCAGATTTTTTTTCTTGTAGATCTGACTTTTCTTTTTTTTTTTAATGCTATTTTTTTTATTAAAAGCTTTTTATTTACAGAACATATGAGTGGTTTTTCTACATTGACCTTTGCAAAAACTTTTTTTTTTGTTGTTCCAAGCTTTTTCCCTCTTTCCCCTCACTCCCCACCCCTAGATGACAGGTAATCTAATACATGTTAAATATGTTAAAATATATGACAAATACAATACATGTATACATATCTCTACAGTTATCTTACTGCACAAGAAAAATCAGATCTAGAAAGAGGGAAAAAAAGCAACCTAAGAAGGAAAAAAAATGCAGGGAAATATTCACAGAAAGTATTAAAATGCTGTGTTGTGGTTCACACTCAGTTCCCACAGGCCTCTCTTTGGATGTATCTGACTATCTTCATCACTGAACAATAGGAACTGGTTTGAATTATCTCATTGTTGAAGAGAACTATGTCCAATCAGAATTAGATCTGACTTTTCTTGCACAGCAAGATAACTGTAAAAATATGTATACACATATTGATTTGTCAAGTATTTTAACATAATTAACATGTAGTAAACTTCCTGCCATCTAGGGGAGGGGTGGGGACTAGGGGGGGGAAATTTGTAATGGAAAGTTTTGCAAGGATCAATGTTGAAAAATTATCCATACATAATGTTTTGCAAATAAAAAGCTTTAATTAAAAAAAAACAAAAACAAAAACACAAAAACTTCCCCAAAAAACTATGTCTCATTGTGTGCTAGAGGAATAGCACTTTGTGTTAAGAGGCAGGCACCAGGCACCACAATGGCTTCCTTGGTCCTCTGCAATTTAGTGAACCTTATAGTCAGGGCATGAGATTGTTTTTTCTACACTTGTCCAGGGAGTCACTAAGCGAGGGAAATCAAGGGGTTTTACAATATAGAAAGCTGAGGCCTGAAGTCTGACTAACTGGCCCTGACTTACTCCCTACAGACTGGCTGACAGTGATTTTCATCATCCTTGGTGCCATCTTCCTCATCGTGTTGGTCAGTGTGTGCTGGTGCCAGTGCTGTCCTCAGTATTGTTGCTGCTATGTCCGCTGTCCTTGCTGTCCAACCCGGTGCTGCTGCCCTGAGGAAGGTGAGAGATTTTCTGGGAAATAACTTTCCTAGGCACACTTGCCCACAAGTCACTTGGGAAAGAAATTAGCTTCTTTTTTTTTTCTTTCTTTCTTTTTTAATCCTCCAGATTTTCCCCTATTCATTCTTCCTAAGCTGAGAAGAATCCCCAGATTTCTAAAACTATATAGTGTGTCACTTTTGGAAAGGGACCAGAATGATAATAGAATTCAACCCTCCTATTTTACAAATGAAAAACTAAGGCCCAGAAAGCGATTGAAGTGACAATAATGTTTAAAATAAGAAAGGTGTCTGAGCATGCAATCATAAAGATACTTAGAGGCCTTCAAGTCCAACTACTAATTTTATGTAATTTTACACTGATGCCCAGAAAAATGAAGTAACACAGACAGTAAGTATCTACACCAGAATTTAAAACTGGGCCTTCCTGACTTCAAGGCCATCACCAGCATTAAGCCATGCTGCCTTTTTTATGCCTCTTATTCCTGCTGATATGCCTAGAGAACTACTCATAGTGAGCTAGTTCCCTTGAGATAAATAAAGAGGATGGGATGTGCTCTCCAATAGGTCTAGGATTTTCAAAAACTACTGAATGGAATGGGGTGGGATGAAGGTGGGTTGAAAGTGAAGGTGGCTCATACTACAAATGGCCATTGTCAGTTTAGTAAAAACTAGGCTAACATGTCTGGCCCATATTAAGGGAGCAATTAGCCTTTATAATCCACATTAACAGGTCTTCGATTCTTGTATCAACATAGGTCATTGGGACATAGAATATTTCTGAAGGCAATAGAGATAGGATCTGGATTTGTAATTTCCATAGCATAGGGAATTTCCAGACTAGGAAATTCCCTCTACTAATACAGGTTGGTTCCTTTTCTGTAATATTTGGATGCAAAGTTTGCAATGTTTGCGATGCAAAGATTTAGAGAACTGCCTGAGCACACACTCAATATCCTGAATATAGAATGTCTCATGGGACTCACAGCCAGTTCTTCCCGGTTCTGAGGTCAACTGCCTCTTTGATTCTTTGAGGACCATGCTATGGCTCAATTATATTTATGTATTCCTTCAACAGATACTTCTTGGGCATCTACCTCACAGACTCGTTATATGGATCAAATGAGATAATGTTTATAAAGTGCTTATCATAATTCATGACCCTTAGTAGGAGCTTAATATGTGCTTATTCTCCTTTATATAAAGTGTTATTTGTAGCACTTTGGAATAGAGTGTATGTGAATGTGACATTGAACATATAAATTAGTTTAGGTAAAATTGTCATTTTTACTACACTGACTCCATAAATTAAAGAAAAAGAGAGAGAGAGAGAGCGCGCGCATATCTATCTTTATTTAAATAGTAAATATGCCATGGCTCCTGCCCTTAAGAAATAAACAGTCTAGAAAGGAAGATGATATATGCAAATAGCTATAATATAGGGCAATATATGGTACGTACCATAGGATAACTTAAAAAGAGGTAAGACTATAGAAATTTAGTGAAATTAGAAATTTTCTTGGAAGAGCTTGGGGTGGAGGGGGCAGTTAAGGGGTAGCAATTTTAGCTGAACCTTGAATAGGATTTCAACAGGTGATGAATAGAGTGGGGGAGAAGATAGTATTTGTTAATATTCCATTTTTGGCTAATTTAAGATTCATATAAAAGATAAGAGATAGCTAAAGGAAGAAAGAGGTCTTGGGCACATGCAGAGTCTTGAAAGCCAGGATGAGGAGAATGGACTCTATTTAGTAGGCAATAGAGAACCAGTTAGTTTTTGAATAACATTGTAGTCAGATCCAAGAAATAGTATGTGAGTAACATTTTCATGACACTTTAAGGCATTTCTTTCATGATCTTGCAAAATAGGTGGGAAAAGTATTTTTATTCTCAATAAAGAAAATGAGATTCAAAGATTAAATGATTCACATGTCCTTACAAGATTATTTTTCTGGCAGTATATAGCATATATTGAAGGCAGTGAGAAACCAGACACAGGAAGATTAGTTAGGAAGCTATCACAATAATAAAGAGGAAATGTAGGCATAAACTGAGAGAAAGCAGGAAAAATAGGGGAGCAGCTAGCAAATGCTGAATGCTTATGCAAATATGTCATTTGTTTTTCACAGAAACCCTGGGGGTTAGGTATTGTTATTATTTCAACTTTACAGTTGAGGAAGGCAGACAAATCAATTGGCTTATGTGAGGTCACACAGTAAAATGTCTGAGGCCTGATTTGAAAGAATTTGAAAGACTTTAGGCCTCATGCTCTATCTGCTGAACCACCTGCCTCTTTCTTAAAAGAGGGGTGGATTTGGGAAATCTATTTCCTTTAAATTGTCTTTAAATCTTAAATTTTAAGATTTAAGAGATGATTGGGTGCTGTGGCAAGACAGTTGAAGGCACCAAAGATTACTTTAAATTTGTAAGCCTGGTTAGCTGGGAGCATGGTTGGACTAGTATTGTTGTTATTATTTTAACAGGAAAAAGTAAGGAAGAGGAACCAGCCAGACAAAAGAATGGTGGTGATGAGTTCAGTCCTAGATTTGTTGTACTTGTAATGCTTGTGTGCCATCTGCTAGATGTCCAATGGGATGCTGGAATTTTGATTAGGGAAGACATCATGGATAAAGCTAAAGACTTGGGAGTCATAAATTGGAACTCTGAGATTGATAGCAAATATAGCTCACCAAGAGAGAAGCTATGAAGAGAGAGACAGAATCTTGGAAAATGATCTCATGTAGAGAGGAGGAAGAAAGATTCTTGGGTAGGGAAGGGAAAACCCAGCAAAGGACTAATTTGATCCATCAATGAACATTTTTTTATCATCTGCAGGATGCCAGGGACTGCCCTGATGGCACTAACTAGGTTTGGGAGGGCAGTGTGGGAAAGGACAATACAAAGCCAAAAATGAAACAGTTTTGCCCTCAAGGATGTTAACGCTTTCTGGAGAAACAATGTCTACACATATGAGTAATACTGAATATACAAAGTAAATACAAAGTCAGGGTTGGGGGAGGATCATGAACAGCAAGAAAAGATCAGGGAAGGGCCTTATATAGAAAGTATAGGGGTTTTGAAGAAATCTAGGATTCAAAGAAAAGTGAATTCCAAACAGGGGACATGGCCAGCAAAGCCCTATATAAGCATCATCTGTTATTTTTTGAGGCAAAATGGCCTAATGCATAATGTAGTCAGGAGGATAAGAGTCTCTTAGCCATCTCTAACCTTTCTGAGCAAGTCACTAAATGTCTTTGAGCCTCAGTTTCCTCACCTGTAAAATGAGGGTGGAGTCCAAGGTTGCAACTGGGAAGGGGATAAGTTTGGTAGTTTGGGGTGGTTGGTTCTGAGAACTTGTACTCATAAAGCCAGTTGAGTTTATCTTCAGGACTTTTCCACTGTCTTTTTCAGGACATTGGGGCTGCCCACCAGGAAACACCCCTACCTCCTATTTATAGCCATTGTTCCCGTTTTCCCAAGACACTGGTAGGGGATTACTTCTATACTTAGTTTTCTGCTATTAATAGCTGAAGATGATTTCATGCGTTTCACCTTTGGAGGGGGGGAGTTTTCAACATTAAGGGGGCTTTCAATACTTTAGCCGAAATCCATGTTGGGAAGCCCAGTCACAGGGTCAGGACTACAGAAGACATTTCTTGGTGAGACTCCTCAGGTTACATGAGTCAGTCAGTGGTTGCCTACTCCATCCACATGCCAACCTGACTCTTGAGTATAGATTTTAGTGTTAACTGTTCCTGAGCAAATAAGGAAGTATATTTTACTCCAGGATGGATTCTATGTTTAAGGTTTCCTTCCTTTTTATTATACCCTGATGACCACTGTGATTTGTGCTCCTGAATATGCAGAAGTATGCAAGATTCTCTAGAATGTGTAGTTCTGATAGAGGGAGAATGAGGACATGAAAGGAGGACTATCTGGTATAATGGAAAAAACACTGAATTTAGAACCTTGGATTTTAATCCTTTCTGTGCTATTTAACTAACTAGCTGTGTGGCCTTAGACAAATCACTTAAGTACTCTGGACTTCAGTAAGGATTTAAGATATGCTTGGATGCTGTGGCAAGAAAGTTGGAGATATGAAAAGATGACTTCAAATGAAAATGGAAAGGGGGCAAATGAACTAGTGAAACTAAGGTTCCTTCCAGTTCTAAGTCCAAGGAGCCACTGAATTTTATTGAACAAGGGGTGATGTGTACTTCATATATCTCTCTTGGGCAACTATGTGGAGGATGTTTTTTTTGGGGGGAAGAGACTTGAGTCAGGGAAATCTGAAGCTATTGCAAGAGTCCAGTTAGGAGGATCCTGACCCTAGGGTATAGTGAAGTGAAGAGGAGGAAAGGAATGAAGATGTGAGATTTTGTGGACACAGAATTGGCAAAATTTGGCAAAGTTGAGGATGACTTTAAAGTTGCAAACCTAAATAATTGGAAGGGATTTTGTAAGCTGTGAAGCACTACATAAATATGAGCTGTAATTACTGTGAATTGATGCTTTTCTAGCTTATGAGTGAGTGGAGAAAATGTGTCTTCCATTGAAAAGACTGTAAGGGAAATAGCGATCTCAGAGAATGGTTAGATTCCAGTTAAAGTAAGATGGGGGAAGTGGGGTGCAACCACTTGTGAAAAAGGTCTATAATATGGGGGGTTTCTCATATTATAATATAAAACAACAAAACTAGCAGAGGGGCATTTAGCAGCAATAGGAGCCCAAGAAGAAGATGGAGTTGGATAGTAATGAGAGTGAAGGAGCCGGTAGTAGAGTCAATATCTGGATAAGAATAATGAGGGAAGCAAAAGGTTGAAGGTTTCCTGGAAATGTATGCTAGTGCTAGTGAAGAGAAATGTTACTGGAAGAGGATGAGGATTGAGCATATTATGTGAATATTATATAATATTCCTCCATATTATATAAAAAGGATGTTGATTATTTAACCTATGTTGGATTGTTTGCTATCATGGGGAGGGAGGAAAAAATTTAGAACACAAGATTTTGCAAAGGTAAATGTTGAAAACTGTCTTTGCATGCATTTGGAAAAATAAAATACTATTTAAAAAAAGAAAGAAAGAAAGCGATGTTGATGCAGTATTAGGAGCCTCTGCTAATACATTCCCTTAGACATCTGGGCACTTCTCAGAGCTTGCTTGTGTTCACTCCCAGACTTTTGATAACAGAGTATTTCTGGGGCTGCTGTTGCGCTACTTTCTGTATTCTAGATTTATAGCCCCTTAATTTGTTTCCCCTAGAAGCAGTATCTTATACCTTATATTGTTTAGTCTCACTCACATTGTCCATTTCAGGCAGCCAGTTCTCTAGAGTCTCTTATTGTTGTTGTAGCCGTTGTTCAGTTGTTTTCAGTCATGTCTGACTCTTCATGACCCCATTTGGAGTTTTATTGGCAAAGATACTGTAGTGATTTCTTTTTCTAACTCATTTTACAGATGAAGAAACTGAGGCAATTAGGTAAAGTTACTTGCCCAGGCCCACACAGCTAGTAAATGTCTGAGGTCTTCACAACTTACAAACCCCACCCTATATGCATAGCCCCATCTATTGCTTTTTTTTAGTATAGGTAACAAAAGCTAGGGATGCAAAGTGCAAGGTAAGGCAAGCTTAGAAAGGAAACCTTGAAGACTCCATGGATCTTCTTTCAAGGGAGTCAAAGCAATCCCACTTTGAAACATACAAATTCTTTCTGCATGTGCATGTACCTTTTTTTCTTTTACCCTTGATTGGGACTGGTAATTCCCTTCCTTCCTCCTTCTATCAGGTTCCCGTCACTGAAGAAAGCCCCTTTAGTGAGCAGTGTGGGTGAAGGAACTGGGGAATTTTTAGCCTAGAGAAGAAAAGATGAGGTAGGGGTTGTGAGGGGAAGAGACAAAAAATTCTTCAAGTCTTTGAAGGGATGTCATGTGAAAGAGGGATTCTATTTATTTTGCTTGACCACAATCGAATCGTCTAGAACAGTGAATTAAAGATGCAGAAATAGGTTTGGATTTTATATGAGAAAATCTAGTTAGGGTTGTCTAAAGTAGAATAGACTGCCTCGTAAGATAATGAATTCCCCTACAATTGGAGATTGCAAGTCCACTTTTCAGGGATGACTCTTAAGTTCCCTTCCAATCCTTGAGATACTATTACGGGGGAGAAGGGTAGAAAACTACTATCTGAATCCCTTGTTAGCACCACGTACTCTCTTGACTACCTCCCACACTCAGTGTTCATATACTGGGAGGAAGCAGAGGACACATTATTATAGAACTATATACTTCCTTTTGCCCTTCCAGGTTTTCTGGCCTGTGTCCTTAATGACTTGGTGTGTTTGTGCCTTCTATTTCTAGCCAGTGACCGGATGCCATCTTGGTTAGTTGCCAAAATTTATTTGCATGCTTGATAAAATACATGCTGTGTCACCTTGGAGGAAAGCAAAGGGGTGATATTTTAAAAGCAAATGATTTTTATTCTCTATGAAAACCCCTTTAAAGAATCCATATATCAGGGTTGATGGAAGTATTGGTTCTTGCTGGTATTTACAGCATCTTTACAACCCCTCTATCTACTGAAAATGTGGCACATCAGATTTGGAAGAGGATCTGTTTCCTGGAAAGGGTGGCTAATACTGAGTCACATTTATGTTGTTTAAAGTCATGGAGCACTTCCCCGAAAATTAGTCCATTGGGAAAGGTTATATAATTTCCATTTTGCAAATGAGAAGATTGAAGTGAAGAGGTTCTAGCTCACCTAGGTAACCAATGGAAGAGGTGGATCTTAAACCCAAGGTCTCTTATCCAAATCCAGTCCTTTCTCCCTGCCTCCCATACCACACTGCTTTCTTGTCTCATAAAGGGTCGAGAAACTACACAGGGTGAAGGTAATCATTTCTCCTTCTCCCCTTGCAGCCCTGGCCCGGCACCGGTTTATGAAGCAGGCTCGGGCACTAATCCCCCAGATGATGGAAAAACCCCTCTACTGGGGTGCTGACAGGAGCTCCCAGGTATCATCTTACCAAATGAACCCGCTGCTGCAGCGAGGTAAACCCCCTACCAAAGAAATGTAGATGGTCTTAGGGTAAGAAATTGGTCTGCATGGGGCCTTTGTGGAAAAAACAAACAAACAAATAGAAAACAAACAAATAGATTATTATGGCTCAAGGAGAAGAAGCACAAATCAAACCCTTAGTTTGAAAATCAAATAAAGAGGGTATTCCAGGGGACTTTATGGTATCCCTGTGAGTGAGGGAAATCACTTTATATTGGGACCTGTTATACAGTGATACTGTCATTTCTCTTTGTATTTAGATTTTTCTCCACCGGCCAGCTTCCCTCAGATGCCAGTGCTTTCGACACCAACTCACCCTCCTGCTGCCAATGGAGTGCTAGAATACTTAGAGAAGGAGCTGCAGAAATTCAACCCTGCCCAGGCCCTCCCTCCAAACCACAAAGCAAGAGTTGCTCGTCAGTGCAGCATGTTATCTTCCCTGGGTTCAGAAATCGTGGAACGCAGGATTATTCACCTTCCCCCCTTGGTCAGAGACCTTCCCTCCTCCCAGAGGACCAGTGAATCATCCCAGCAGCAGTGGGGCTCCCAGTTTTCCAGGCAACCTTGGGCTCTGGGCGAGGTGAAAGAGGAGAGAAGGCAGAATTATTACTCTGATTTCCGTCGAGGGTCCTTGGAACCATGGCCAAAATCCAAAGCCTTGGAGCACAGGGGTCATGAGAAATATAAAAGTGGAAGGCATTGGACTTCCAGGGAGGAAGTCTCGCCCACCTCCAGGCCATACTCTGATAGCCTGAGTGATGATGGGTCCTATTCCCGGCAGGCCCACTGGAGCTCCAACCATTCAACCCAACGTAACCGGTCTCCAGGGAGGCGTCCTCGGCCAGGCCAGAGGGAGGGTGCTTACAGACACTGTAGCCACCGGCACCGAAGCTATTCCCCTCCATCTTGCCACAGCTCTTGGAGTTCAGAAGAAGAGAAGGAGCGGCACTATCGTCAAGGCCGGAAATCCCACCGTCCTCCTCCACCTCCAAGCTGGACCGAAGAGAAGCCACCGAGCTATCGCTCTCTAGAAGTCATTCCAGGCAAGAATGTCAGGAAAAAAGGGAATGAGGAAAGGCGCTTGGTGAGCCCGGGGGTTACTCTCTGTGAGGGGTAGGCTTGGAAAAAGAAGACCTGTTGGTCTGGCAGAGTCCAGATGTCTTTGGCGTTCATGAAAAGAGTGACTTCTCCTAGGCAAAGGGTGACTAGTCCTAGACAAGGCTTATAAAGTGTCCAGGCAGCTAGAGAGTAAGCATTTATTAAGCACTTTCTTTTTCCTGGTTATCTACAGTATCTTTACAAACTCTCTATCCACTGAAAATGTGGCAGATCAGATTTGGAGGAGGATCTGATTTCTGGAAAGGGTGGCTAATACTGATTCACATTTATGTTGTTGTAAAGTCACAAGCGTTTTCCTCAAAATTAATCCAATGGGGTAGGGGATATAATTTCCCTTTTGCAGGTGAGAAGATTGAAGTTAAGAAGTTATGGCTCACCTAGCTAACCAATAAAAGAGGTGGATTTCAAACCCTGCTGCTAAGCAGTAGAGCTACAAAAAAAAAAAAAAAAAAAGTGGAATTGTAATGCTCACCCTCAAAGAGCTTACAATAGTGGAAAATATTTGTCACACTATATTCAAAGGAAGTGTTTAATAAATGTCTCTGACAGAAACTCTCTTAGAAGGTGACTTTGAGGGATCTAATTTTTGAAAGGGCAATATCCCCAGGAAATTGTAGAGAAAGCACAAGTCTTGGCGTTAAGATGACCATATGAATATCAGTTGCTTCCTATAATAAGAAGGGGCAAATGAATTATGGTGATATTTCAAATGAGATAATATACATGAAACACTGTTCAAATGATAGTGACTAATTTCAAAGCACTATCAGAGCTACTTTCCGATCTCTGGCTCACTGATCATGGTTCCCAAACTCTGAGGTCATGGGGCCCTGTGCTAGAGGAGACCTGAGAAATCATCTCCTACAACTTCCTCATTTTACAACTGAGGAAATCCCTCTGCCCCTCGAAGGTGGTGTTAACAATTCGTATAGAACATAAGCTCCCTACTCCTACCCATTTGTTCAGAAAGTAGAAAAAGGTCATGTCTGCTCGGGGAAGAGTGACAAGAAAGCCAATGGTGTCTGTTGCTATGGTGTGCATTGAAGCAACCACTAGGGAACCTTTTCAAGAGCCACTTTTCCCCATGACTCTGAGTTCTTGGTGGTCTGTGGAGGGCTGCTGGATAATCCCTACAGGAGTTTCTATGTACTTCTATCTTGAAAGGAAAGTCCTATCCATGCCCTTAGGATGTAAGGATGACCTCAGATCTTTGGGTCTGGCCTCTAGTGGCTTTGAGAGGCTCACTTCTGTCTCCTTGTGGAGTGGTGGGTAGAAAGGATACCTCACTTCTTGACTGACAGATATTATAGGAAATACTAAGGGGTGAAGTAGTGTTAAGGGCTTCTCTGAGGGAAAGCAGAAACATATTGTTTGAATATCCCAGAAGTCTCTCAAAATTCCCAGGTGAGGAGCATCGTGGGTAATGGAACTAGTCTCCAAGTGTCTTAGAACTGTAATACTGGCTAGGCCAGGGAAGGACTGTTAAAGACCTTTAGGGATTCAGATCAGGAATGCTTCATGGGACTGCAGGCTGTTCTCTATCTGGCAATCATCTGATTTGTGCCAGGACACTGGCCACCACCAGGGGACTGCTTAACTATTTTTATTCTAACATGGCTTCCCTAGAAGGTATAGTAGAATGGGTGAAGGGGCCAAGATGTCATGCATAGGAAATATATGTTAATGTGCCAAGTGCTATGCTAAAAATGCTACAAATATTTTTGTCTTTGACCATTACAGCAACGTAGATGTCACCATTCCCATTTTTCAGTTAATGCAATTAAAAACATGTTAGGTGATTTGCCCAGGGTGACAAAGCCAGTAAGTGTTTGAAACTGGATTTGAATTCAGGTCTTCCTAACTTGGGACCTCAGCCCGATATCCACCACACCACCTAGATGCTTCAATGTGGCAGCCAAAGAAGACATGATTGGGCCTAACCCTTGGGTTTTCGTTGGACCGGATTTCTTGTAGAATCATAGATTGATAGAACCAAAAAGTCATCTTGAGATCCACCCATCTCTTTCATTTTGTAGATGGAAAGAATGAAACCAAGTAAAATTAATGAAAGAATTTAATCAGAATTTAGTTCCACCTACTATAGCCTTCGTTGTTTTTGTTTATAAAACTTTTTATTTCCTTTTTTTTTTTTTTTTTCTTTTTGCTGAGGCAATTGAGGTTAAGTGACTTGCCCAGGGTCACACAGCTAGGGAATGTTAAGTGTCTGAGACTAGATTTGAACCCAGGTCCTCCTGACTTCAGGGTTGGTGCTCTATCCACTGCGCCACCTAGCTGCCCCTAAAACTTTTTATTTCCAAAACACATGCATAGTCTTCAACATTCACCCTTGCAAAACCTTGTTTCGCATTTTTTCTCTCTTCCTTCCCCCTGCTCCCCTCTCCTAGACAGCAAGTAATCTAATATATGTTAAACATGTGCATTTTTTCTGTATATATTTCCACTGTTATGCTGCACAAGAAAAATCAGATCAAAAAGGGAAAAAATGAGAGAAAAAAAAATTTGAGCAAACAAAAAAAAAAAAGTGAAAATATATGTTCTTCACACTTAATCCCCACAGTCCTCTCTGGGTGCAGATGGCTCTCTCCATCACAAGACCATTGGAACTGGCCTGAATCACCACAGTTAATGTGACACAATAACATCATTTTACCTAATGTGATGGTTAAAAAGATTTTAGAGAGAGCAATCATTTTATTAATAAGGCCAGCAGGTTGTTAGTAAAAGGATGGTCATTTGGCTGTCTGTCTTAGACCAAAGACTCCTAATGGTGATGGGAGTCACAGTTTATGTCTTTCAAAGATGTTTCCAAGGGGTGCCTACTCACCTCTGATTGGTTAATCAAAGGGGAGATGGGTTATCTTGGGAAATGTGATTTAGGTCACTGAAATCTTGGTTTAAGAGACATAATATCCATATTGCCTGTCTTGATAATAAGGAGAATCAATATTTTCCCAGGACCTTTCTGAGCAAACACAATGAGCAAAAAACATACCCATTAGCCCAAATTTAGAAATATTTTTATTGTCTGATTAGATCATGGCCTGAGTAAATCTCTAAGAGAAATTTCCCATACTGGTTGGTTTCTGGATGAGAAAGTAGAAAAGAGGGAAAACCTTGACTCTAACACAACAATTAGTTATTAAATATAAGAGAAAAATACTAATTTTTCACACTAACTGGTGCAGTGACTTTCACTGCCCAGTTTAAGATTTATGAAGTTGGTTTCATAATTTGCCACTAGGAGGTGTTCTTCAATAACTTGTATCTTAAATTTTCCCCATGGTAGGGGAAAAAACTCTGTTTCAAAGCTAGACCTTTTAGTACCAGTTAGATCTAGATGGCTGTCTCTCCTAAAAGCATTATTTATATTACATCACAACACAACATCAATGGAAGATCTCATATCTTCCCATGGTAGCTCAGATCCTCTCTTTTATATCAAATCAAAATTTGTATCTCTGAAACTTCTACCTACTGTTTCCAGTTCTGTCTTTGGGGTCCAAGAAAAATGAGTCTAATAATCTTTACACACAACAGACTGTATGACCTTAAGCAAGACATTTCTCTCTCAACCTCATTTTCCTCATCCATAAAATAAAGGGGTTGAATTCTGAGGTTACTTCTGGCTCTAAATCTATGTCCTGCGACTGCTTGAATATAGCCATCATGTTGTCAGTCCTTTTATTCCCTCATACCAGGCTGAACATTCTCAGTTCCCACAAATAGTACACATTCCCTCAATCAGTCCAAATATGGCACGGCTTTTAGACTCCTTGCCATCCTCACCAGATCACTTAGATGTAGTCTTCCACCTTTTCTAAAGTGTGAATACCAAAACTACATACAGTATTCTACATTCCAGCTCCTTTTTCTCATTTTAATAGTATTTGATTTTTCCAATTACATGTTTCTTTTTGTTTGTTTTTGTTGAGGCAATTGGAGTTAAGTGACTTGCCCAGGGTTACACAGCTAGGAAGTGTTAAGTGTCTGAGACCAGATTTGAACTCAGGTCCTCCTGACTTCAGGGCTGGTGCTCTATCCACTATGCCACTCCAATTACATGTTAAGATTGTTTTCAACATTTGTTTTTGTAAAAGTTCCAAGTTTTTTTCTCTTCTCCCTCCCTTACTTCATCCTTCCCCAAGACAGCAAGCTATCTGATATGTTATACATGTCCAATCATTGTTAACATATGTTCATATTAGTCATGTTGAAAAAGGAAAGAATAAAAGGGAAAAACCATGAGAAAGAAAGAAAAACTAAAAAAAATGAAAATAGGATGTTTTGATCTGCAGTTAGTCTCCATAGCTCTCTCTGGTAGATTGCAGTTTCTTAAACTGATTCACAACCCCATATGTGATCTCACAACTGAATGGTGGGGTTATCACAAAATTATGATTTCTCTTAACTATATATTTGATTTATGTATCTGTTTTCATATACTTGGGGTCATGTAAAGATTTTTCAGGCAAAAAGGGGTCATGAATAGAAAGTTTAAGAAGCCCTACTCCAGATATATTTTGATCAAAACAGAAGAGAAAGGGCCAATTACTTGACTTCTTCAGGACACTGTTATTGATATGACCAAAGATTGCACTTTGAAGCAACATGACAGTGAGCTGACTTTGAGTTGAAAAGACCTGCATTCAAGACCAGTCTCCAAGATATGTTACTACCTATGTGACTCTGAACAATTCTTACCTTTTTATTTGCCTTCTCAGTGACCAGGTAGTTCTGACTGAAAATAGTAAAATAGTTTCTTAGCATAAGTCAACACCCAAAACTGAAAGTTTGCATTAGCATTTTTGTTGTTGTTCAGTCATGTCCAAATTTTCAGGACCCCCTTTGAAGTTTTCTTGGCAGAGATATTGATATGGTTTGCCATTTCCTTCTCCAGCTCATGTTACAGATAAGGCAACTGAAGCAAAGAATGAAATGACTTACCTAGTCTGGGACCCAATTTGAACTCAGGAAGAGGAATCTTTCTGACTAGGTCTAGCACTCTATCACTCAACTGCCCATTATAAGCATTAGCTTTATAGGTCAACATGTCACACTTTTTTGTTGTTGTTTTTGTTTTGTTTTTTATTTGCATAACATATGTATGGGTAGCTCCTCAACATTGATCCTTACAAAGCTTTCCCGTTACAAATTTTCTCCCTAGTCCCCTCCCCTCCCCTAGATGGCAGGAAGTCTACTAAATGTTAATTATGTTAAAATACTTGACAAATCGAATATATGTATACATATTTCCATACTTATCTTGCTGTGCAAGAAAAATCATATTTACATGAACAAAAAAAAATCAGAAAAAGGAAACAATGCAAACAAACATCAATATAGAGCATGAAAATGTTATGTTGTGGTCCACATTTTGTATCCCTCTCTCTGGGTATATATGGCTTTCTTCACTGAATAAATTGGAACTGGTTTGAAACGTGTCATTGTTGAAGAGACCCATGTCCATCAGAATCGATCATCATATACTATTGTTGTTGCCGTGTATAATGATCTCCTGGTTCTGCTCATTTCACTCAGCATCAGTTCATGCAAGTCTCTCCAGGACTCTCTGAAATCGTCCTGCTGGTCGTTTCTTACAGAGCAATAATATTCCATAACATTCATATACCATAATTTATTCAGCCACTCTCCAATTGATAGGCATCCATTCAGTTTCCAGTTTCTAGCCACTACAAAAAGGGCTGTCACAAACATTCTTGCACATGTGTGTCCCTTTCCTTCCTTTAAGATCTGTTTGGGATATAAGCCCAATGGAAACACTGCTGAGTCAAAAGGTATGCACTGTTTGATAATTTTTTGAGCATAGTTCCAGATTGCTCTCCAGAATAGCTGGATCCGTTCACAGTTCCACCAACTATGTATTAGTGTCCCAACTTTCCCACATGCCCTCCAACATTCATCATTATCTTTTCCTGTCATTTTAGCCAATCTGACAGGTGTGTAGTGGTACCTCAGAGTTGTCTTAATTTGCATTTCTCTGATCAATAGTGATTTGGAGCACCTTTTCATATGACTAGAAAGAGTTTCAATTTCATCATCTGAAAATTGTCTGTTCATATCCCTTGACCACTTATCTATTGGAGAGTGGCTTGAATTCTTATAAATATGAGACAGTTTTCTATATATTTTAGAAATGAGGCCTTTATCAGAACCATTAAATGTGAATATGATTTCCCAATTTGATGCTTCCCTCCTAATCTTGTCTGCATTAGTTTTGTTTGTACAGAAACTTTTTAACTTAATATAGTCAAAATTATCTATCTGGTGTTCAATTAGGAGTTCCAGATCTTCTTTGGACATAAATTTATTCCATCTCCACAGGTCTGAGAGGTAAACAATACTACGTTCCTCTAATTTGCTTATAATATCACTCTTTTTATCTAGATCGTGAACCCATTTAGATCTTATCTTGGTATGTGGTGTTAGATGTGGGTCAAGCCCTAGTTTCTTCCACACTAGTTTCCAATTTTCCCAGCAGTTTTTGTCAAATAGTGAGTACTTATCCCAGAAGCTGGGGTCTTTGGGTTTATCAAAGACTAAATTGCTATAGTTATTGCCTAGTTTGTCCTGTGATTCTATCCTATTCCACTGATCGACTGCTTTATTTCTTAGCCAGTACCAAATGGTTTTGATGACCGCTGCTTTATAATATAGTTTTAGATGTGGCACAGCAAGGCTGCCCTCATTAGCCTTTTTTTTTTTTCATTAATTCCCTTGGCATTCTTGACCTTTTGTTCTTTTAAATGAACTTTGGTACAATTTTTTTCTAGATCTGTAAAATAATTTCTTCGGAGTTTGATTGGTATGGCACTAAATAAGTAAATTAGTTTGGGTAGTATTGTCATTTTTATTATATTTGCTCAGCCTACCCATGAGCACTTGATACTTTTCCAATTGACTAGGTCTGACTTTGTGTGGAAAGTGTTTTGTAGTTTAGTTCATATAGTTCCTGACTTTTCCTTTCTCAGACTGATTCCTAAATATTTTATACTATCCTCCGTTATTTTGAATGGAATTTCTTTTTGTATCTCTTGCTGCTGAGCTTTGTTGGTAATATATAAAAATGCTGATGATTTATGTGGATTTATTTTGAATCCTGCAACTTTGCTAAAGTTGTAAATTGTCTCTAGTAGTTTTTTAGTTGAGTCTCTAGGGTTCTCTAAGTATACCATCATGTCATTTGCAAAGAGTGATAATTTGGTTTCCTCATTACCTACTTTAATTCCTTTTATCTCTTTTTCTTCCATGTCACACAATTTCAAAAATCTCTTAAGTGTTTTTCACAGAAACTTGCCTAGTCACAACCACCTCAATATTGAAGGCAAGCAGGTGTTGCCTACTATAATCCACCAGCTCAGTTTATCTTATTTAAAATGCCACCAGAATAATTATCCCAAAAGACTAGAAAATGACCTCTCTCCACTGTCCTTTCATATTCATAGCCTGACCTTGGAAAGAAATTCAAGGAAATATGTCTTGAATTTTTCTGTAGAAATTTTCAACTCTCAATCTGTAACTTTTTTTAACAGGTTCTTATTAAAATCATTACAGAATGACTTATGAATAGCCATTTATAAAATAATTCAAAGCAACAGCAAATTAATAAAATGCAAACAGAAACCAGGCATATCTAAATCCTTTTTATACCTACATCTCTGATGTTCTCTTAGAAATAAATCCAGTAGTAACTTACAGTTCTAAGGTCAAAAGGTCCAGCTTGTCTGAGCCACCCCTTGCATGAGAGTCACCAGGAGAATTTGTTCTCTTTCTTGGCAGTCTTATCTTGCACTTAGCTTATTTAGGCAGTTTTGAAAAATAAATCATGCATACTCTTAGTGGTAGAAGATCAGGATGGTTTCATCCTCTCAACTAACCTCAACTCTTAGTAAAGCACTAAAGATTTCTATCTCTTCTAGACTTTTTAGTCCAATCAGTGAGTTTCTTAGATTCAAGACAGATAATGAATCTGTTTTCTAAGAACTTTGACTTCTTGGGCAAGTTAGAACTTGTATGAGCAAGCCCTAAATAAAATTCTGTGGCCCTCTTTAACTTCCCTTTTTTTCTTTTTTTTTTAAAAAAAAATGCAAAAAATTTTTAGAAATGCGTTTTTTATTTTCAAAATACAAAGATACTTTTCAGTATTCAACTTTGTGTTCCAAATTTTTCTCTCTCCCTCTTCCAAGCTCCCTTCCGTAGATAGCAAGTAATCTGTGTTACCCATGTGCAGTTCTTCTAAACACATTTTCACATTTATTATGCTTCACAAGAAAAACCAGATCAAAAATGGGGGAAAATGAGAAAAAAAAAAAAAAAACAACTAGCAAGCAACAACAAAAAAGGGTGTTAATACTATGATGTGATCCACATTCAGTCCCAACAGTCCTCTCTCTGGATGCAAATGGCTCTCTCCAAGGAATTGGCCTGAATCCCTTCATTGATGAAAAGAGCCAAGTCTTCATAGTTGATCATCACATAATCTTATTGTTGCTGTGTACAATGTTCTCTTGATTCCCTTTTTTCTTTATAGTACAAGATATGTTGCCTCAACTAAAGACTGTTGAGGGGCAGCTAGGTGGCACAGTGGTTAGAGCACCAGCCCTGAAGTCAGGAGGACCTGAGTTCAAATTTGGTCTTCCTAGCTGTGTGATCCTGGGCAAGTCACTTAACCCCAATAGCCTCAGCAAAAAGCAAAAAACAAAAAAAAAAAACCCAAAAAATAAAAATCAAGACTCAGATGTGTCAGCTGTTTAAGAATGCTTTATTGAGAGGAGAAGCAATGATAAAATTCATAAGATAATAGTCTGAGAGAAGAAATTGGCTAGTAAGAGTTTAATTGGTCATTGAGTCCGGTTTCTTTTTTTTTTTTTTTTTAAAGAGATAAGGAAACTGAAGTCAAGAAAGGGGACAGATCACATAACTAGCAAGTATGAGACAGAATTTGATTTCAGTGCTTCCTATCTCCAAAGTCAGAGCCCTATCCACTAAACCATATTGTCTCTATTATCACAGGTTTTCCCAGGTAGTCATTCTTGCTGTAATACAGAAGTAGCGAATCTGTGAATGAAATCCATTCAAGCCACACAAATCATTAGGAAATATTTATTGAGCCCTTGCTCATTGTTATACCTTATTGTGGATGAAGAAATATAAAAGGTTTGCCCTCAAGAACTTGGGGAGACAAGAGTGAGCTCATGTGGAACAATGAACCTCAGACAAAATCACATTGGTTAATTTCATGTTAAGTTCTGAAGTAAAGAATTATTCAATTTGAGATCATTTAAAAGATTGGAGGAGTTTCTTGGAGCCTTTTAGATGGGGTTTAAACAGGGGTTCTTTACTCAAGGTCCTTGAACTTTGTGTGTATGCATTTCCAAATTTCTTCACTCGCACACATGTACATGCACTTTTTATATGTTTGTGTTTATACATACATGTGTATATTGTGTGTGATAGAATATATAATTTATACAAAAATATGCAATAGTTCAACATGATTGGCTTCCATCATAATCCTGTGTTTTGTTGTATCCATTTAAAAATAGTATTCCAAAAAGAGGTCCTCACCAGACTGCCAAAGGGCTTTATCACCAACAAATAGTCCCCTGGCCTTCAAGAAAGGTATTATTTGGAGAGGCAGAAAGGAAAGAAGGAAGGCATTGGAGGCTGAGAAGAATAGGTTGGGAAGAGCAAAATCTGAATGGCATGTATGTGGACAGAGAAGACAAGACTGAGCATTTCTTTCATCCCTACTTTTCTCCTGCCCTCCTCACTGCTAACTTTAATGATTTAAAATTTATAATTTAAGTGTGTTAATAAAAACCTAATGGGGGGAGGGGAAGATAAGAGAAGTTTGAGATGCATGAGAGCTAATTAATTCCTCAGTCCTGATAGCTGTTTTCCATCTATGTGAAATTAAGAGGCATAATTGTGTTCAAATGAGAAAGATTTCCTCTTTCCTCTTTTTTTTTTCTCTCTGTCTTCCTCCCACATGGTTATAGTATCAGCTAATGTAAGTGAGGCAACATATCACAGTGGAGAGAAAAGAACAGAATTTATAATTAATCGAGTGAGCTCAAATTCTATATGGCCCTGGGTACTTTGGCCCATTTTGGCTTAATTTTTTCATCCATAAAATTAAGGGATTGGACCTCTAAAGAATCTTTAAACTCTTAACTCTGTGATGTAAATATGTCTTTCCAGTAATCTAGACTCCAGGTATTAAACTCACTGCTGGCATAATTCCCAAAGAGGGATTGTTTTTATTTGAGTCAGATTTCTTCATTGTTCAATTGTGTCCAACTCTGTGATCAATGGACTATAACATGCCAGGTACTTCTCTCCTTCACTATTTCCTGAAGTCTAAGTTTGTGTTTACTGCTTTCTTGATGTTATCCATCTCATCCTTTGCCATGCCCTTTTCCTTATGCCTTCTATCTGTCCCAACATCAGAGTCTTTTTCAATGAGTTTTTTTTCTCATCAAGTAGCCAGTATTTAAACTTAAGCATTTGATCTTCCAATGAATAATTAGCCTTAATTTTTTTAAGCATTAACTGATTTGATCTCCTTGTTATCCAAGGGACTCTAAAAGGTTTTCTCCAGTACCCGGAGTTGCTTCTGTGTCATTCAGCTTTCTTATAGTCCAACTCTCCCAGTCATAAGTTGCTACTAGAAAAACCATAGTTTTGACTATATGGCCCTTTCTCAGCAAGGTGATGTCTTTGCTTTTTAGTATGCTGTCCAGATTTTTGGATACCACTGATCTAAACCATTCATACACCCTAATTGTGAACCATGCATTGACTCTCCAGTTTTTTGTTTTCTGTTTTTGTAAAATATGTATAAATTCTAGTCCATTGCAATCATTTGCTAGATTATATGTTCTGTTATGATTCTGAGAAGGCTGGTTATTATCTGTCCCAAGGAGTAATTATGATTTATATGAGAAAACAGAAACAATGAGCACCTGTGTGTAAATCATGATGTTACATGTTTGGTGCAAAAGAGGGTGGAGGGGGGCAATGAGAATGTGAAACAGAGAGAGAGAGAGAGAGAGAGAATGTGTGTGTGTGCACGTGCATGCATGCATGTACGCGTACTTCCTGTCTTGTCTGTTAGATACTTAATATATTATTAATTCATTGGCATTAAGTTTGAATATTGCCCTCACAAAAAATTTTTTTTGTATCCCTCTTTCTTTTTAGGAGAGAGAAAGCTCTCATAGTGGAAGGAGTGTCATCATTTAATACCTGGGTTCTTCTTGCCTGTTCTGTCATGATGACAATTAATTTTCTGACTCAGAAGCCCTGGAGATTCTGAACTCATGTTTCTGGATTGGATTCCAGGAACCAAGCTGAAGTGACATGATGGCATGAACATACTACATTTGATCTTTAGCTTCTCTTTTCATTCATTCAATAAGCAATTAGATGTGTCCTGGGTGCCAGTCAACAAGCATTTATTAAGCACCTATTATGCTTTTACAAGCACAATGCTAGGCAGTGCAGACACAAAGATAGGTATTAATGGGGATATAGGTCTGACCAAGAACTCAGTTTCATGAGTCTTCAACTTACCATGTATCAGAACCAAGGGTCAGTCTCAGAACTTAGGAATCTTGGTGAAGCAATTGAACACCCAAGAGGAATAAGAGAGATGAGATGGTCTGTGTGTGCCTCTGTGTATAAAGCATTTCTAAGTGATATTTTCTAAGGGGAGCATTTAGTTGAAACTTAGTCTCCAACTGCTTCATCCTTAGATTTATAGCCTCACAACTCAGCTCATTCTATTTTAGGGTCACATCAATTTAAAGGTGCTGCCCAAGGAAAAATAAAAGGCTGTGATGGTAATCTGGCTTTGTTTTGGCTTCTTTATATTTGTGTGACTGTCTTAATCAGCAAGCATTTATTAATGCCTTGGCATTAATTTAGCAGGTATTCTGCTAAACATGAGGATAGAAAGACAAAAGTGAAAACTCTGCTTTCAAAGGGCTTAATTCTCTTTAAGGATACAATATGCAGACAAGTAGCATTTCAATATATGGAGAATATGCAAAATGAACTCCAAGTCATTGAGGAAGGCATGCATTAGCAACTGGAGGAAACAGTAGTAGGTGATACCTGAAATCTAAAATCAGGGAGTCCAAGAATCAAAGGGAAGGAGGGAGTGCATTCTAGACTGAGTTAATACATCAGTGCAAAGGCATGATGATGGGAGATGGAGTAGCTTATATGTGACAGTGGGCTAGTATTACTGAACTGAAGAGGAGGGGATTAAATTGTAGGAAGGGGCCAAGCTTGTGAAGAGCTTTAAATGTCAAACATATTTTAGGAAAAATAACTTGGCAGCTGTGTGGAGGATGGTTTGGATGGGAAGAGAGATGATTCAGGGAAATCAAATATAAAGATCAAATAGTGCAGGCAAGAGGGAATAAATATTTAAACTAGAGAAAGGAAGAAACATCTGCAAGAGATGTTATAGGGTTAGAAATCATAAGATTTGATATGAAGAGTGAGTAAAGATGATAGCCAGGATTGTAAACCTGGGTGATTAGAAGGAGGTTGATGTTTTTGACAGTGATGGAGAAGGTTGGGAAAAGAATGATTGGGGAGAGAGTAGATAATGTTAGATTTTAGACTTATGGATGTATTGAGTTTAAGGTGCCCATGGAACACTGTTGGAAATGTCCAATGGAAAATTTGCAATGTGGAACTTGGAACTAAGTCTTGGATATTTAGATCTGGTAATTTCTGGAGAAGAATGATCACTAAACTTTGGGGAGCTGATGAAGTCCCAAGAGAACAGGTGTAGAGGGAAAAGGGAATAGTGCTTGGTGCAGAACACCAATAGTTAGCAAGCATGCCTGGGATAAAGATGTAACAAAAGAGCTGAAAGGAAATACAGAGATCATAGACTGCAACTCGCTCATTTTATGGACAAAGATGCATAAAGATGATATGTCATTCAAGGTCAAACAGCTAATAAGTGTCTAAGCTGGGTTAGAAGAATTGACTCTTCGTCCAATAAGAATTTTTTCTTCTACACCATGCTTGAAGGAAATTGGAACTGTCACAGGAAGGAAGGGAGGAAATAAACATTAATTAAGCACCTACTATGCATTGGGCTCTGCAGCCTTGGGAGATAAATGCTATTATCATCCCCATTTTGTTGATGGGGAAGTTAATGTAGTTAAGTGACTAAGACCAGAAAATGAACTCCTATCTAATTGACTCCAGGTCAGGTGCTCTGTTCTCTGAACCACTTCACTACTATATGATCTCAAATTTAGAGACATTACAGACCACTTAGAACCAGAAATGTAAGGGACCTCAGAAGTCATCTACTCTAATCCCCATTTTTTTTTTTTTACTATACTGCTTCTCATTAATTTAGCGTTAAAATAACTCATTAAAAAAAGTAGTAGGAAAAAAACATAGGAAAGCAAAGAAGAAAAAAATGCATGTAGGGAAACACAAGAAGGAAATGTGGTTTGGTCTTTATGGGGAAACTGCAAGAATTCCCTCCTGATGCAAATTAAAATTTTCTGTAACTTGAGAAAGAAAGTTATGAGGAAGTGCCTGAGGCAAAGGCGAAATGACTTGCTTGGGGTCACTTAATCATATCAGAAACAGGACTTTATTTTGCTCACCCAGTAGATTTAGACTTACCTTTAAAATTCTGGCCTAACATTCAGAAAATGATCAACTTCACAAATTGGAGGAAATGTCATAAGCACACCCAGAGGAAGGAAGGGAAAAAAACAAGCTTTTATTAAGGACCTAGGACCTACTCTGTGTCAGGCTCTGGCCATCTCTGTTGTTTGTTTTTGTTTTTGCTTTTTTGCTGAAGCAATTGAGGTTGTGACTTGCCCAGGGTCACGCAGCTAGGGAATGTTAAGTGTCTGAGACTAAATTTGAACTCAGATCCTTCTGACTTCAGGGCTGGTGCTTTATCCACTGCACCACCTAGCTGCCCGCCCCCCCTTTTTTTTTGCATCTCTAGTTGTTTTGATCTATTTCTTGCCACTGGAACTAGATAACTGGGGGGGGGGGGGAGAGGGGAAGAGAAGTGAGGCAGGTAACCTTGCACAGCCCTCCATCTTGTAAATCCAAATCACTTGCATGTGCTGTCGTCACCTTCCTGATACTTTACAAATAATCTCATTTGATCTCCACAGCAGCCCCTGGGAGATAGATGGTATTATTATCCCCAATTCACAGTTGAGAAAATTTAGAGAGATTAAGTGATTTGTCCCTGGGGTAACACAACTAGCAAGTATGGAAGCCAGATTTGAATTTGGATCATCCTAACTCTAAACTCTGCACTCTATGTGCTGTGATATTTTGTTAGTCTCTTCCATGGACCAAGAATTATTAAGTTATTGGGTTTTTTCCTGTTCTTTCATCACTTCCTTCTCATTTAATGACTGGTTTATATGGTGAGAGTGCTTCTCATTTTTCATTTTGTTTAAAGAATAAAAATTTTAAAAATAACCCTGTAATAAGTTGCTTTGTTTATATGTCAGACCAGGTGATCCTTATCAGAAAGTGATTTTATCCTGAAAATCATAGGGTCTTTAGAGATTATTTACTCCAACCCTCTCATTTTATACATGAGAAAACTGAAGTCTAAATTGGTGAAATATTTAGTTTGAAATCACACCTTATTAATGGCAATCCAAATAGTAGAACCCACATTCGACATTCTTCCATTATACCATACTGCTTTTTAAACTGTTTTGGAGCAGGTCAGGACATCTTCCTGAAGTCATTGGTCCTCTTTGAGAATGAAGGATAAACAACAACCATGATAGGATTCAAACCTGCAACCCTGAGATTAGAACTCCCAAAACCTACCCAATGAGCTTCAAGTGTTACCATTTGTCTTTTATTTGTTAAATTCCTTTTAAGCCATAAGGTATTTTGATAGGTCATAGTTCTATGTCATTTACATATATTTCTGTTTAAGGTTAACACCAGCATAAAAATTTAGCATATAAATTAGTGTAACATACTGATTAGAACTAGCAAACTATTCTCATCATCATTGAACTACCTCATTTGGACTCTCATATTTCAGTACTCTTATTTGTACTTCCAACCCAGGCCATCTCCCATCCACCTGTCACTTCTGACTCTTCCATCCTTGAACCAGCACCCTCCACATCAGACCTCAGAACTGGCTCTCCACACCCAGGTCTTTCTGCACCCATGTTCTAAGTCTTTGGAGAAACTGACCCACTTGCCTTTGAAGTTATCTTCTTAGGACCTAACCCAAATGATCCATGACTAAGTATATGCAAACTAATCTACTCAGCCCTAGATATCAGCCCACGCTTTAGTTTCATAATCTAGCCAACCATTAAAACTATCTCACCATTTCCCTGCCTCACAACATGTAATTTCTCCAATTCCCTACATTCTCTATGATATCATTCCCTATGAGGATAAGGTGTGGTTTGGTTTGGTTCTAATTTAGTTCCAGTATTTAGCACAATTTTATGCCTGACACACAGTAAGGTACCTATTGTGCCTCATAAGGAACTAAAAACATCACTAATAGGGAAAAGAAGTCAGAACAATTAGACAGCCAAATGCAAACCAACAAAATCTTACTGGCAGTGACATAACTATAGGTACACTCAAAGAGAAATGCTGAGAAGCTTAAAGTACTTAGCTGCTTTGACAATAGGGCCTGACTTTTATTTTTAAGGGTGTAGATTAAACCCCAGCTGAGCAGTGTGAGGGGAAGCATGATGTGTTGAAAAAGTCCAAGATTCCAGTTCTGTTTCCTGATTTGCCACTAATGGGCTGTGTAACAGACACTTTAGCTTCCTGGGGTTCAGTTTCCCCATCTGTAAAGAAATAAAAGAATCCCTGAAGTCTCTTTTAGCATTAAATCTTGTGATCTTCAAGGATAAAATCTAGTTTATTAGGACCAACTAATTTAGCAGGATATTTGTCCCTATGCACCAGCCCCACATGACCATTTCTTCACATTGATGCCAGTCAAAACTCAACCTCATGATAGCTTTGATCTTTTGTTTTACAAAGCCACTCAGGAGATCACCAGATTGGAAACTAAAAGGAACCTTAGAAGTTGAAGTGATCAGAGATATAATTTGCTGTGTCACTGATTCGAAGAAAATTACTTCAACTTTTTGTTTTATTTTTTTCTGGTTATACATTTATATTAACTTTTTAAATACAGTACATGTCTTTATGAATCATTTTGGAAGAGAACAAAAGGGAAAAATCCTAAGAGGAAAAAAAAAACATAAAAGTAAACATAACTTGTGTTGATTTACATTCAATCTCCATATTCTCTTTCTGGATGCAGATGGTGTTTTCTATCCAAAATTTTTTGGGATTGCCTTGGATTACTGAACTACTGAGAAGAACCGAGTTTTTCATAATTGATCATTGCACAACCTTGCTGTTATTATGTAACTGAATGTCCTGTAGACATGTTAAATTCAACATGTCCAAAACTGGACTCATCTTTCCCCTTAAATTTTCCACTCTTTCGAACTTCTGTATCGCTGTCCAGGGTACTATCATCCTTCAAGCCTTGAGATCTAGGTATCACTCTCAACAATTCACTATTTCTCACCATCTCTATATCACCACATCCCACCAAGACCCATCAATGCCACCTTTGCAATATCAAATATTTTCTCTTCCCTATTGCCACTACTTAGAGTAGGCCTTCATCTCATGTCTGATAGCAAGAGCCTTCAGATTTGTCTGCCTGCCACAAATTTCTCCACACTCCAATTCATCTTCCATTTTGCCTTTAAATTGATTTTTCTAGAACCCAGGTCCAACCATGTCACTCCCCCTACTCAACAACCTCCTTATGAATGACTCCCCATCACTTTCATAATCAAAGACAAAAGCCTATGTTTGTCATTCAAAGCCCTTCAAAATGTAGCACTCCTGCCCCCATTCCTCCAGCCTTTCCAGTCTTTTTACCTATCATACCTCTTCACTCTACACTTTCCACATACTCTTCAATGACACTGGATTTCTTTCTCTTCCTTGAATGAGGTGGTACAGTGGATAGAGCACCACCTCTGAAGTCAGGAGGACCTGAGTTCAAATCTGGTCTCAGACACTTAACACTTCCTAACTGTGTGACCCTGGGCAAGTCACTTAATTCCAATTGCCTCAGCGCAAAAAAAAACAAACAAAAAAAACAAAAAGTTTTCTCAACTATTTCTCAAGTATTTCCCCAATCTGTCCATTATGCCTGGAATTCTCTCACTCCTTATCTCTGTCTCCTGGTATCTTTCAAGTCCTAGCTAAAATCCCATGTTCAAGATGAAGCCTTTATAATTCCTTGACTAATTACCTAGGCAGCCATCTAGGTGTTAAAGTGATAGAATGCCAGGCTTGGAGTGAGGAAGACTCATCCTTGAGTTCAAATCTGGCCTCAGACACTAGCTGTATGACCCTGGATAAGTCATTTAACTGTTTGCCTCAGTTTTCTCATCTGTAAAATGAACTGAAGAAGGAAATGACCAACTACTCCAATATCTTGCCAAGAAAACCCCAAGTAGAGTCACAGAGTCAGACACAATTAAAGTCCTTTTTCATTAGTAGGCTACAATATAAAATCAATTAACTAATTTGCTTAATTAATTATGACACAACAGAAAGCACCACAGAATAGGAGCCAGGAGGCTCAGCTCTTAATTACCATTAATTCTGTTGCTAAATGTGTATAGTTGAGGGCTATGAAATGAGTCAGTTACTTTTCAGGCCTCCGTTTTCACACCTTTAAATGAGAGTATTCTGGTAGTCTAAGATAAAGGAGGCCTCCAGGTTAGTCATGACTGGAACACACAACATCTGGTAAACCACAAAGATTAAATGATAATTCGTTATTTCCAGAAGTTAGCCTGAAGTATGCTCTTATAGCAAGGAAATGTAGATCACAGGAATCAGTGCCATCTATCAAGAGCAAGAAGAGACCTGCAGCCTGAAGCCATTTAATTTAACCCTTCCATTTTCCAGATGCAGATACAGGGGCCCAGGAAGTTAAACGACTTACCCAACAAAAAGAAATAAACATCAGAGACAGGGTTGAGATCCTGTTCTGACTCCAGAATCACTGTGCTTTTCAATGGCCCATGCAGATGCTATGGAGCCTCCTGAATGGGAGAAACCTCCATAAATCCCACATTGCTGAAACTTCTTTATTTGCACCGCTCCTAAACTCAGGTCCTCCTGAGACAACTTCTCCTTACCTTTCCCATGTCATAAATACTTGATGATTGATTGTCTGGCTGAAACATATTTTATAGCTAGTTATTAAGGTATACATAGAGGCCAGTAAGGTCCCCTTATCTCAGAATTAGGGCTCGGTTGGGGCATGGTGGTTCGGGAAAGCTCTTTATTCAGCAAAATTGATTCCCATTCAGAAGTAGCTGTGCTTGGCTGCCTTATTCCATTTGGTATTGGAGGCCTGCAGAATAACTCGTGTACTGAGCCACAGGACTCCTCCAAATGCAGAAGTTGTAGTATCATCACAGGTACAGACACTACAGACTTTCTCCCAAGAGTAGATTAGGGGCAGAGAAGAGAACAGAAAAAACAGAAAGAAATACAGATAAGCCAGACAGCTTTAAAATCTACACAATAACATATACAACCACTTAATTTCATTAACAATGGAAAATCAGTCTTCCAGCTTTCTTATCCTGGCAGTAATCATGCTTTCTATATAATACACAGGAGAGTTTAAGGTCCTTGTGGCCACCCGGATGATGAAGGACCACTGCTTCAGCTAGTGGTATGTATCTGTGTGTGTTAAAGTATATACATATATGCATGTATTATATAAAGATGCTGGTGGTAAACATGGAAGAGCCTCTCTGGTATAGGATGTAAGTCTGCCTTCCTCAGCTATTTCCTTTCTACTACATAACCCAGCTGCTCTGCCTTCCCCCACTGAGCTAACACTGATTATAGTAACAATTGTGTAATTTCAGCTATCCCGACTGGCCAGGATCAGAGTTCATCTGAAACCCTCTCATTTCTCAACTACATTAATTCCTCTCTGGACAGCAGGGTGCAGGGCAGTGCAGACTTAGTCAACCATTTCCTGAATTTGTAAAATGGAGAAATGCTTCCTCCTCATGGAAACCTGGGACTCCTCTGGCTCAGCCACCCTGTTCATCTTATTGCTCCAATCAGAGAACGGACTTCAAGTGGGAAAACCAACTCAATCCAGTTTTCTTTAGTCAAGGGCAGACAGTCTGAATCAGGGTTGTGCCCATAGTAATTCACACTCATGATCTCTCATGTTATTTAATGAAGCCACATCTAAATGAATGCTCATTTCAAATAACTCATATCCTACATTGTAATAGCATCTCTCTCTCTCTTTTTCTCTCTGTTCTTTCTTTCATTCTCTCTGTTCTATCTTTCATTCTGTTCTTTCTCCCTCCCTTATTTCTTTTCTTTCTCCCTGTCTCTTTTCTTCCTTCCTTTCTTTCTTTCTCTCTTTTTTATTTCTTTCTTTTTCTTCCTTCTTTTCTTCCTTCCTTCCTTCCTTCCTATCTTCCATCTTTCTATATTCTGAGTTGTCACTAGATCTTGTACCCTCTCAAGGATTTATATCCTGGATTGAAAGTCTTCATGGTACTCTGTAAAAGCCAAACTTCTACAGAGTTAAAGCACACTCAATGGCTAATTTTTTTTTAGTTTCACCAGTCAGTCATTTTTCACCACAAGAAATTTTTCCTTTGCTATATTTTGTATTTTTATACTCCAAATTATTTCTCCTTTATTATCTGGTGTTTATGTAGCCCAAGTTATTTTTCCTTTATTATTCTGTATTCTTCATCCAGTTTCCATAGGATTGGTATACAATTAAAGCTTCTTGATCAAGAAATAAGCTTTTGCACACATATGAAACCTCAGTTCCTAGAAGAAACAATTTTCTTCTAAGAACAACTCATTATATTGTTCTTTCAGGTTTACACAATACTTGCTTCCGGATGCCTTTCTGAGACCAACTGTCAGCGTAGTGTTATCCTGCTCATTTTATTTTTTAAAAATGTTTCTTTTTTTTTTAGATATATACTCTTTTTTTTAAAGTTTCTTAACCTACCTTATCCCCATTGAGAAAGAGAATGAGAACCAGTGCCCAAGATGACTTTGTAAAAAACACTTTACTGGCTTAGAGCACTGGCCTTCAAGTCAGGCTGATGAATTCTTATCTAGTCTCAGACATTTACTAGTTGTGTGACCTGGTGCATGTCATTTAAACTGTCTGCCTAAATAAAAATTTAGTTTCTTCAACTATAAAATGTGGATAATAACACCTACTTATTTCCCAGGGTTGCTGTAAAAATATTATGAGATATTTGTAAAGTACAAGTGTAAGTTATTACCATTACATTCACCTACTGTCTCAATATGGAACCTTCCCTGTGACAAAGAAAAGCAAAAATATCTCATTTTACAAAACTTGTCTGATGATATAGAGAATATTCTGTCCTAGACTTTCCCCACCTATCCACCCCATTCCCATGATATATATCCCCTTCTAATCTGAAGGTAGAATTATACATGTGTCATACATAACTTATCCTCTAGGACTTTTCTTGGCCTTCCCATCACTCAGAGGTTAATTTCCTTTTAATAATTTTTTCATTTTTCTTATTGGAAGTCATTGTGTATTTTATTTTTTGGGGGGTCTACCTATTTTATTTTATACCAGTTCATACAAATCTCATTTTGTAAATTCCTCAAATTTATAATTTCTTCTTGCATGATTATATTCATTTACATTTATATAAATAACTTTTGTATATCTTAGTTTCTTCCCCTGCTATTCCCCAATGGATGGGCAGTCACTTTTTTACTGTTCTTTGCTACCACCAAGAGCTATTATGAACAATTTGGTATATGATTTCTAATCTCTCTTCTAGATCAATGTGCTCTGACTCTATGGCATTTGAAAATCCAAATTTTCCCCAGGAGTCTAATGCAACTTATAGAATAAGTTGATATAAATCAACCCCAAAGTTATCAGATTCTCTCTCTTTTACTCCTTCCCTTCTACAAATTCAGATTTACTTGCAGGATTTTCTTTAAAAAAACATAATGTTCATTCAGAAATCTCTTTTTCCCTATAAATGCTTCTCCATCTGGTTGATGATTTCCAACATTCCCAGGTTCTATGGTTCCTCAGCAGTAAATGAAGGCAATAATGATGATAGGTTCAAAAGAAAGTTCTGAGTCAGTAAAATGCCAACTTAGAGATTGTTTCAGCACTAGTGGGAATTTGAGTGGCAGACAAATGAACTCATCAACAGAATATAGAAAACAGTGAGTTAGCTCTTTTTTCCTTTCTTTTTTTTTTTTTTTTTGAAAGGATTTATTCTCTTGTTCCTTTCCTTTATGGAACTTTCACCCTGGGAAAGGTTCATGAGACATAGAATAGAAAAAAGATTGTACATGAAACTGCATGTTTCTATTAGCCTGCTTTTTTTTTTTTTTTAAGTATATAAGGTTACCCTTATAGTTCTTTTCAAAGTATTTTCACAAAATTGCTCTTGTCCTCAAGGAGTTTATGTTCTGAGTGGAGGGGGGAGAAATGCACAGGGTAGACACTATATCTATATCTATATAACTTTGGACTGACAAATATAGTGACTACTATTCTCCTATATAGCTCTATAAAATGTTCAATATCAAACTTATACTTTATGAATAAGTCATTTGTCTATTATAAATATTCAAATTAACCAAAAAAAAAAACATATGAAGAAATATACTATCTGCATTGAGAAAAAACTGATAAATAGAAGTATATATAGAATGATGTGTCTAATAGCAACAATGGGGGGAGAAGAAATTTATAAGATAACTTTATTTTAACAGAATAGCAAGTTATATATAATAGATTTGCATTTTCATGTGCAATGATATTTTAAAATTATACTGTTATGAAAATGTTTTATTCCATAAATTTAAAAGTAAATAAAACATATATATATATATATATATATATATACACACACACTCTGCTAGGTTTATATGGACTTCCAACTTTTCTTGCTACATTAAATTCCTCTGTTTTGAACAAAAAATAATAGAAAAATATATATAAATATATACAAAGTTATTAGGAGGGTCCACCAAACTGCAGCTCATTATGACTGTTTTGTTTTCACATAATCCAGAACTCATTTAGCATTTAGAAACAATCAAATATCCCTGACAAGGAAATTAGCCTAATTAGTGTTAGGGAGGGGTTAGAGTATTGCTTCCACATAAAGATATTGGTAAATCCAATTTGAGATTTTCACAAATAGATGATGTGTAAAGTACCTTCAAGCTCTGGGATCTCCAGTTTCCTATAATACATCTCTCTCTGGTTCTCCCATCATGTCTCCCATCATGGGAGAACACTGTTTCACTGTGAAACAGTGAAAAAGGAACAAGGTGACCTTGGAGTCAGGATCCCAGGAGGATGGTGCAGCCAGCCAGTCAGGCATGCAAGCCTGGAGAACACAGGATGTCTGGGACTTAGAGCTGGAGGGGAGCTCCAGACTTGGAACTAAAATTGTACTCTATGGGAACTGAACTATGAACCTAATCCCTCTTCCCTCCCTAGAGAAGAATATGTCTCCCACATATTAGAAAAGTAATTTTGTATATTTGTGATTGATTATACTTTTTGAAATAAATATTCCTTTGTAAAAATTAGACTGTTAGTGATTAAATAGAACTGGGGTACCAGGGACCCCCAATTCTAGGGGAAACATCATCAGTGGGGGCCAGTGCCATTTGTAGAGAGCCTAGACACACCAAGCCCACCTAAGAGTACTAGAAAACCTTGGAGGAGGAATGAAAGGTAACATGTATGACTTTAAAAAAGTAGGAGTTAGGATGGCCTGTATTACATTAAATAAGTACAAAAGACATTTGACGTCTGATAGGGGAAGACATTGCCTAAGGAGGAATCAGAAAAGGCTATTCAATGTTTGGCTTTGGAGGATATACAGAAAAGGAGAAAGGATGGTTCAGCCATAGGAAATAGACAAGTCTGGAAGGCAGGAGAATACATCTTTAAGGTGTAGGGGGTAATGCAGTTTGGCAGGAGTATAGAACACAGAGAATGGGAGGGAAGAAATAGACAATAAAGTTGAAAGGGTAGAGTAGTGTCCAAAACAGTTTATAATCATTACTCCAAAATCTGCTCCTTCTCTTGATTTCACTTCCGCCTCTGACTCTTTCCTTTCTTCTTTTTTTCCTCCATGACGACACAGGATTTGTTTGATTCTTCTGTTCTCTCACCATTTATATGCAATAGTTCCAAAGTCCTGTGGATTTCATCTTTCACATCTTCTCTATTCTTACTGCCCTCCTCTTAGTCCAAGAAGACCTCATTGCTGTCAGAACTATTATAATAGTTCCTCAATAGATCTTATTTACCCCATTATTTTTCCTCCAATTCACCTTTCACTGCAAACCATATGTCTTCCAAATACATAGATCTGGCTAATTATAAAACTCCTGCTTGTATCATTTGAGGCCATCTATAATTCAACATCTTCTTATCTTTTCAGCTTAGTTTATGCTACTTTCTCCCCACATTTTCTGTGCTCCAGTCATCCTAGACTACCTGTATACACCCTGACCTTTCCTTTTCCTAGTCTGGGCTGTCGGCAGTCATCTTGACTTCTGTCTTCCCATTGGACTCCAAAGATTCTGTAGAAGAGAGTGAGACTCTACCCTACAAATCCAATCACTCACAAGTCAAGACAACACCCTCATGAAATCATTGGTCCTCTTTGAGAATGAAGGATGAACAACAACAATCCCTTCTCTGATTTTCTCATGCTCTTCCTAATATCTGAAGTACCTCACTTTGTTCCTTTTTCCCCCTTCATCTGTTGAATTCCTTTTTTTCCTTTATAATCTCAATCCAAGATCATATTTTCTTCTCTGATCCTGCCAATCACTAATGATTTTCCTCAAACGAAAACTTGCCATAGGACATATTTTATTCTTGCAGCAGATTCTCTGAAAGTGGAAAGAAAGCCCTCATTGGAAGAGCCTCTGAGTGAGGTAGGAACTAAATATATCTTTTTTTTTAATTAAAGCTTTTTATTTTCAAAACATATGCATAATTTTTCAACACTGACCTTTGCCAAAACTCCTATTCCAAATTTCAGCCTCCCTTCCCCTCACCTCCTCCCCTAGGTGGCAAGTAATCTAATATATATTAAACATGTGCAATTCTTTTATACATATTTCTACAATTATCTTGCTGCACAAGAAAAATCAGATCAAAAAGGAAAGAAAATGAGAAAGAAAACAAAATACAAGCAAACAACAGCAAAAAGAATGAAAATGCTATGTTGTGATCCACACTCAGTTCCCACAGCCCTCTCTCTGGGTGTAGATGGCTCTCTTCATCACAAGATCATTGGAACTGGCCTCAATCATCTCATTGTTGAAAAGAGCCATGTCCATCAGAATTGATCATCATATAGTATTGTTGTTGCCGTGTATAATGATCTCCTGGTTCTGCTCATTTCACTCAGCATCAGTTCATGCAAGTCTCTCCAGGCCTCTCTGAAATCATCCTGCTGGTCGTTTCTTACAGAGCAATAATATTCCATAACATTCATATACCATAATTTATTCAGCCACTCTCCAATTGATGGGCATCCATTCAGTTTCCAGTTTCTAGCCACTACAAAAAGGGCTGCCACAAACATTCTTGCACATGGGTCCCTTTCCCTCCTTTATGATCTCTTTGGGATACAGACTAGTAGAAACACTGCTGGATCAAAGGGTATGCACAGTTTGATAGCCCTTTGGACATAGTTCCAAATTGCTCTCCAGAATCCAGGTTGGATCAGTTCACAACTCCACCAATAATGTATTAGTGTTACCCAACAATATATTAGTGTCACCAAACTGAATATATCTTTTTTTTTTTTTTTTTTGCTGAGGCAATTGGGGTTAAGTGACTTGCCCAGGGTCACACAGCTGTTACATGTCTGAGACCAGATTTGAACTCAGGTCCTCCTGACTCAGGGCTGGTGCTCTATCCACTGCACCACCTAGCTGCCCCCTGAAACTGAATATATCTTAAGACAATGTTGTTTTCCCTTCTTTGTGCTAGAGGGGAAACATCATAAGAACCTGGACACAGGGATAATAGAAAAGCCCTAAGTACATGACTTTTATTTTATTTTATTTTTTTAACTAAAGCTTTTTATTTGTATAACATATGTATGGGTAGTTCCCCAAAAATGATCTTTACAAAGCTTTCCGTTACATATTTTACCCCCAGTCCCCTCCCCTCCCCTAGATGGCAGGAAGTCCACTACATGTTAATAATGTTGAAATGCTTGAGAAGTTAAGTACATGACTTTTAAAAGAAGAATGAGAAGTAGACTGATGTTTATTTCTCTCTGAGAGGTCTGATAAAGAAGGGTAACATTCGATGTCTCTCTTTTTCCCCTTCCTGGGCGAGATAGCAGATGTTAAATCTAAAGTTTTCTTGTTTTTCAAAATTTCTTTATGAATTCCACTTAATTTTTAATTTGCCAACTATATAAAGAGATTGATCAGAGCTGCTTTTTATAACTGTGTGCTAAAGAGCTACAAAAAGAAAGGTGTGTATATATGTGTATATATATACACACATATATACATACACACACATATGTATCTATATATAGAAAGAGACAGAGAGAGAGAGAAAGAGACAGAGAGATGGAAGGAAGGAGAGGGAAACAAATTCTATCTAACTGAATGTGGGAGGGAAATGAGGAGAAAAGTAAAGCTCTCTGACTAGGAGTTCAGGAACTGTATGAGAGCTAATCTTATTAATTTGAAAAAAAAATTAATATAAAAATCCCAAAGCAGCAAAAAACCTGAGTCCAAGATTTTCCTTTAGGTGAAAGCAAACTAATCATCATTGTTTGGGGCATGAGGACTGCAGTTTTAAAGCAAGCTGCATTCTTCATGTTCCCCTTCCATGAATGCTCATAGGAACTCCTATGCCAGAATGGAGATGAGGATGGACATTAGAGACCGTGCCCAATAGGAGGAGTGCAGGAGAAGCTGGACAAGACTATAATACCCAGATTCCAAAGGCGGGGTGAGAGGGGAAAAGGAGGGGGCAGAGGAGAGAGATTCCTATGCTTTTTAACAGCTCACCAGACAAACTTTACTTTCTCATTCAAACAACTTTCACCCCTAGCTACCCCATTTATGCAAGTAACTTGTATTATCTTGTGTTAAAGTGATTTGCATATATGTATTAGATCCTTCCTAATCTCAGATCCTAAAGTTCCTAAAGGGTAGGAACCATGCCCTCCCTTAACCTTTTTTTTTTGGTCACTCCCCATGCTTAGCAATCAGTCCACTAATTAATTGACAAACATTTATTAAGCATTTACTATATACTGGGAATTGTGTTGAGGATGAGAAATACAAAGACAATAAATGAAACAATGCCTCCTTATATTGTAAGCAGGGAAACAATAAGGACATATGTGTGTGTATACAATGATATATTTATATAATATTTATATTTATAATCCATAATATAAGTATTATATAATATTTATAAATATAAGAGGATATTTACAAATGTAATATTATATAATATTTATATTATTTTTATTCATATATGTGTGTATATCTATACATATATATGTAAAGAGAAAAAAAAGAGAGAAAAGAGAGAGGGAGAGAAAAAAAGAGAAAGGGAGAGAGAGAGAAAGGGAAAGAAAAGATTGCTTTAAAAAAAACAGAATTTTTCCCTAGATCAGAAAGGGCTAAAGGTGGAGAGCAGTTTCTTTCCAGAGAAGAAATAGGAGAAACAGAATGACATGTCATCTCTCCTAGTTGCAGCCTCAGCCAATGACAGTCATAGATAAAAAGGCACAGTTAAAATTAGACCAGCAGCACCTACTGATTGATATACTAGCAATGAAGAACTAAGGTTTATTGAGGGCACATAGAGGCACTGGGGACTGGAGAGCAGTGTATTTAATAAATGACCTGTCTGCAGAGTTTCTCCTCCTTCCTCTAGTCAAAGATCACAGATAGAAAACAGCTGCTCTTTCCATCCAGCTTCCCTTGTTAAACAACAAGCTAGTTGTAACAGACTGTTAGTAAATACAGGGGAAGGAAAAAGCTCGTAAGCTGAGCCTGGTCACATTGCCTAGTGTGATATAGTTTTATTTTTAACATCCAGGCACTTGAGCTATTTCTGCAGAAGTTTTCTCTCAGTCTCCCCTTATTCTTTGTCTCCCCTGGGGCTCTACTCTTTTCATCAACCTTCTGTTCCAAGCCAGGAGACCTATGTGTGGTAGATGTCCTTGCAGGGATTATATAATTAAGGTAAGACTTTTCAAATGGGAAGGCCTAAGCCAATGCGATCTTTGTTCTTGGACATTAAAGGACACCAGAAGATCTTTAAAACTTGCCTAGACGTGTTTGAAATGAGGATGATGGGATTATGGGTGAGGGAGGAGGAGACAGTATAAAATATGTTTCTGTACTCTCTAGGATTCCAAACAGACATTCCCTAAGCAAATTGATAATGCTAACAAGAAAAATTGTGAGGGAGGGGGCTTAAGGGAAGATTAGGGTTTCTTTTTAAGAATTCATTTTGAATTCTAGCTTTCTGAGTAAAAGGGCTGAAAGATTCACCTTTTTGCTTACAAGCAATCAGTCTCAATTTTTATAAGCCTTTAAAGCTTTTGTTACAAAACACTTTAAAATTAGTTTTGTTGACATATCTTTTGTTTTTACACCACTGTCATTATGCTCTTCCTCTTCCTCCACCCAGTGAGTGTTCCTTTTTAACAAAGAGAATAAAAGAAATTAGTGGGAATTAATTCTCAAATCTTGATCAATTAGACTAAAACCCATCTACTGTTCTGAGCGTAGCTATGACATTTCATAGTAGGAGTGCCTCTTCTCCCCAAGGAAAGAAGGAAGGTAAATCTTGTCATCTTTTCTTCAGGGCTAAGCTTAATCATTAGAATTTATCACACAGTGGATAGTTTCATCACATTATTGTAATATCATTATGCATACTCTTTATTTGGTTCTGACAAATTGCTTTCTAGTGAAGTAGATTGCCATTTTGCAGATGAGGGCAGGTAAGGTATAAAATAACAATAAACTGAAACAGGTAAGGTATAAAATAACAATAAACTGAGGCAGCTAAGTGATCTAGTAGATAGAGCATTGGACTAGGAATCAGAAGACTCATTATCCTGAAGTCAAATTCTGCTTCAAACACTCATTAGCTATGTGACCTTGGGCAAGTCACTTAACCCTATTTCAGTTTCCTCATCTGTAAAATGATCTGGAGAAGGTAAACCCCTCCAGTATCTCTGCCAAGAAAACTCCAAATAGGGTCACAATGAGTAAAACAAGACTGAAACAACTCAATAACAGTAAAAGGAGAGACTTTACAGATCTACTAATCCAACCCTCTCATTTTACTTGGGAAGACTTGAGTTCAAGTAAGTCCAGACTGACTCATACTGGTTGTTTGAACCTAGGCAAGATTTCAAGAAACTCTCTAAAAAGGCATTGCTAGAGGCCATTTCTTCATCTGAAAATTCATTGTATCAATTAAATGACCAAAGAAAGGGACCAGCTTCTATTCAGTTCTTATGGTAGTTTTTATCCTTCATTTTCAAAGTGGACCATGATATCATGTAGATAGATTGTAACTGAATCCCAGAGAGAAGTGACTTTCTTGAAGTATCCAGTAAATGGGGCAGGGGATTAGAGCCCAAGTTTCCTATCTCTTACTACCATCATCTTTCTACCATCCTGAAGTCCACAACATACTATAAATTTGGAGTCAGAAATTATCTTAAAGTCATCTAGTCCAATGCATCATTTCAGAGATGAACAAACTGGGACCCAGAGAGGCTGCTCTTGCCCAAGATAAAAAAACTGGCAAGTGGTAGAGCCAGCTTTCAAACCCAAGCTCTCATGAAAAATCTACTGTTCTTTCAACTATTCTAAGCCCCCAATTTTTTTTTTTTTTTAAACCAAAGTAATTTGATCCTAAGAACCAAATCTTTAGTACCTGGGATATGTCAGGTCCCCTAAAGATCTCTGCCATGAAATATTCAGCTAACCTAATTTGAGATAACTATGTGCCTAAAAACAATAAAAGTATTCTAAACAAAATCCTGTAATCCAAATAATTAAAGATCTAGGTACCACATACCTAGGCAAGAGACAGTGATTCAATGATTGAAAATGACAAATGCTTTACAGGAATGAAAGGAAAAAGACTTGGACATATTAATAACCCAGGAGGTTTGAGGTTCCTTTAAATGTAATTAGATGATTGCTGCCTTTGCTCCTGGGAAATGGCTTTATTGCATGACAGTGGTGTTCTGCTTGATTTCTTGCTTTGTAAAAACTTTGGTTTAGCATTACTGAGCTGAGGTTCTGTGGAGGGTTTCTGAGCAACGGGCATGCATAATGCAAGATATACTTAGGATATTAGTTGAAATATGGGATCCAGCTATTTAGTTTTCTCTTTAAAAGGAAGGATGTTGGATTTAGGTGATCCTAAGGTTCCACAATCTAACTCCAGCAAAGTAAAGCTGAGGATCAATGCAATCAAGGCAACAGCATTCCTAACAACCAACTTCCCTCTGTTCCTCTGCTTGCAGGAATGACAAAGAAAAGGGGATCTGAAACATGAATCATTGCTTTTTGCTACCAAACAGATCTTCACCGTATATTTAACTCTCTAATGGATTTTATGGGCATCTAGATGGTCCAGCAGATAAAGCACTAGGCCTGGAGTGAGGAAAACCTAAGTTAAAATGTGGCCTCAGACATTTACTAGCTGTCACCCTTAATCCCATTTGCCTCAGTTTCCTTATGTGTAAAATGAGCTAGAGAGGGAAATGGTAAATCCCTTCACTATCTTTGCCAAGACAACCCCAAAATGGCCTCATGAAGAACCAGACACAGTTAAACAACTACTAATCCCAATACTGAATTTTATCTGAATGGAAAAATCCAAGACTTTAAGGAAGTATACACTGAGCTTCTGGTTAATAGGATAGTGGAAAGAGCACTATATTTGAAGCTGGAAAAACTGGGTTAAAGTCCTCAGTTTGTAATTTAATAGCTATGTGTTCCTTGGACAAGTAACAACCTCTCTGTGTTATTCTTATGTAAATGGAGATAAAAATATTGTACAACTCATGGTTGTCATGAGGATCAGATGGGATAATATATATTGAACTGTTTTCTAATCTCTCAAGCACTTGATAAATGTCAGCTATTATTATGACTGCCCTGGTCACAGAACCTCTCCGACAGCCCTATGGGTTCATAGACCAGGGGAGATACCCACAAGACCATCATTTGGGTGCAATCTTCTCCTTACATGACCTCTAACGATACATAAACCAGCCACATGATCAGCTACTACTTTGGCAGCACAAAGGAGATTATACAAATAATATGACATGAAGGTATGAACAAAATAATACAGCGAGAGCCAGCAAAGCATAGCTGAAAGAGGGCCAGTTTTAGAGTCAGGAAGGCTTGTGTATCTTGTGAAACTCTGACTATAAGTTTCAGAGAAATAGTCCATCTGCATTTTAGAGAAAGTTTTCTAAATAGGAACGCCTTACACTGGTGAAATCACAGATCTGGTTTAAAAAATACAATTGATGTAAGCATTAACAAATTTTAAAATTAAGAGATAAAGAAATTCTTAGTTCAGATTAAAAGCTAAAGATGGTGCTGAGCAAATTATTCAGTTGAGTGTGACAATAATGCTTTGAGGCTGTTGTCAGTGAAAGGAAGATGGTGATGTCATAATCCAGAGAGATCATGTCGATAGCATGGTCCAGTAAGTCAAGATTACTGAATCTGACATTAGGATTAGCTCCTCCTAACTAGTTGAAAGCTAAGAGAAACTCTTCTGTGTTTAACTTATTAACAGAAGCCAATTATAGTAGTCAGATCCAACCTTGCATATCTGCAAAATGATCAGTCATAGACTGATTTTGAATGATTTGAAAGGGACAAAAAACTCTTTTCCCCAAAATAGCTTCTCCTATGGCTGTTACTATTTTTTTTTATGCTTTGATAACTTTTATTTTTTTTTAGAATTTATTTATTTTTACGTTTTAATTAGTTTTTTATTTTCAATACATGAATAATTTTTCAACATTGACTCTTGCAAAACCTTGTGTTCTAAAATTTCCCTTCCTTCTCTCCACTCCCTCCCCTAGATGGCAAGTAATCCAATATATGTTGAATATGTTAAAATGTTAATATGTGTATACATATTTATGCAATTATCTTGCTGCACAAGAAAAATCAGATCAAAAAGGAAAAAAAAAGAGCAAGAAAACAAAATGCAAGCGAACAAGAGTGAAAATGCTATGTTGTGATCTATACTCAGTTCCCACAGTCCTCTCTCTGGATGTTGATGTCTCTCTTCGTCACAAGATCATTAGAACTGTATGCCTGCTACTATTAAAACTACAAGACCAATTCTATTTTAATTTATCTTTATTAGCTACTCAAAGGTATCTATCTTTATATTCTCATTAGTCAGATCTTTAGACCCTTGTCACTTCCTAATTTGGGTTTTGTCATTAGACCTTGTTAAGATAGAATCACTTTCTTTATCAACTCTACTCCCAGAGAACAAATAGCTCTCTGCCTGGTTTTCTAGCTTCTACAGAATTCATAATAAGTTCTTTCCTTGTCTCCTGACAAAACTTTGGCAGTTTTAAGAATTATTCTAGAACATACTAGTTTTTTTTTGTCTAAAAAAAGTTTTATTAACTCAAGTAGGTTAAGCCATAATTCCAGAGGACCAATAATGAAAAGTTATATCTAGTTACTGACAAAGAGGCAATGGTCTTGGGGTGCAAAATGAGACATATATTTTGCAGACATTGCCAATGTGGGAATTTGCTTTACCTAAGAATACTTGTCACAAGACTTTTGTCTTTTTTTTGTCTAAAATGAGAAGTAGGTAAGAGGGGAAAAAATGGATTTTTGTTAGTTGAAAAAAATTAAATTAAATTTCAAAAAAATTTAGTTTGTTGAAGAAAAAACTTTTTTTTTTTCTGTTCTCAGCTTTTGTTCCATAATTTTCAAAGTCTATCAGAAATTTCTGCATATGTTGCTGGTGGAGTTATGAACTGATCCTGCCACTTTATAGAGCAATTTGAAACTATGATCAAAGGCCTATAAAATTGTGATTCAGCAGTGCTACTACTGGGCCTGCATCATAAAAGAGGGAAAAGGACAAATATGTGCAAAAATGTTGGGAGTAGCTCTTTTTGTGGTGGCAAAGAATTGGAAAATGAGTGGATGCCCATCAACTGGTAATTGGCTAAATAAGTTATGATATATGAATGTAATGGAATACTATTATTCTAGAAGAAATGATAAACACACTGATTTCAGAAAAGCCTGGAAAGACTTATATGAGCTGATGCTGAATGAAGTGAACAGAATCAGGAAAACATTATTATACAGCAAGAGCAAGATTGTGTGATGATCAATTATGATAGACTTCAATTTTGTAAGCAATTCAGTGATACAAGGCAATTCCAATAAACTTTGAATGGAAAATGCCATCTACATCTGAAGAAAAAATTATGGAGACTGAATGAGGATTTTTTTTTTACCTTTTTTTCCTTTGTTTTATCTTTTTCTTTCTTATGATTTTTCCTTTTGTTTTAATTTTTCTTTCTTAAAATGACTCATGGAAATATGTTTAAAATGAATTTATATGAATAACCTATATTAGACTGCTTGCTAGTAGAAGGAGAGGAAGAAATAACAAGGGAGGGAAAAAAAATTTGGAACTTAAATTCTTGCAAAAATGAATGTTGAGTGGCTGCCAATTAGTTGGAGAATGGCTGAATAAATTATGGTATATGAATGTTATGGAATATTATTGTTCTATAAGAAATGATTAGGAGGATGATTTTAGAGAGGCTTGGAGAGACTTACATGAACGGATGCTAAGAGAAGTGAGCAGAACCAAGAGATACACAGCAACAGCAAGATTATACGATGATCAATTCTGATGGATGTGGTACTTCTCAACAACAAGACAATTTCAACCAGTTCCAATGATCTTGTGATGAAGTGAACCATCTATACCCAGAGAGAGGACTGTGGGAACTCAAGTGTGGATCACAATGTGGCATTCTCACTCTTCTTGTTATTTGCTTGCATTTTATTTTCTTTCTCATTTTTTTCCCATTTTGATTTGATTTTTCTTGTGCAGCAAGATAATTGTACAAATATGTATGCATATATTGGACTTAACATATATTGGATTACTTGCTATCTAGGAGTGAGGGTGGGGAGAAGGGAGAGAGGAAGTTGGAACATAAAGTTTTGTAAGGATTAATGCTTAAAAATTATCCATGCATATTTTTTTTGAAAATTAAAAACCTTTAATAAAAATAAATTTTAAAAAGATGAATGTTGAATCCATCTTCACATGTAATTGAAAAAATAATATATTATTAAAAGAAAAAATTTTTAAAATTTCTGCATGCCCATTCCAATATTTTTCTTTCAATAGTTTCAGGTTCTTTAGAATGTCTTGTTCAGTATTGGCTGTGCTCACAAACACTGATGGTTTTCATAGCTAATTTTCAGTTATCTAAATTCATATACAGGATTAATTAGTTAAAAATCACACAATATTCAAAGTTCTTCTTCGGCCTTCATTTGCAACACTGCTCTTTCTTTGACTCCACTAGGCTCCCCCTTTATCCTTCATAGACTTGTTCAAGTTCTAATCCCACCAGATCAAGATGCCTTTTCAAAAACCAAAGATGTTTTTCCTTTAACCATTTAATAACAGCACTGAAGCTTACATAGTAACAGTATTTTTCAGCCATGTCCAACTCTTTGTGATCCCATTTGGGATTTTCTTGGCAAAAATACTAGAGAGGTTTTGCCATTTCATTCTCCAACTCATTTTGCAGATGAAGAAACTGAGGCAACTGAGGCAGACAGGGTTAAGTGACTTGCCCAGTCATAGCTGACCAGAAATGAATTCAGAAAGACTCATCTTCCTTACTGCAGGCTCCACACTCTGTTTAAGAGACATGGTGGAGTGATAATACTTGGTGGCTAACTGGATTTAGCAGGTAAAGATTACAGTGAAGTAACAAACAAGGACAAGGTTGTGAGTGTAAGGGACTGAGGGGATAGTGAGACAATTGTCATTTGTTGGGCAGTTGGGCAAGAAGAGAAGATAATGAACTTAGTTTTCAGCAAGTTGAATCTTAGTTGTTAATAAGATGATCCAAATATAGGTGTTCAAGGATTATTTCTATACAGATGACTTACAGATTTATACATTTGTCCTTGGCCTTTCCATGAGCTCTAATTGAACATCTCTAACAGCCTACTGGATGATTTGAATTGGATGTGCTATAAGTAACCTAAACTCAATGTGTCTAAAATATAATTCATTTTCTTCTCCTCCCCCTCAAATCCATTCTTTTTTTCCAAATTTCCCTGTTACTGTTGAGAGTACAAGAGTACTCTCATTCTCCCACGTTCATAATCTTTGTGTCATGCTCAACTTCACAGTTCCCTCACCTCAAATGTTGTTAGTTGTCAGATCCTGTGTATTTCTATCTCAACAACACCTGCATTTATCCCTTTCTCTCTATTCAAGATGCCATCATCCTAATTCAGACTTTGATCACCTCTCATATGGACTATTTTAATAGACTTTAAATTAGTGTTCCCAACTCAAGGGTCTTCCCCATTAAAAACAAACAAACAAACAAACAAACAAACAAACAAAAAAAAAAACATCTTCTACATAGCTCAAATATTTTTCTTGAAGTACAGATTTAACCATATCCTTTCCAGTGATCAGATCTGATTTTTTAAAGAAATTAAATATTTCTATTGCTTTTAGAATAAAATACAAATTCCGTCATTTGTCTTTTTATTCTTTCAGAACTTGGTCCCAATTTGCCTCTGCAACATTATTACATATTACTCTAATTCCTGAACCTTGTGGTTCAACAATACTGGCTTTCTTACTTGTTCCTTGAATGCAAATATCCCCTATTATCCTGTCTCCATGAGTTTGCATATATTTTGCTCCATATTTGAGATGCATTCCCTCTTCATCTCTATCTCTTAGAACTCATCTCTTTCTTCAAAACTCAGACATTATCTGCTATATGAAGCCTATTTTAGTACTTCCAATTATTAATGCTTTTGCACTTCCAATTACCTTGTATTTATTTTCTATAATGTATATGCATATGGAGAGAAGGTGAGAAGTAAAGGAAGATAGGGAGGGAAGGGAAGAGAAGAAAAAGAAGAAAAGAGAGGGAAAGAGGGAGAGAAAGAGGGAGGGAAAAGTGAGAAAAGAAATAAAAGAAGGAAACAGAAAGAAAGAAAAAACCGAGAGACAGATTCAGAGAGAGGCAGATAGTAGATATGATATGGTAGATATAGAGCTAGTCTTAAAGCCAGGACAATCTAGGCTCAAGTTCTCATCTCAGATAGTCAAAAGAATGACATCAGTTCAGTTTTTGTCTCTGACACATATTCAATATGTGACTTCAGACAAATCACTTGACTTCTTAGTCAATAAGACAAAAACAAAAAGCTAGGCAATACTCTAAGATTGCAAGCTGAAAAAAAAAAGTTGCCAATCTACAATGGCAGAGGAAATTTCTTCATCTGGGAGTTCTCTATAGTAATGAATTTACTAGTCTAGTCCCTATCCTTATATTTGTCCATGTTCTCAGTAGGGAGAGACATTTTGTCTCTGTTTCCTCAACACTTCAAGCAGTACCTGGCATGTAGTAGATGCTTAATAAATACTTGTTGATTCAATGATTGTTTGATTGTTGCCAATGATTAGAATAGTAAGCTCTAAGAAGTAAGGTAATGTGTGATATCATTAATCACTCTAAGGTTTAGAGTGAATTATTATTGTGATTATTATGAAATTAATCATCAACATTTCAATATACAATATAAAGAGTAGAAAAGAGCATTATACAATAAAATGTGAACTTTTGTTATATATATTTGTCATTATTTTTTAAAGAAAAAAATGATGGACTAAAGGGACAAAGTATAACATGCATTCTCAGATATGGCCAATGCTTTGATTTGTTTTGCTAATTACATTTGTAACAATGTTTATTTCTTAACTTATATATTATATATATTAATAAATTTGTTACAAGATTTATTTCTTCTAAGCACTATACATTTACCATTTGGTTAGCTGTCCTCTAGTGAATAATTATGCTTTGCATGTAATGTGGGTATCCAAAGAGATTTTTCAAATCACCAAGCATTTATTAAGCACTTACTCTGTGCCAGATATTATGCTGATTGAAGGGGTTACAAAGCAAGGTGACCCCTGCTCTCAGGAAGCTCACATTTTGATAGGAAAGCAAAATACAAAAATATGATATATAAACAAAATACAGACAGAATAAATTAGAGATAATCCATAGGTAAAGAACTAACTCTAAAGAGGATTAGGAAAGATTTCTTGTAGAAGAAGGGATTTTAGCTGGGCCTTAAAGGAAGTCAGGGAAGCCAGGAGATGCACATAGGGAGGGAGAAAATTCCACAGGTGTGGGGGATGCTCAGTGAATTATAATGACATAACTTATTTGAGAAGCATATAAAAGCAGCATGTACTAGAGGAAAGATCCCTGGTCTTAAAGTCAGACAAGAGTTTGAATTCCAAGTTCAACTCTGGCTAAGCAACTCTGATTAATTTACTGAACTTCTCTGAGATTATGCTCCTTCATCTATAAAATATGCATCATCAAAAAAATTAACAACAATAATAATTCAACTATCTTCACAAAACTGTAAAGAAATTTCATTGTAGGCTAAAGGACCACACAGTTCTTAACAAACTATACTTTCAGCCTCAGCTTTCATGTCTATTTTAAGGCAAACATTTCATTCTAAGTCAAGTCAATAAGCATTTAAGTAATTCCCATGTGCTAGGCACTGTGCTAATTTTAACTCAACTTGACCTCATCTACAATGAGCTAACATACCTGCAATTTTGCTTGTATTCCTCCCTTTTGTCCTGGCTGCTCTCAGTTTCTTATCTTGGTCAGCTTCAAGCTTTGAGTCCCTCTAAGCATAGCAAAATTTTTAGCTTCCTAAGCTTCCTCCCCAAGAAGCTTGACTTTCTGAAGCAACCTATGGCTTCTCAGTTCTAGCTCCCAGCCCTATATCCTTCTTACTTATTCTTTTCCTTGTGCCAAAGAAAGAAAAGATTAAAAAGTAGAGACTGATATTAAGAGAGGAAAGGAGAGGTATAAGTTAGGAGACAGTGAGACTAGTAGGAACAGAGGATTTATTGGGAGGGAATTTTGAATGTTAGAGATGGGAATTCAATTGTGAGGCAATTAGGATTTGAATCAAGGCTGCATAATAACCCCCTCCTTTGCACAGCACTTGATAGTTTATGAAGCACTTCAAATTCATTATAATTATGTGGTTGTGGTAGTAATGGCCATGTCACACAAGTGAACTCTGCTGCTGGAGAAGTTGAGGCTGGTGGAGTTGAATGAACCCTGTTCTTGAATCCTGTGCTATAACAAAGTTGACTGAGTGTCCAAGCTAAATTCGGCAACATTATAGTGAGGATCACCATGCTGCTGAAGGAGATGCAAAGTGGTCCAGGTTAGATTCGGAGGTCAAATTTTGTGTCCCAGTAAGTAGTGGAATTGGAGCCATGGCACTTCACTTCTAGTCTGGGAGAGAGGGAAATGAAGGGGGCAAGAGGGAAGAGAAAGGAAAAGGGAGAAGGAGGAAGGAGAGGATGATAATACCCTCCAATTATTGCCTAGAAACTGAGCAGCAGGGCTTGGCCCAAGAACCTTCAAATGAGGCAAGCTTTTGGATTTCTCCTTTTGGTTTTATTTTTTTTTCAAATAATAGCTTTTTATTTTCAAAATATATGCAAAGACAGTTTTCAACATTCACCCTTGCAAGACCTTGCTTTCCAAATTTTTTCCCTCCCTTCCTTTTCCCCTAGACAGCAAATAATCAGATATATGTTAAACGCGTAATTCTTCTATACATGTTTCCACATTTAATATGCTGCACAAGAAAAATCAGATCAAGAAGGAAAAAAGTAAGAAAGAAAACAAAAGCAAGTAAACAACAATAAAAAAGGTGAAAAAACTATGTTGTGATTCCACATTCAGTCCCCATGGTCCTCTCCCTGGATGCAGATAGTTTTTTCTATTACAAGTCTATTGAATTGGCCTGATTCATCTCCTTGTTGAAAAGAGCCATGCCCATCAGAATTACATAATCTTGTTGCTGTGTACAATATTCCTTTGAGATTTTTTATTTTTATTTTGCTAAAGCAATTGGGGTTAAGTGACTTGCCCAGGGTCACACAGCTAGTTAAGTATCTAAGGCTAGATTTAAACTCAGGTCCTCCTGACTTCAGGGCTGGTGTTCTATCCACTGTGCCATCTAGTTGCCCCATTCCTCTTAGTTTTAAAGTAAAGTATTTTTCATGAGGATCTTAAAATACTGAAAAGCAACTTAAGATTTTTTTTTTTGGCAATAGAGGGGAGGAAAGAGATAAAATGTTTTTTTTTCTTCTAATTTTTTTTTTAATTTAAAAAGGGAGGTGGAGGAGGAAGAGAATCTCCAAGTCAACCCCAATTGCCTCAGCAAAAAAAAAAAAAAAAGTTATACCCATTGATTCTGGCAAGGGCACCATCCCATATGGGATCATAACTTGTAGAGAAAGTGCCAACCTAAATTGGAAAAGGACATTTCCTCATCAGGGAGTTCCTTATAACAATAAATGATAGGTCTAATCTCTATCCTATTCCTACCCATTGATGACAAATCCTTTTTTTTTTCTTTTTTTAAATGTAATTTCTTGATAATAGCCCCTTATCTTCAAAATATATGCAAAGACAGTTTTCAACATTCCTCCCTAGAAAACCCTGGGCTCTAAATCTTTCTCCTTTCCCTTCAATCCCCGCCTCCCCCAAACAGCAAGCAATCCAATACAGGCCAAACATATGCAATTCTTCTAAACATATTTTCACATTTATCATGTTGCACAAGAAAAATCAGATCAAAAAGGGAAAAAAATTAGAAAGAAAGAAACTAGCAAGCAAATAATAATAAAAATGGTAAAAATACTAAACTGTGATCCACACTCAGTCTCCATAGTTCTTTCTCTGGATGCAGATGGCTCTCTCCATCAAAAGTCTATTGGAATTGGGCTGAATCACCCCATTGTTGAAAAGAGCCAAGTCCACCATTGAAGACAATTCTACCCACCTTCTGGGGCCAGAATTTTAGCCTTCTTTCACCCTAACATTCTGCTAGCACTTTAAGCATGTGTCAAGAAAATCTTCCAACCTCTTTTATATCCAATTTAGTTCAATTCAAGTGACCTTTTCAAACCCTTTTTGTCTAAAGGAGGAAAGGAGAGAGTCAGAAGGGAAAGTCCACAGTCCTTGTTACCATAGTTGTCTCCTTCTGGGGAGAATGAGTCAGAGACTGGCTCACTGTAGCTGCCGATTCTGGAGACCTATTCTTGGTAGGTGAGATGGCTAGAGAGTACTTCATGCTCTGCTGTCATTGGCTTTTTCTAGGATCCAGAGCTGAATGTGCTTTGTCCTGTAACAAGGCTTCCCCCAACCTTAACAAGTCTCTTCTTTCCCATTTTTTTTTTTTTTTTTACTATTCAGGATGTAAAGTTTATCTTTCTGATACTATTTGTCTAACATTTTAGATAGAATTAATGAAGTTTTTATATTATAACCTGCCTTTTATGGTGTCTTAGAATACAACCCTTTATTTGATTTTTCTTATAAAACATGACAAATATGGAAATATGTTTAAAAAGGTAGTATATGCTTAACCTATAACAGATTGCCTGCTATCTTGGGGAGGGGGGAGGTAAGGGAGGGAGGGTGAAAAATTTGGAACATAAAATCTCACAAAAATGAATGTCGGAAACTATGTGTATTTGGGGAAAAATACTACTGAGGAAAAAGAAAATAAAATGAGAGAGTTAAACTAAAAAAAAAAAGAAAGAAAGAACACAATCCTTTATTTTGCCTATTCTATTTTTTTTTTCTTGCAATAAATGGGTTTCTGCCAATCATGTATTTTGTTGGAACATGGCCTAATTCTCTTTTTTTTTTTTTTTTTTTTTGTGACATGGCCTAATTCTCACAACAATCCCATAAAGTAGACAAAGCAGGAACAATTAGTCCCATTTTATATGAGGAAATTCAATCTGGTGAAGTGATTTCCCCTACTTTACACAATAAATGGGGATCACTCATTGCAACAATTGGAATTAAAGTGAACAGTGTCAGTTCTAGAAGTTTTAAAATGAAGAGATTGGACAGCTTCTCCTACTCATCACAATCCCCATATTTAGAAGTAAGTGCTTCTCCAAATGAATTATTGTGTGATGATTCAGTCTACTTTTGCATTTTATTTATTGTATTTTAAGCTTAGAAATCACCAAATAAAATAAATATTTCCATATATAAAGAACAGAAAAAGAGAATTAAACCTAAAATCTTGAATCTCTACTATATATTTCTTATTTTTCCTTTTAAGTATGTAATGAATTCAACATGTACATACTAATTGTCTGTGTATCCTTCTGACCTTTCTATTCTATTTTAAATGCTTTCATGACCTTTTTTCCTGAAAACCTTAATATTAGCTTCATTTTTTCCTTCCAACTCCTTCCCTAATTGTAAAATATTTTTGCTTCCTCAATTCTCTGATTTGCTTATGACGTGACCTTTAATATCCATGTTGTGTATCCATTTAGAGTTTTAGTGGTATTCAGTATGAGATATTATTCAAATTCTTATTTCTGCCAGACTGCTTTACAATTTTCCCAGCAGTTTTTGTTGAATAGTGCAATTATTGGGTATGGTAAAAATGATGCTACTATATTCATTTCTTTCTTTCTATATATTGTATACTTAAACTGTTTCACTGATTAACTTTTTATTTTTTAAACTAATATTACATGAATGTAATAGAATATTTATTAATCACTTGCCATGTGCTAAGCATTATCTAAGAGCTAAGGATTCCAATACAAATTAAAAAGATAATCACTAGTCTTTTTTTTTATTAAAGCTTTTTATTTGTATAACATATGTATGGGTAGTTCCCCAGTATTGATCTTTACAAAGCTTTCCATTACAAATTTTACCCCCCAGTCCCCTCTTCTCCCCTAGATGGCAGGAAGTCCACTACATGTTAATAATGTTGAAATACTTGACAAGTTATGCAAGAAAAATCCTATCTATAAGAAAAAAAAGAAAAACAGAGAAAGTCAACACAATGCAAGCAAATATCAATAGAGAGCATGAAAATGTTATGTTGTGGTCCATATTTCATATCCCTCTCTCTGGGTGTATATGGTTTTCTTCACTGAACAATTGGAACTGGTTTGAGACAATTCTTTGTTGCAGAGAGCCATGTCCATCAGAATTGATCATCATGTAATATTGTTGTTGCTGTGTAGGATGATCTCCTGGTTCTGCTCGTTTCACTCAGCATCAGTTCATGCAAGTCTCTCCAGGCCTCTCTGAAATCATCCTGCTGGTCATTTCTTACAGAGCAATAATATTCCATAACATTCATATACCATAATGATAATCACTAGTCTTAAAAAACTTAATGGGAAAAGACAATGCATACAGAGAACTGGATAGCCAAGTGGGATCGTTTGGTAAGACCTGAAGAAAGATGATAGACAAGCCCAGAGAGTTCGAAGTGGGGCTGAGTAAAATGATCATGGCCTAAGTTACCTTATGACTCACCAATCAAAAAAGAGGTAGATGCTGTATAAAAAGACTTGGCAAAGAGAAGGAGTCCAGTTAGTTCATGGTAGAACTGGGAATGAAGTAAGTCTAGTGATCATGAAATGGTAAACCAATCCTGGAACTTACCAATATGAAGAGAGGGCTGCATTTCTTCTGCTAGGTAACATAGTTTGGGAGTTGGAATTGCTGGATCCTATTCACACTTTTTTCCCCTTATTTCTCTTTAGGTTCTAGATCTTTTGTGCTTCTAGATAAATTTTGATTTTTCTTTTCTTTGCTCTTTAAAGTAATCCTTTGGTAGTTTGAATAAGAATCTAACCATGAACAAATAACATCTTCAATTATTCAGGTTTTTATTTCTATAAAGTATTGTCTAGTTGCATTCTTATAGTTTCTATGTGCTACCTTGGTAAATAGATACCCAAATATGTTCTGTGATTTTTAATGAAAAATTTCCATCTCTTCTGGCTGGGTTATGTTAATAATATACAGAAATGCTAAGGATTTATATGGGTTTGTTCTCTATCCTGAAGTTTTGGTGGAGTTTTTGTTACAATTATTTTTTAGTTGACTCATTAAGGTTCTCTAAACATATGCAAAAAGTGATAGTTCTGTTTCCTTTTTGTGTATACTTAAACTCACAATTTTTCATTCTTGTCAATGTTATCACTAGCATTTCTCCCATTATATCAGATTATAGTAGCTATGATGAACATTTGCTGCTGTTCATTTTGGAAAATCCTTTAACCTTTTCTCCATCACATTTAATGCTAGCTGTTGGTTTCCTATATATATTGCTTACTATATTAAAGATAGGTTCATTTATAAAAGATCAGGGGTCTTTCTTGGGTAAAGACAAGAATACAGACCAGGAGAACAATGATCATACCCTTTCCAAGGATTATACCACCATGGAAACACTAAACACTTCTAAATCCTGAGAACTAGTTGGCTTGAGATCTCTGACAAGTTCAGAGCCTTGATAATTCTCTATGCTTTTTAGAATGAGAATTGAATTTTGTTTTTTTAAAGCTTTTAAAAAACATCTAGTGATATAGTCATGTATATTTTTGTTTTTATTATTAATATATTATATAATTTTTGTAGTTTTCTTTACAATGAACCGACTTTCATTCTTTTCTTTTTCTTTTTTCTTTTTTTTTCTTTTCTTTTCTTTTTTTTTTTTGCTGAGGCAATTGGGGTTGTGACTGGCCCGGGGTCACATGGCTAGGAAGTATTGTGTCTGAGACCAAATTTGAACTCAGGTCCTCCTGACTTCAGGGCTGATGCTCTATCCACTGCACCACCTAGCTGCCCCTTGGCTTTCATTCTTGATATAAATCCAGTACTTGTGGATTTATATGGTTTGCAGGAACATGGGATTATAGATGAAGACACCTCAGAAGTTATCTAGTCTAATCTTTCATTTATAGATTAGGAAACTGAGACCCAGAGAGGTTAAGTGATTTACCCACAGTTCCATAGATAATATCAGATACAGGCTTTCTTTTTTTTTTAATTAATCAGTTATTTTTTTAATTAAAGTTTTTTTTATTTACAAAACATATGCATGGGTAATTTTTCAGCATTGACCATTGCAAAACTTTCTGTTCCAAATTTTTCCTTCCTTCTCCCCACCCCCTCCTCTAGGTGGCAGGTAGTCCAATATATGTTAAATATGTTATATGATAAATCCAACATATGTATACATATTTATACAATTATCTTGCTGCACAAGAAAAATCAGATCTAGAAAGAAAAAAAGCCTGAGAAGGAAAACATAATGCAAGCAAACATCAACAGAAAGTGTGAAAATGCTATGTTGTGGTCCACACTCAGATCCCACAGACCTCTCTCTGGGTGTAGATGGCTTTCTTCATCACCAAACAATAGGAACTAGTTTGAGTCACCTCATTGTTGAAGAGAGCCATGTCCATCAGAATTGATCATCGTATACTATTGTTGTTGACGTGTATAATGATCCCCTGGTTCTGCTCATTTCACTCAGCATCACTTCATGTAAGTCTCTCCAGGCCTCTCTGAAATCATTTTGTTGGTCGTTTCTTACAGAACAATAATATTCCATAACATTCATATACCATAATTTGTTCAGCCATTCTCCAATTGATGGGCATCCATTCAGTTTCCAGTTTCTTGCCACTACAAAAAGGGCTGCCACAAACATTTTTGCATATGTGGGTCCCTTTCCCTCCTTTAAGATCTCTTTGGGATATAAGCCCAGGAGAAATACTGCTGGGTCAAAGGGTATATACAGTATGATAATTTTTTGAGCATAGTCCCAAGTTGCTCTCCAGAATGGTTGGATCCGTTCACAGTTCCACCAACAATGTATTTATATATTTTGGAAATGAAGCCTTTATCAGAACCTTTGAATGTAAAAATGTTTCCAAATTTTTTGCTTCCCTTCTAATTTTGTCTGCATTAGTTTTGTTTGTACAAAACCTTTTTAACTTGATATAATCAAAATTTGTGATCAATAATGATCTCTGGTTCTTCTTTGGTCACAAATTCCTTCCTCCTCCACAGATCTGAGAGGTAAACAATCCTATGTTCTTCTAATTCTTTATATCTAGATCATGAACTCATTTTGATCTTATCTTGGTATACGGTGAGGTGTGGGTCAATGCATAGTTTCTGTCATACTAGTTTCCAATTTTCCCAGCAATTTTTGTCAAATAGTGAGTTCTTATCCCCAAAACTGGGGTCTTTGGGTTTGTCAAATACTAGATTACTATAGTCATTGATTATGTTGTCCTGTGAACCTAACCTATTCCACTGATCAACTACTCTGTTTCTTAGCCAGTACTAAATGGTTTTGATGCCCACTGCTCTATAATATAGTTTTAGATCTGGTACAGCTAGGCAACCTTCATTTGCTTTTTTTTTTCATTAATTCCCTTGAAATTCTTGACCTTTTGTTCTTCCAGATGAATTTTGTTGTTATTTTTTTTTTTAGATTAGTAAAATAGTTTCTTGGGAGTTTGATTGGTATAGCACTAAATAAATAGATTAGTTTAGATAGTAGTGTCATCTTTATTATATTTGCTCGACCTATCCTAGAGCACTTGATATTTTTCTAGTTGTTTAGATCTGATTTTATTTGTGTGGAAAGTGTTTTGTAGTTTTGGTTATATAGTTCCTGATTTTCCATTGGCAGATAGATTCCCAAATATCTACTAGCAACAGTTATTTTAAATGGAATTTCTCTTTGTATCTCTTACTGTTGGATTTTGTTAGTGATGTGTGAAAATGTTGATGATTTATGTGGATTTATTTTGTATCCTGCAACTTTGCTAAAGTTGTGGATTATTTCTAATAATTTTTTTAGTTGATTCTCTAGGGCAGATACAGGTTTTGAACCTGAGTCTTCTGATTCCAGAAACACTGCTCTTCCTAGTTTTTATTTACAACCGTACTCTCTAAGGAGTTATATTATAAATTTGTATGATACAATTCAACTGGGCTCTCACTAGAGCAAGGAAATCTTATTTTTCCCTAATTAATTCCTTATGTCACTCACTATAAAAGTTTTCCCAACCCCTTTTCTACTCAAACCTTTCACATTTCTCCTGCTCCCTCTTAGATGAATACTTTGCCTCCAACTTTATTAAGAAAATTGAGATTATTTAATGTGAACTTCATCTCCCCACCCCTTGCTTCATTTCAAAATCTCTTATATCATCCCCTACTTTTTCCTTGTTTCCCATCTCTGACAATCACCAACATATTCCCTTGATATTATCCCTTCCTATGTTCTCCAGGAGATTACAACATCAATCATTCTTCCTCTCTCAATAATCTTTAATCTCTCCTTATTTTAGCTACTAGTTCCTTTCTAACAGCCTTCAAAAATGTCCAAGTATCTCCCAGGCCTAAAATAAATTTTTTCTAGACCCTACCATATCCTCAAAGAATTATCCCATATTTATTTCCCTTTCTGAGCCAAACTCTTAGGAAAAAAATGCTCACTGCTTCCCTTCCTTTCTTCTCTCTTCTCAAACCATTGTATTCTGGTTTCATCACTGACAATGATCTCTTCAAAGCTATTAATACTACCTTTATTGGCAAATCTTATGGACTTTTTTCATTCTTTATTCTTTTTTGACCTATTTGCTTCATTTTATATTACATTATACAGTTTTATATACATATATATGGTTATAGTTATATTATAGTTTTATGCAGCATAAATTTTCCATTTAGCTTACAAAGGCCTTTACAACCTTGCCCTAATCTATTTTTTTAATTTCACTGTATTCTGCCCTGAACTCTATGGTCTACTCAAAATGGCCTTCTCTCTGTTCCTCACACATGCCCCTTCCCATCCTTTGTCTCAGCTTTTGTTTCAACCACCCCTCATGTCTGAACTGATTCTTTCCTAACCTCCACCATAGGATATCCTTCTTATTCCAAGATGCAGTACAAATGAAGATGGCAGAGTAGAAAGGAAGCACTCAGCCAAGTCCTCCCAACATTCCTCTCAAAACAATTTTAAAATAACACCTCAAGTCAAATTCTGGAGTGGCAGAGTCAACAAAAGGTCAGAGTAGGATATTTTTCCTTCTCAAGACAATTTAGAAGGTCAGAAGGAGAGATCTATGACAGGAGGTGGAATCTGATCCAGAGCCCATGTGGATGCAATACTAGTAGTGGATCTTAATGGTGGCAACAGAAGCACAAGATACGTCAGAGGATCTCAAATCAGAGATGGCAAAGGGATCTGGCAACTGGTCAGAAAAATGTTGTGGGAACTCCTATGCTAGCACTGGATGCAGGACTGGAAGCTGTTTGGTAACTCTATTGCCTAAACTCTCTTCTGAATCATGGATCAAGAGAGGAATACTTTTGGTCTTGAGGGAACTGGAGACATAAGGAACAGTATCCATTACAATTCCAATGGATCAGGGCCCTTTCTGGGTAAAGACCAGGAGAGCAGTGATCACACTTCTCCCAGGATCATTTCATCTTGGAAGCACCAAAAACTTCCAAATTCCTAGAACTAGCTTTGAAAACAACAATGCAAAAAAAAAAAAAAAAAAAAAAAAAAAAAAAAAAAACCTGAAGCTTGGAAGAGCACCCTTCTCTCCCCTCCAACTCTTATGCCAGGAACAGAATACACTTTTAACATGAAATTCAAAATCAAGAGATAGGCTGAAAAAATAAACCAACACACACAAAAAAAGAACCTGAACATAAAAAAAAATACTCTGATGACAGGGAAGATCAAAATAAAAAGTCAAAATAGTTACTTTCTTTTTAAAATTGTTTTTAAATAGTTATAAGCAAAGCAAAGAATAGTGTAAATTGAAGACAAAACCAATAAGAATTCCTGGAAGAGCTAAAAAATTTTTTCAAAATCAAATAAGAGTTATAGAGGAAAGATTAGGTAAAGAAATTAGAACAAGAGAAGAAAATTTTGAAAGAACAATTAACAGGTTGGCAAGAGACACAAAAATACTCAAGAAAATAATACCTTAAAAAACAGAATTGGCCAAATAGCAAAATAGGTACAAAATTATATTCCCTGAAGCAGAATTATCCAAATGGAAAAAGAGGCACAAAAGCTCACTGGAGAAAACAATTTCTTAAAAATTAGAATAGGGCAAATGGAAGCTAATGACTTGATGAGACATCAACAATCAAAGTAAAAAGAATGAAAAAAATAGAAGAAAATATGAAGCATTTCATTAGAAGAAACAACTAACCTAGAAAATAGATTGAGGAGAATAATTTAAGAATTATTGAACTATCTGAAAATCATGATCAAAGAAATCATAAAGGCAAACTAACCTAATATCCTAGAACTGGAAGCAGAAGATAGAATATTAAATTTGGGGAATAGCAAGTAAACCAATTAGGTGGAGCACAAGAGAGAATAATATGAAATATCCCTGGATAGGTAGGTTAGAGCCAGATTGTAAAGGACTTTAAAAGTCAAATCAGGGAGTTTATATTTTATCTTATAGATAATAAGGAGCCAGGAAAGTTTCTTAAACAGTGAGAACGACATACATACTTTATTATAAGGACCTAGCTACAATCTACATAAGTGTTTTAGGAGGATTATTTTAGCAGATCTATGGAGGTATTACAAAAAAAAGACAGAAAACTGGGTAGTTTCCAGGTAGGAAACTGTAGCAATAATCTAGGCAAGAGGAAACAAGGGCCTGAATTTCACTGGTAACCATATAAATGAAAAAAGGCTAGATTAGAAAGTTGTTGGAGAGGCATGATTAAAAAGACTTGGAGATTATTAGGATGTTAGAGAGTGGGAGGTAAGGGTGACAGAAATGATCATGGTACCCTATGAAGAAATTTGGAGGAAGAAGAGTTTTAAGATTTCTGTTTAGGAGAGATTTAATTAGAAATGTCTATGGGACATTCAGATGGAGATGTCTAACAAGCAGTTTTTGATTTGAGACTGGCTGTCAAGAAAGAGATTAAGATTATATGTAGAGATTTAGGAGCCAACCACAAAAAGGTGAGAACTAACAGTTACCAAGAGAAAGAGCATAATGAAGGTTGTCCCTCCTCATGCAGCATGGAGGTGTCTTGTGTAGCTCAAAGGGAGGCAAAATAATCATCTGTGGTTTCTTTCTCACCCTCTATTCTCCAAAAGAGACTTTTATTCCTTTCAGGAAGGGATAAAGGAAATTGGGGTGAAGCTTGGCCACTCTGTTCTCCTTGGAGAAAGGGGATATTGGGCTAGAATTATATTTAACTCTATACCCTTAAATATTGTTAGTCTAGTCTGTGATTTTTGGATTCAAGCTAAACTTCTGGTTGCTGTTCAGTATTGGAAGAAGCAAGACCCCAAACTTTATATGTAAGGCTTGATCCCTTCCTCATCAAATATCATTTCCAGAATGAACACATGTAATAAGTAACAAAGGAACCCATTTATCCAAGTTGATAGCAAAATGGAAATCAGAGAAGCATACATAAGAGAATGCATACTAAACAATACAGAATGAAGATGCCCTTCCAATTGGAAATGAGATAGCTCAGCTCCACTAAGAGAGTCCTAGATTTTCCCCACGGGGAAGTTCCCTGAAGTCTCCCATATAGCAAGCTGAAGACATAGACATGGTGGAGGTTGCCAACTCCTCTCATGCTGGCTTCTTTCCATTGTCTTTTCCTTTAGCAACCTGAAGTACAATTGACATAATCCATCTATCTCAAAGCTAGAAGTCGAAAGCAGCCAAGACTTGGAAGCGATTCAGACAGACATGTTTGACAGAAGAGATTTGAAGAAGATCTAAAGAGATTCATTGACTCAAAATAAAAAAAAAAAAAACAACTAAAGATCATGGGAGGTCAGGCATTGATGTCCAACAATAGAGTCTCTAATCAGTGGACTTTGGGACTCAGGTTACATGAGTATAGAAAGTGAAAACAGAATCATTGAGGACACCAAGGTTTGGTGTAGGGAGAAGGGAGAGCCTTAGATGTTATACAGCAAAGGAAAATGAGAACATGCAATTGTATGTGTAGGAGGAGAACTGGGATTGAAAATTGTCATGAAAGCTGAGGTACCATATGGGATCATGAATGCAGAGCTGGATAGAGGCCATTTGGTTCAGCCTTTTTATTTTACAGATGATAAAATGAAGGCCCAGGAAAGTCAAATGACATCAGAGGAGAAATTTCAACCTGGGTTCTCTGCCTCTATTGCTAATGTTCTTTTTACCATCTCCCACTGCCTTTGAGGAAGGAGTTTCCAGGATGGATTGTCAATGCCAATAGCTGAAGTGAGGTGAGGAATCATTAGACCTGAGAAGTCTATTGGATTTAGCAATTTTGAGATGCTTGGACACTTTGGACAGAGCAGTTCCAATTAAGAAGTCAGATTGGAAAAGGAGAGATAGCTGAGGATAGTGGAGTCAGAAATTCAAATCCCAGGGGGCAGCTAAGCGGCACAGTGAATGGAGCACCAGTCCTGAAATCAGGAGGACCTGAGTTCAAATCTGGTCTTAGACATTTAATACTTCCTAGCTGTGTAACCCTGGGCAAGTCACTTAACTCCAATTGCCTCAAAAAAAAATTCAAATCCCATCTCTTCCACTTACTATCTATGTGTAACTTTGGGAAAACCATTTTTACCTCCTGGATGTTGGTTTCCTTACCTGTAAAATGAGGGGGTTGGATTAGATATCTCTGAGATCCCATAAAACTCTAGGGTCCTCATCTTATGCTCCTAGGTTGAAAAATCTATGGGAAGAGAGGAAGCAGAGGTAAGGTATATGAACAACTTTTTTTTTTTTTGAGGGGGGGAATTTGGTTATGAAAATCAAGAAAGATTCAGGAGAAGATCTTATTCTTTAGTTAGTTATTCTTGCTAATTAGGTACTAGTCAGGCCAAGTGAGTACGAAGGAAGGAAAATCTTCCTTTTTACTTATTAGTTTTTCTCTCCACCATTATAAGTCTTGTCCAAGTTGGAGCTCAGGAAGTCACCTTTCCCTCTTCTAGGGGAAGGTGGATAAAGCCAAGGTGCAGTCCAAGTGTTACAAAGGACAAAGCCCTTCCCATAACCTCTTCCAAGTAAAGTAGATGCAGGCACCCCACTGTATATGTTGGGGGCTAGACAATGAAGTGTCAAAAGGGATCTCATCAGCTTAGCCATGTGTGGTCCCTCTCCTGATGTCTATATTTGACCCTAGATATTCATGTCCTTGTCCTGATCCTGGGTAGGCTGATTATGAGTGAAAAAGAGCTGGGAACTTCAAGAGAAGGGAATTTGCTCCTAATAGGATGCATTTCCTGATGAAATCCATGGTGAATAGGTCCAACATGCTGCTACCAGGATTCTCTAATCGTTTCCTTGCCTCACATCTAAGCTTCTCCCAGGAGGAGATCTTTCGTGGGCTTTGAAGACTAGGGTAACCCAAACCTGAAACTCCATTCAAAAAGCTGTTGTTTATATGTAGACATTCCAACTACATGAGCAAGAGGTTCCCTGGTTCTTACTTTTTTAGTCCTTGGTAGGATGAGGAGGAATATAGACCAAACTTATTTACCAGTGACAGGACTGCGACTAAAACCCATCTGTCCTATTCCAGATCTGATGTTCTTTTCTTTAGGGTGAACTAGAAGGGACAGGATATTAATACAATAGACCCACACCACCACCCAAATAGATGGCAGCAGTTTAACCACAGAAAAACTGTGGTTAAACTTTTTTTTTCTTTTTCATTTTGAGGCAACTCCCTAAAACTGCTACAGAATATTTTCTGCTAATCGTTGGTGGAGGGAACTTCCTACACCAATGAAAGCAAAAGATCTGGACCAATTTATCTCTCAACAAACAACATTGCATTGCTGCCATTCCATTTCTGTCAGCCAAGAAGATGGATTAAGCACTCAACAAAAATAGCCAACAACAGGCAGGCAGTATAGGGCTCTAGGGTCATAAAGCACTTTAAATGCATTGTCTCACTGGGTTTTTACCCCAAATCTACAAGGTAAGTGCTATTGTTATCCATATTTTACAGTTAAGGAAACAGAGACATTAAGAAATTGTTGGATTTAATTTGGAATGGAGCTGAGAATAGATAGATTTTCTCTTCAAACTCCTGAAATCAGGACTTCAGTGCTTCTTTTTAGTACTCCTCCACCACAATGTCTTAAAATCCACATTCGTTGTCTTTATATCATAGTACAAAATAATTTCATGAATTAGAATAATGATTAAGATTATTGTTCTATAAGAAAGGACCAGCAGGATGATTTCAGAGGAGCCTGGAGAAACTTGCATGAACTGATGCTGAACGAAGTGAGCAGAACCAGGAGATCATTATACATGGCAACAACAATACTATACGATGATCAATTCTGATGGACATGGCTCTCTGCAACAATGAGATGTTTCAAACCACTTCCAATTGTTCAGTGAAGAAAGCCATATACACCCAGAGAGAGGGATATGAAATGTGGGCCACAACATAACATTTTTGTGCTCTCAATTGATGTTTGTTTTCATTGTGTTTCTTTTCTCTGATTTTTTTTTTCTTGTAGATACGATTTTTCTTGCACAATGATAAGTGTGGAAATATTTATACATATATTCAATTTGTCAGGTATTTTAACATAATTAACATGTAGTGGATTTCCTGCCATCTAGGGGAGGGGTGGGGACTAAGGGGGGAAAATTTGTAACAGAAAGCTTTGTAAGGGTCAATGTTAAAGAATTATCCATACATATGTTTTACAAATAAAAATCTTTAATAAAGAAAAAAAAAGAATAGTGATTAAGAAATTGTTGGATTTAATTTGGAATGGAGCTGAGAATAGATAGATTTTCTCTTCAAAGTCCTGAAATCAGAACTTCAGTGCTTCTTTTTAGTACTCCTCCACCATAATGTCTTAAAATCTACATTTGTTCAGTCTTTATATCATAGTACAAAATAATTTCATTAATTAGAATAATGATAATAAAAGTGCTAGCATTTATAAAACACCTACCACATTCCAAGTATTATGCTGAGGTTTTTTTTTAAACAATTATTTTCTCCATCAATCTTTATGACCATTTTGGTGTAGGTACTGTTATTACTCCCATTTTACAAATGAAAAACTGAGGGAAACAAGGGTTAAATTGCTTGCCCAGGGTCATGGCCAAATTTGAATTCAGTCTTCTTGACCCCAAGTTCACCAAATCAAACAGCTGCCATTGCAACAATGTGGAGATCTCTTTGTAAAAAGAATCTAAGAATGATTTTTCTCTTTAGATTGGTAAATCTTGCCTCTGGAATTGTTTTACCTTGGGTAAGTCATTAAAAACCTACAATTAATTTCCTTAATTATAAAATGAGGGGGTTTTATTACAATTTCTGCTGTCCCTTCTAGCTCTAAATCTAGGAACTATGAAAATTAAAGTCACATCTGGGTTTTTCACTTTCCATATCCCTGATATGATACATTCTGTTCATCCTAATTTTTGCTGACAAATATTTACATTATGACAACAATTATTGTCATGTTCAGATAGGAATACACTCATTTCTCTAATGGCTTTAGTGTGCTGGAGCCACTTCTTCCCATTTCCTAAGAGTTGATTATTAAATTTTCAGTGTAAAGATTTTCATGTCATAAATTAGGAAAAATACAAATCAAGGCTTGATGTATTATTTTGTTGATTATCTAGACTTGAGAAGTAATAATGAAAATGTTAGTAATGCAGATTAAATTTTTTAAAATATGTTGCATATAAATTTGTGGAAAGCTGATTGTTAAACATCTACTTGCACACTCTGCTTATCATAAGTTAGAAGTTTAGACTCATTTCCTGAGTTGTAAAAGAGGTTTCTTAGATCAGAAAGGAAGGTTAAAAAGGAGAATATGTAATTGGTTCAAAAATTAAAAAAATGTAGGTCCATTTGACACAAAAAGACAGTTCAAATAATGTCAAAGGCAGAAAATAGACTCTATATAATATGTAGGTGCATTTGTTTCTAGTGATTTCAACTTGTAGGCTAGTATTCTCTTATTTTTTTCCCAGTTAATTTGGAAAACCAATTGTCATAGTTGATATTACTGAAATGACTATCTCTAAATGGCATTCTGAGATATTGTGAGACTTAAGGTCTTACATTTGTCCCCTATTAAATGTGAGGAATATCACTCAACCTCTCTGTCTTAGAGAAGCAAAATTATGAAGGGGAAATTTAGGTGTCTCAATAGGAGTCAAAAAATTCCACATGGGTGATTAGTATGCCATAGCAGCCTCCAAAAGCTAACACTATCTTAGGTTATATTGAGAAGCAGAGAGGAGCATATAGTTATCCCTCAGGAAATAAACAGTCAAAGATACAAAAAAGCAATTCTCAAGAGAAGAAATGCAGACTATCAACAACTATTTTTAAAAACACTTCAAATAATTAATTAGAAAAATGCAAATTAAACTACTCTACAGTTGTACCTCCAAACCCCTAGTATCAAAGATGCAAAGAAAGAGAGTGACAATTGTCAGAGGGGATAATTGAAGGACAGGAACATTAATGCCCTATTGGTGGAGCTATGATATAGTCTAACAATTCTGGATAGCTATTTGAAAACATAACCAAAAAGTCATTAAACTGTACATGCCTTTCCCCCAGCAATACCACTACTAGGTATATAACCCAAAGATTCTAAAGAAAGGGAAAGGACCTGCATGTATAAAAATATTTATAATAGCACTTTTTGTTTTAGGAAATCACTAGAAACAAAATGGGTCACTATAAAATGGGTAATAGCTGAACAAACATATGAATGTAATTCAACATCAATAATTCAATCACTAAAGGAAATGACAAAAGGGAAAGATGCTGAGAAACCTAAAAAGACTTTTAGGAACAGATGCAGAGTAAAGTGAACTGAAAGTAAACGAGAATGATTTACAATAACAACATTTTAAAGACAAATAGCTAATGAAAGACTTGAGACCTCTGATCATTGAAATGACCATCATGACTTTAGAACACTCATGGTGAAGCATGCTTTCAACCTCTTAAGAGAAATGATGGACTAATGTTGCAGAATTAAACATATATTTTTAGGTATTACTAGATACATTTGTTTTTCATGACTAAACAAGGAAGTAATTTTCTTCTGGTGGCAGGGGTGGGAGTGGGAGTGGGAAAGGTAGTTATAATAGCAAAATCAAAAAAAAAAAAAAGAAAAGAGCATCAATCAAACATATTTTAAAAAAAAACCTACAGAGGAGAGCTAAACATGTACAGAATGGTACACAGAAAATCAAGGCAGTGTTGTTACTACTGTGCTGAATATAATATATACTTTGAAAATAAGGTGAACATAATAAAGATTGCTGGATCCATACACAGTTCTCTTTCCATGTTCTTCGAATAAAAATAAAATAAAATTCAGATTTGTTGATTTTTTTCAAGTTTATAATCAAAAGAAGAAAAAAAAATTGTTAAGGTGAGGTATAGTATATAAAATACAAGAGAAAATGTTTCCTCTGTACTCTACCCAAATCATACCACATCTAGAATATTGTGCTCAGGTCTGGTCCATTTACCCGTTTAAAGAAATAACATTGAAACCTGAAGAGTATCCAAATTAGAAGGAACTTTTGTATCTAGTCAAATTAGAGGTAACCTGGAAACATTACTCGCTACATCCAAATATGTATCATACAGGACGTTATTTGCTTTCATTTGAGTAGTCCCTGCCTCTTACTGATATTTGTTTCAGTTTCCCAAAGCAGCTAGAGAAGTTTTGTTTTGTTCTGCTTAGTAGTATGTGGAATAATACAGAATAAATTAAACAGACTGGGAAAGAGTCTTGGGTTCAGGAATTTTAAGAGTCAGTTGAGGATAATGAGATAATTGTTTAGCTTTAAGCAGAAAAGACTAAAGTAGGAGCCGGGATAGTTACCTTAAAGCATTTGAATGAGCATTACACTTGTTCTATTTGACTTCTGAGGAGAGATGCAAGAACATTGTAGGGCAGCAGCGGCAAATTCAGTCTTTCTACAAGGGAAAAATGCTAATTAGTTGCTAGGAAGCTGCCTAAAGGTAAAATGGGCTTTCTCCAGAGAAAGTGGGTTCCCCTTTACTGGAAGTCTTCAAGCCAAGCCTGTATCATGACTAGTCAACTATAAAGCAGAAGGTATTCTTTTTCAGGTACCAAAAACTATTTGGATTTTAATGCCTCTTCCAGCTTGGAAATGTATAATTTTGTGATTTAGTGTCAGAGTACTTTTGTTTAAATTAAGCTCTGCTGTCCTTAGGTGAATCACCGTGGGGAGTAGAGTGGGAGACTTTTCTTATTTATAAAGTAAGGAGGTTGGTCAAAATAACCTCTGAAGTCCCTTTGAGCTCTAGACATGTCCATGATTCTATGATTCTAATGATGTGTCCATAATTGGAATATTGTATCACATGTTTATTGTTATACTAATAGTGATGACAATAGCAGCTAGTATTTAAAATAGCATCTTAAAGTTTGTAAAGTACTTTACAAATATTATGTTATTTTACCCTCAAAACAATCCTGGATGGTAGATATTATTTATTGTCCTCATTTTATGGTTGGAAAAAGTGAGGCAGAAAGAAGTTAAGTGACTTGCAAAGATCACATAGTAAGTGCCTGAGGTTAGATTTGAATTCGGGTCTTCCTGAGTCCAAGTCAATCACTCTTCATTGCATCACCGTTAGGTAGGGATTGTTTCCTTTTTGCCTTTGTATTCTCAGTGCCTATGACATGCATATGACATGAATTGGATTTAAATGACCCTGATGTCATGGTCCTCTTCCAGAAAGAAGGACGAACAATATTAACAAAAACAATAACAAGTGTCTAGCATGGTGCCTGGTCCAGTGTAGGGGATTATTGATTGCTTAGTAGATTAATTGATCCATAGAGAAAGCTATTTCACTAGTAGAATAAAACAATGAATTTTCCCCATCCTCTGTAAGTCCATAGAAGTTCATAGTGGGTAAAGAATTAGGCCAGAGTCATGTGAGTAGAACCTTTGATTAGAAATGGAAATATGACTGCAATAAGATGTCTGCAAATATGGTGGATAGACCTCATTAGATGACCTTTCCACTGAGATATGAGACAATTTATCATTCCTAACAATTGAGAGACTAGCTCCAAGAAACCATGTCTTCAGAATGGGCAGGTGAACTAACACCTATGATTAGCTTATGACATAATAAACCTAGTTGTCCTTGCATAATGTGGAATGTTCTTTCCTAAACAAGTACAAAGAGTATCCTTGTAAAAGGTTTTCAGCAGGCGTGCTGTAACCTCTACTCACTTCTGATTGTTGTATGTAGATCTACAACTACCCCAAGAGTAATAGGCTTAGTAAATCTTTATATGAAAAGAGAAAAAACAGGATTAAAGGGGGAGGAAGAAAATTTAAAAAAAAAAAATAAGATTGTAAAATAGAGGAGGGGGAGAATCCAGAGAGAGAATTTTGTCACATAGCCCCTGTTTGGGCAACTGACAGACACTAGCCACACCCTTGGCTAATGTGACTTCCAACATTTGGGGATAAAAGAAATTGCAGGGTGTGACCCTGGGCAAGTCACTTAACCGCAATTGCCTCTGCAAAAAAAAGGGAAAAAAAAGCAATTGCAGGGGAGAGGTAGGGATTATTCTTCTGACCTGTGAGAATTTCATATAATTAGCATTATTATAGTTTGAGAGTTCTTTCTCTGATGGATTCCAAAACCTGAGGTTCCCCAGGACTAATTCAGTCCTCTCTAGTTTCCTTTCTATAATCTTTTCAATATCTAAATGAGTTTATGATAAACCTTGGAATAATTCTCCTAGGAGAAAGGGTCTACATATGCTGCTGACTGGCATCACCCTGGTGTTTTTCTAAGAAACCTATAGAGAAATTTTAAAACAGAACATTTAGTCCCATTACCTGACATTCAGGAGACCTCTGCTAACAACCTACAATTTTTTTTTTTTTTTTTTTTTGCTTTTTGCTGAGGCAATTGGGGTTAAGTGACTTGCCCAGGGTCACACAGCTAGGAAGTGTCTGAGACCAGATTTGAACTCAGGTCCTCCTGACTTCAGGGCTGGTGCTCTAACCACTGCGCCACCTAGCTGCCCCTACAACCTACAATTTGTAAGGATGGAATGTGTGATAAAATGTAAAGACCTTGAGGGAAGGAAGGAGGGAACAAACTTTTATGAAGTGCCTATTATGTGCCAGACTCAATGAGAAGTAGTACATATATACATATGTACTCTCATTTAATCCTCTCAACAACCCTGTAAAGTAAGTGTTTTTATTATCTCCATTTTATAGTTAAGGAAATTGAGGTTAAGAAAGATTTAGTGTTTTGCTCAGTCAGTAAGTAACTGTAGCAGGATATGAACTCAGATTTCATGACTCCAGACTCAGTGTTCCATCCACTGCCCCAGTGAAGCTGCAAACCACCCCTACTTCCCCAACAAACAAACAAGACCCAACAGTTTGCTAAAAATTTTGTACATTGCATAGTGCCTATTAGGTCATATTATCAATCTACATGGTCTTCGCCCAAACATTCTGCTGAATAAAGACTCCCTGAGTTATGAAGAGGTACACTGGACTTTCTTGCTGACTTTGGCTGCTTTTGCCCAAAGACACTCCTAATCTAAGTTTCCTTCCCACATGTTAACAGAGTAGGGGCAGCTAGATGGTGCAGTGAATAGAGTACCAGTCCTAAAGTCAGGAGGACCTGAGTTTAAATTTGAGCTCAGATATTTAATACTGTGTGACCCTGGGCAAGTCACTTAACCTCAATTGCCTCACCAAAAAAACCAAATATACAGAGTATACAATTAGTATGTGGTTCATCTGGGTTGGGAGGTGGGGAAAGAGAATAACCATTAAAGTTTCCTTGTCAATTTGTGGACAATATAGCAAGTATTGATGAAATCAAAGGTGACCTCATCCAATTTGTGGGTAATCTAGAGGATTTGAATTTGACTTCAATATACAAACTTAATAAATTGGTCAATTTGAGATAATGAGACCAGATACAGGACAGCATAATTAGGGAGGGAAAAGAGACCTCATAAATACAAAATAGGAAATGAATAAGTGAAAAATATTATTTAGGAAGTGATGACTATGTGCTTAGTGCTGGAGGTACAATTATAAAAGCAAAGACAATCCCTGCCCTCAATGAGCTTTTATTCTAATTGAAGGAGAACGCAAATATAGTGGAATACTGAATGGGGAAGGTGAGTTAAAAAAAAAGTGTATTGATCCACCCCTTCTAAGATTGGAAGGGATGGTGAGGAGAAATGTCACATGGATGCAAGACAGGTTATGAGAAATTATGACTAGGGAGTATTGAGAGAAGTCAAGAATGGCTTCAATTTTATTGTCTGAAATAGAGGGCCAGGTAAGACAGTCACCCATCAAAATGGCAGGATCCCAAGGTGAAAATAGTAGAAATGAAAGGATGTTTGCAGAGCACTGATCATACATCAAAATACAAATAGGAAATGATTGAGATAATAGTCAAGTTCAAAAGAACTTCCATCTAGGCAGTATGAGGAACAAAGAAGATAAATTCATTCAGCACCTGTTCATTCAATAAATACTGGTTTAGAGTCTACAGTATGCCCAGGGACAGTGGAGACTACAAAGAAAAATTAGATCTGAATTCCTGCCCTTAAGCAACCTGTGATCTAATGAGAGATATAAGACCATATACAAACAGCTACAATGAAAAATGCTTCGAAGAAGGAAGACCCTTGGTCTTATAGGGATTCAGAACAGGAGAGAGACCAAACACAAAGGGCTACGAACTTAGGAATTCAGAGGAGAGAAAGAGGTGATTTGGCAAGGGTGATCACCAAAGGCTCCATTTAGGTCTTGAAGGACACAATAAGATTTCAACAAGTAGAATTGGAAAAATATTTCTAAGGAATGATGCTGGCAAAGACTTATTGTTTGAAGTCATTTCAGTCATATCTGATTCTTCCTAACTCTGTCTAAGGTTTTCTTGACAAAGATCCTAAGAATGATTTGTCTTTTCCTGAAGGCCAAGAAGTCTAGCTCCTTCATTTTATAAATTTGGAAGCTGAGGTTCAGAGCATCTGTTAATAATGCATGTTATATAGAAAAGGCAAATAACAAATGGTGGAGGAGATGTGGAAAAACCGGGACATTAACACACTATTGGTAGAGTTGTGAACTGATCCAGTTATTCTGGAAAGAAATTTGGAACTATGTCCAAAGAGGTATAAAATTGTGTATATCTTTGCCCTAGCAACACTGCTACTAGATCTGTCTCCCAAAAAGATCAAAAAAAAGGAAAAGGGTCTAAGAACCAAATTTATAGCAGTTCTTTTTGTGGTGGCAAAGAATTGAGAAAATATCTATCAACTGAGAAATGGCTGAACAAGTTGTAGTATTTGATTGTGATGGAGAACTGTTGTGCTATAAGAAATGATGAGCAGAATACTCTCAGAAAAACCTGGATTTACATGAATTGATGCAAAGTAAAGTGAGCAAAACCAGGAGAATAGTGTAAAAATGGAACAATAATCAAATATGAAAGACTAGGTATTATTAGCAAAACAATGATCCAAGACAATTCTGAAGGACATGATGAAAAATGCTGTCCACTTCCAGAGAAAGAACTGATGGACTCTGAATGCAAATCAAAGTGTACTTTTTGAACTTTCTTTATTTTTCTTATTTGTTTTTTGATCTGTGGTTGTTTTTTCCCCCACAATATGGCTAATATGGAACTGTTTTTTTCTGACTGCACTTGTATAATCTATATCAAATTGCTTGCCTTTCCAAGGAAGGGGGAGGGGAAGAAAGGAGGAAGAGCATTTAGAACTCGAAATTTTTAAAAAGGATTATTTATAAATTGTTTTTTACACATAATTGGAAAAAATATTAAAATGCTCATTTTAAAAATACACCTCATAAATGAACAAAAGAGAATAAAAGAAAGGATGCATAATCATGGACAAGCAGGTCAGTTTTGACAGATACTAAATTTATCATACACTTGAAAAGAAAAGCAAGCTGTACATACAGTTCTTTCAGTTCCATAAATAGGAATGTGCTCATTTTAATGAAAGTTTATTATATTCAGAATTTTTAAAAGAAAAATCAATAACAAAAACAAATGTCTCATTTCTATTGCTAATTATGTACATTTTCCTTTAGAGGTAAGAAGCAAGAAGACGTGTCAGCAATATGGTAAGTCCTGGGTTCTTATGGGCTCTGGATACTGCTATTCTTAGTCTTTGCTTAACCTGTGCCTTCTGTTACATAGATAGTGCTTGTTTGGCAGACCTTCTTTCCTCTTTGGAGATGTTGGCTGTTCTCTGGCTGCCCTGGAGATCTTGGATTAGAGCCTGACACAAAACATGACCTAGTTCTCGAGAAAATAGCTTTGACATTTGGTATTTGCTCCTTTCTTGAGACTCCTCTGTTTCACCATCATTAAAATGGGCTAAAAGTTTTCACTGAATACTCTTTGATCAGAGCTTTAATATGCTGAGATGGAAGGTATTACATGAAGACTGAATGTGGTCATCACTATTGTCACAGCCTAAATACGAGGAATTTTAGGTTTTATTCATAAATGGAATGGATAATACTTTCTCATGGCCAATGACAAATGATTAGGAGCTAGTTTAAAAAAAACCAAAACAATAAAGCAGTTATTTATAAGGCACCAAAATGATACAGTGAATAGAATGCTGGGTCCAAAGACCAGGAAGATCTGAATTAAAATCCTACCTTAAGGGGCAGCTAGGTGGCACAGTGGATAGAGCACCAGCCCTGAAGTCAGGAGGAACTGAGTTCAAATCTGGTCTCAGACACGTAACATCTGTGTGACTCTGGGCAAGTCACTTAACCCCAATTGCCTCAGCAAAAAAAAAAAAAAAAAAAAAAAATCCTACCTTAAATACTCATTAGTTATATAGGTAAATCAAATAACTCTACTTAATAATAATTATAATAGCTAACATTTATTAAGAGACTTAGATGTGCCAGGAATTGTACTAAGCACTTTACAAAATTTTTCTCATTTGATATTGTATATGTATTATATGTGTACACACACATTTGTATATATACATATGTGTATATATACAAATGTACTTACATTTATGAGTATTGATATATACATTACATATATACCTACATATATACATGGAGAGAGAAAGTATATATATATACACATATAATAGAGTGGGTATATGCATATACATGTGCATTTATGAATGTATATACACGAATACACAAATGCATAAATAAAAATGCATGTGTATGTATGTGTGTATGTATACACACACTTCTGGATGGCATAGTGGAATCAGGAAGACTTATTTTTCTGGGTCCAAATCCAGCCTCAGATACCTATTTGTTCTGTGACCCTGAGCAAGTCAACCAATCCTGTTTGCTTTAATTTTCTGGAGAAAGAAATGATAAATCATTCCAATATCTTTACCCAGAAAACTCCATAGATATTATTGGTAGACTATAGTCCATGAGTCACAAAGAGTAGGACATGACTGAACAACATTAAAGTACTATATGACATGAAGCAAAGTTAATGAGTAAAATAGTTGTAGAATAATAACAGGATTAATTTTATTGGAGGGAAGAAGCCATTTTGAGGGATGTTGTGGTCCTGGTATTTGCTCTGTAAAGAAATACAAGGTCAATCTTGGACTAATTATTGGCCCCAGTATAGACTGTACCTCTAAAATGAGATTGATTTGAAAGGAAAACAAATAGAATCATAGAATATGGAGCTAGATGGAATCTTAGGATTCATCTAGTCTATCACTCTCATTGTGATCTAAGAGTTGAAAGGAACTCATTTTTTTTTTTTTTTTTGCCAAAGGCAATTGGGGTTGTGACTTGACCAGGGTCATATAGCTAGTATTGGTTTGATACATCTGACTACTATCCATGCACCATGCAGCTGCCCCAAGGAAGGGATCCCCTGTAGTCCAAACCCTTAACTTTATAGAAGAATAAACTGGAACCCCAGAAGGTGGCAATTTGAGGTCAAAAAAGTAGTCAACATTAGACAATGGATTTAGACCCTGGTGTCCTGGTCTCTTTCATGGAATTACTCCCCTCTAAAGAGTGATTCTCAGTCAGAAAGGTTAATGAGTTGCTCAAGTTAGTAGCAGATACAAGATTTGAGTCCTCTTAGTTTCCAGTTTCCTCTCCACTATATCATTCTACCTGCCTGAAAAATGGTGACACTAAATTTTGTTGTTGTTCAGTAATTTCAGTCACATTCTTTGTTTTGATGAAAATTTAACTCTAGTTTTTCCATTTTTACTTTCAGAAAAAGTTTAAATTTATGCCCTAGGAATTGCCCACTGAGAGCTATTTAGGGCCTCTCATACCTACTCTAGATTCCTTATGGTACTTTGGAGATTGATCAGAAAGAATATCTTTTTTCTTATTTCCCTATCTACCCATACAACCCTTCTTCATGCAAAATAAATAAATAAAACAGGCATCAAATTCCTTTTAATTACTTATTTTCTTATTCCCTATTTACTTTCATAATACCTTCCCATCCCCAAATTTCAAGCATTGGATTCCTTTCACTTATTTATTTATTTGCTTATTTACCCCAACTATATTCACAACACCCCCTTCATCCACCAACCTCTCCCCCAGCCAAAAAGAAATTTCAGACATCAAAGTCCTTTTAATTACATATTTGCTTCAATTCTACCAGCTACAAATAAGGAAGCTGCAGAGTATAGGGGGAAAAGTATAAATTCAGGCCCAGATAGTCCAAGTTTGAGTTCCAGCTCAACTGCCACATGGGTAAGCTGCCTGACCTTTCTAAGCCTCAGTTTACTCTTTTGTAAAAATAGAGATGATACTATTTGTACCATTACAAATTTGAGCCTCATAAACTTATTGATTGTGAGGCTCTAATGAAATGATCTTGAAGAGGCAGTTATTATTATTAGGAATGCTTTTGAACATCCAGTCCTGACAATCTGTTCTTTCCTTCTGTTCAAAATAGACAAAACACTCCATAGAATGAGCCCATAGATATATTAGAATAAAGCATGCAGCTAATTTATTGCTGGGCTTTGGGATAAAACTAAACCTATTTAGCAACTTATATTTATATGGTCATTTATCTGATTTGCCTCTTGAATAAGCTAAAACAGGAATAAGCTGTTACTAAATTATTAAATTTATTTTAAGGGGCTTGTCAAGAATATACAGGCATTATGTCATTAACTAATTAACTGAATTAACTAAAGCATGGAGAAGGAATAAGTTAATTTGCCCAGAGTTAGAAATTAATGTCTGTCAGCTGATGATGGTGTGGATTGTATTTAAGTGAGGCAGGGATGTGCAAAGCCATCAGCCTCATTCTCACTTTCAAGATTATTGGAGTCCAGTGCCAGTATAAAAGTTAGGATGACTCCGGATGGCCCTGGATGCAATGGGAGACTTTGGCCTTTTTAAGCTAGTCTTTCTCAGGTCTGAGATTGTCTGAGGCAATATCCATTATATTTAAAAACTAAGTTGTTGTTTGTCCATTTTGGAAAAGGATCATGATATCAGGGAAGTGATACCATGGCATACAAGTGCATTGGATTTAAGGGAGGGAGGGAGGGCTGGGCAAGGTCACCTGCCTCACTTTCGCCTCCAAATCCATTTGGGGCCAGTGGCCAGATATAGATTAGGATGACTGGAGATGGTCCTGGATCCAATGAGAGACCTTGCACTTTTAAGCTAAGGTCTTTTCCAGGTCTCAGTTTGATTGAGGCAATGCCCAATCAGTGAGGTAAGAAATGAAGAAAAGATAATCTACTTTGCTTTCACAAAAGAATCATTCAGGAATGGGGAAGACCCTCAAAGTTTCTGGCCAGAACAGAAACAATTACTATTTATACTCACTCTGAGCCACCAAAACCCAAACGATAAGCAAGTGAGGTTTGGACTGGAACCTATTATTGGCCAGTTAAGAAGAGCCAGAGTTACCTCGTACCTAAAGTATAAAGTCGTAGCAAAACTTAGCATATTTAGAATTGTGAGCTCTCACAGGTCTCTATGCCCTCCAAGAGCAAACAACCTTGTTCTTCTTTTAGAAATACTAAGTCCCTGTGTGCCACAGTGGTCCCCTTTAACTGTTATTTAGCTACCAAGTTATTCTATTCTTCCTCTTCTTCTTTCCTCTTAAGGAGTATTTAGCATTTTGTGTGTGCTAATCCTTGAAGTTGAATTTTACTAACCTTTCTTAGGTCCTGGTCAAATATGTTCTTAACACTTAACGGGAATTTCTATTTTTTCTTCTGAAAATTTTAAAAACATTTGAACAAATAAGACAAAAGTTTTTGACAGTTATAAAGAGGATTTCTGTACAAAAATGAATACAGATGAAATTATTAAGATGATTATGTCCAGAAGAGTAGTGCTATAGTTGAATAAAGAACTGGGAACCATTGTATATTCTTGAGAAGGAGATGATAAAACAGTATTTGGAGAATATTGTCCTGACATTTGAGTAAAAACTAAGCTGAAAAGAGGAGAGACTAGAGAGAACAGATAGGAGTTGATTGTAAAACTCCAGGTCTTAGAAAACAAAGAGGAAAGGGTAAATTGAAAAAAACCAGGGAGCCTAGATTAGGAGAGTTTAGTGATTGGTTGGGGGGGTGTTATAACTGAGAAAAGAAGTAGAAATACAAGGGGCAATGGAAAGACTTGGTTCTAGGGTTAGAATACCTGATTTCAAAGCCCCGTGATAAACATTATCTCCATATTCTTGACAAGCCCTTAATCATGCTGTTTCATTTTTCTAGTTTATAAAACAAGAGCACCATAGCAGTGATGATTAAATCCATATTTTTTAAAAAAGAAAAATATTTTAATTAAATTTTAAAATGGGGTTGGGTTACATTATAAAACTTATAATGAGCATCATAGACTACTTTGACAGGTAGTGAAGTCCATGGGTCTCTTCTCAGAATCATGTTTTTAAATGCATAAAATAAAATATTTAGGAAGAAGGAAACCAACTACAGTTTTCACTTTCACAATGTGACTTTCCCCATCACAGTTCTGATATATTGCAGGTCCAAAGAGGTTCATAACATAAAAAAAGATGAAAAACTCCAGCTTTGATGGATTTGGTTTCTATTTTTCCTCTCAAATGTGTGGCCGGAAGATTATAAAATCCACTGAGGGTTCTCTCCCTCAGCCCTGCTACATATGTTGTAGGTGAAGACCTATGAGTTTGTCAGCTGAAAAGGTCAAGGATAGGAGTACAAATTTGCTATTTGGGGAAATAACCATACACTTAAGGCTGAAGTTACAGATGTGACGGTAAACAAGCTCTCTGAGGAAGTGAGTGAAGAGAGGAGAGAACTCAAGACAAGAAAAGGTGTCCTTCTAACATTCATTTATTTTTCCTTTGCCCCTTTTGTCTTTGATCCACAGGGCAGGGTCCAGAGACCTCCAGCCGGACAGCACCGGCATTGTGAGAAATGTTTCCATCGACATTGTCAGGTCCCAATAGAGCCAAGCATCTCCTGCTTGGTGATCAGTTGCCGCCGGCTTTGTGGAGCAGCTTTCCACATGTGCAAGGAGGAGGAGCATGAGCTACTTTGTCCCCTAGAGCAGGTTCCTTGCCTCAACTCTGCCTATGGCTGTCCTCTCTCTATGGCTCGACATAAGTTGGCAAAGCACCTTCAGGTCTGTCCAGCCAGTGTGGTCTGTTGTTCCATGGAGTGGAACCGTTGGCCAAACATAGACTCAGAAACAATTCTTCATGAGAATATCATGAAAGAGCCCCACAGTGAGGAGTGTTTGGACACAGCTCTGGCCATCCAGGATCAGAAGGTCCTTTTTGGCTCCCTGAAGATGGTGGAGCTTTTCCCTGAATCCAGAGAATTCACCGAGGAGGAATTGGAAATGGACAGTGATGCCATTTTGGAGGAACAAGGAGCAGTTGGTGGGGTGGACTCTCGTTCTCTGCCAGTAAGCGGAATGTCACCTAATGGCGAAATGATGGAACTGAGCCAGCAGGAACGAGAGGCTTTGGCCAAAGACAAAGAAGGGATAGATCTGGCCAGTTTTGGGAAATGGGAAAACATTTTCAGCAAAGAGCACACGGCTTCAATGCTAACAAATTCATCAGCAAATCCTGGGGGCAAGAGTAGTCAAGACTCAGGGAAAGAACAAACTCCCAGTCAGGGCAATGCTTCAGAGAAGGATGCTAGCATGGAGAAAGAAGGCCAGGCAGACCAAAAGAAGGACCCGTACAGAAACATGGAAACAACAGGACTCGCTCCTTGGCAAGATGGAGTACTGGAAAGGCTGAAGGCAGCAGTTGATGTAAAGGACTACAATATGTACCTGGTGCATAACGGGAGAATGCTGATCCACTTTGGCCAGATTCCTGCTTGCACCCCCAAAGAAAGGGACTTTGTTTATGGCAACCTAGAGGCTCAGGAAGTCAAGACTGTCTATACCTTCAAAGTCCCGGTCAGCTACTGTGGAAAGAGGGCCCGACTTGGAGATGCCATGGGAGCTAGTAAGCCAAGTGAACACAAGGCCACAGACACCTCAGATTTGGGGATTGATGTAGAAGAACTACCAAAATCGGATCTAATCAGAACTACCCTTCTGTGTGCCATGGAAAGGGAGCTGAAGGGCCACATCATCTCTGAATCGAGGAGCATCGATGGACTCTTCATGGACTTTGCAACCCAGACCTACAACTTTGAGCCAGAGCAATTTTCCTCAAGTGCAGTGCTGGCAGATCTCACTTCTGAAAGTCCCCCGGGTCTCCACGTGGAGCTCCACAGTGAATGTGTGACCCGAAGACATAACAAGAGCAGCTCAGCTTTTACTTTTACTTGCAACAAATTCTTTCGGAGGGATGAGTTCCCGCTGCACTTCAAGAACATCCACTCTGATATCCAGTCATGCATCAATGGCTGGTTCCAGCATCGCTGCCCACTGGCCTACTTGGGCTGTACCTTTGTTCAGAGTCATTTCCACCCTCCGGGGCAAAGAGCCAAAGTGATCTACAGTCAGAAACTCAGGACATTTGCCATCAAGCCCGAGGTTGCTCCAGAGCTGGGGCCCAGAGGGAACTGCCAGAGGTTGCTGACCAGCCTGCCCCTAGAGATACTGCAGTATATCGCAGGGTTCTTAGATAGCGTCAGCTTGGCTCAGCTGTCCCAGGTGTCGGTCCTCATGAGAAGCATCTGTGCTACGCTCTTACAAGAGAGAGGGATGGTTCTCTTGGAATGGAAGAAAAAGACCTATTCCCATGGGGGCACTGGCTGGAGAGCTCACAAAAAGGCAAGTATTGCTGATCGCTCCCATCCTAGTAAAACTCTCTACCAGAGGAAGAGTCGGCTTTGAGGGGCATTTGTATCCTCAGTGCTTAGCACAATGTCCACCATTCAGCAAATGGCTAATTAAGTCATTTATCCAGGGTCTTAGGGCTAAGAAGTATCCGAGGGGAGGTCTCCAAGATCCCGGTCTGATGCTCTGGACACTGTAATGCATTACCTCTGACTACAAAGCACTTTCCTCCCAAGAGTCCTGTAAGGGACTCATCACCTTGCATTATCACCATTTTTAAGATGAAATGATTTGTCTGTAGCCAAATTTATATTTGTCTAAAGCTCAAACTCAGTTTTTCTGACTTTGTTCTATCTTAATCTTCCCTCCCCAAACTCTTCAACCCCCTACAAACATGATAGAAAAGTAGGACTGATAATTTTTGCACTATGCTAAGTCTGATTAATTTTACATTATCATTTATATTAGTGTAAATTTAAAATATTTATATTATCACATTATTATTTTCTTACCCTTTCTTTGGGATCTCCCTTCACTCCCAAAAAACCCTCAGTGGGTCAAGAAGCACCCCTTGGAGTCCACATGTGGACTTTTCCTTGTCTCTTTGGGAAACCACAAACTGTTTCTCTGCTCTGTGCATGTTAGAATGCGATTTGGGTGTGATCTGATTTTTGATTGTCCAGTCCTGAATAATATGCAGAATGTAATAGGCAGAAGACAAGCACCTATGCTGGCAACAGCTAGAAAGTGGGACTTGTTTGGGGTTGCTGTACTCCATGTATATAGCTTCTATGGGAGAATACACATATTCAGGGGAATAATGTACAATGGGGCTCAAAAGATAGGATAAGGCCAGATTGTGAAAGTGTTTAAAAAGAACAGAGGAGGAACTTATAGTAGACTCTAGAGGCAACAGGAAGCCAATGGAGTTTATTGGAGGAGGGGAATGATATGGTCCTATATGCATTTAAAGAAAATCTTCTTGGCAAGCAAGGTAGAATATGGACTGAGGTGGGAAGACCAAATAGGAGGTCACTGCAGTGATCAAGGTAAGAGGCAATAAAAGACTCAACTAGGGTGGCAGTACGTTGATCAGAGTTCTGAAATCTTTCAAAGTTATTTTTGTTTATATTACTAAGGTCATTATATAAATTATATGCAGTTTGTATACATTTATTAAGTGCCTACTAGGTGCCAGGGGCACTTATGTGACTCAGTGGGTATAATGCTGGGTTTATAGTCAGGAAGACTCATCTTCCTGAGTTCAAATCTGGTTTCAGACACTTATTAGCTGTGTGACCTTGGGAAAGTCACTCAATTCTGTTTGCCTTAGTTGCCTCATCTGTAAAGTGAGCTGGAGAAAGAAATGGCAAATCATTCCAGTGTTTTTGCAAAAAAAAAAAATACCCAAATGGGGTCATGAAGAATCAGACAAAACTGAAAAGTGATTAAACAACAACATGTGCTGTACACTGTGCTAAGTGCTAGGGATACAAAGAAAGGCAAAACAGTCCCTGCCTACATTCTGAAGGGGAAGGTAACACACACAACTAAATACAAACAAGATAGATATAAGATAACATGGACCACAGAGGAAAGGAAATAGCACTAAGGAGAACAAGGAAAGGCTCTTTATAGGTGGTGGTATTTCAGGTGAGACTTGAGGAAAGCCAGGAGACAGAGATGAGGAAGGGGAATATTTCATAAATAGAGGAAAGCCAATGAAAATGCCAGAAATCAGATCAACTGTCCTGTGCAAGCAACAGCAAGGAAACCAGAGTCACTGAATCATAAAGTACAAGGAAAGGAATAAGAAAATTAGAAAGATAGAAAAGGGCCAGGTTATGAAGGATTTTAAAAGAAGAAAGGAAGAAACCAGTAATTGTCTTAGTTTAGTTTTTTGTAATTTCTCTAAAATCTTAGAATCATGGTTCTGCCACCTCATTCACTCTGCCATAACTTTTTTAAGGTTCAGCAATTCACTATCACCTCTAATTGAATGACTGGGGGGCACCACTCAGTGGAAAGAAGGGTCATTTTGGAGCATATTTCTGGGATTTGGATTTAAACCTCACTTTCTCCTACCTATAATCTCTTTGAATCTCATTTCCTCATCTATAAAATGATGAAGTTTAAATAGATAATCCCTAAATTCCTTCCTGCTCCAAAGCAATGATCCTGTGGTTCTGATTTTCTGCCTTTTCAACTGCTTATAGGACATTTCCATATATTTGAATGTATAGACAATACCTCAAAATCAATATGTACAAATCAGAACTTTTCTTTCCTATTAAACTAAACAAGGCATCCTTCAAAACTATCCTACTTTTGTCAATAGTCTTCTAGCTTCTGAACTTAGATATTCTGGAGTAATTTTTAACTCTTCTCCACCATTCTTCTATGTAATCCATCTTTAAATCCCATGGTCTTTTTCTTCTAAATAGCGATGATATTAGCCTTTCCCTCTCCATTCTTTTCAACTCTTTAATAATGTAATCTCTTGAAAACACTGCAATGAACATCTAGCTGATGCCTACCGACCTATGGCTAATATAATCTTTGATGTATACATGTTGTAAAGACCTTTTAAAGATCTAAATAAATTGGATTCTCTAGTTCATTCGTATTCATATACTTATTTAGCCCTTCAAAGAAATTTTGCATATTGAGCATGATGATCTCTCTACACAGAAGTCTTTCTTTTGAAGGTTATGCTTTGTTCAGTGATCTTACATTTAATTATGAGTTCCATCACTTTGTGATATATGAGGAAAATGCTGTTTGGTCTTAACAATGATCTAATTTGTCAATTAGGTATAGAATATTCTGTTTGTTCACTTTATTTACCTTAATAAACTAATCAAACACATTTAGCAAGCACCTACTATGTGTCAGCACTGTGATAGGCACTGGGAATACAACATACAGTGCAGTGCAGTGACTAGAATAGTAGCTTCAAAGCAAGAAAAACCTGGGTCCACACATAGTCCAACTTCTGACACACACTGGCTGGGTTACCCTGGGCAATCCATTTAATTTTTCAGTGCTTGAGGCAATTCTCTAAAACTTTAAGTTGTAGAAGTGTTGGCCTGCTTTGGTAAAGGGAATTTCTTTACCCTAAAAGTATCTCGTTACACTATCATCATCATCATCATCATCACCTTCTTCTTCTTCTTCTTCTTCTTCTTCTTCTTCTTCTTCTTCTTCTTCTTCTTCTTCTTCTTCTTCTTCTTCTTTCTTCTTCTTTCTTTTTCTATCTTCCCCAGGGGTATGCTGGAGCCAGTTCAAATTGTCTCATTTAAATTGTTAAATTTTCAATGTGAGCATTCAGATTTCAGAAATTGGCAAAGGCTTCATCTCCTGTTTTGTGAATTGTCTAGACTTAACACCATGATGGAGAAAATGTTAAAAATGTAGATTAAGTTTTAAAATGTGTCCTGCAGTATCTCTCCCCCTCCAATCTTCCTGAGATCCAGTTGTTAAACATTTACCAGCAGATTCCCAGTCCTCCCTACTACCACCCCACCACCTAAGCCCAAGAGATGTAAGTTCCTTGAGGGAAGAGTTTGTTTCATTTTTGTCTTTGTACTGCCACCATTTAGCGTAGGATAGATGCTTATAATATACTTGTTGAAATGAATTTATTCCTTCCCAACAGATCTGGCAGTTCAGCAGCCTTTTCTCCAGAATTAACAGCTGGCAGTTTAATGAAGTCACCTCCATGTCAGAGCACTTGAAGACCTGCCCCTTCAATATTGTGGAACATAGGACAGACCCAGTTCTTCTGACCAGCATGTGTGAGCAACCCAAGCAAGCCAGGAAGAGCTTGGTCTCCACCTTCAAACCTAGACCATAAGGAAGAAATCCCTCAGAAGGTGCCTGTTCTGGTGGTGTTCTGTCTTCCTCCAGCCTCCTGGAAGGAGCACATGTTGTGATTTTGAGGATCAGCTTCTTGTGTCTCTGTGGAACACTGAGTTCTTAGAAAATTCAGCCAATTCACAAAGCATAATCACTCTGTTGTAGCTTTTTAGGTCTCCTATATTACTCCCATCTCCACCTTGTAGGTGATTAATTTCTTTTCTGCTTAAGAAATCAGTCTAAAGGATGGCTTATTGGAAGAGAAAGTGGCTAATTAGGCAATCAGGAAATCAAGAAGAGATTACAGGTCTCAGGAGAGAAGAAAGTAAATGAATTACCCAATAGAAATAGTCCTGGCAGCCCTCCCTATGAACAGGGTTAATTAACCACCATTCATTAAGGCATTACTTAGAGAAGTTCCCAAGCTGAGTGCCACAGGTGCAAGGGACTGCTCATAGATGGAAAGGATGAATTGGGGGACTTCAGAGTTTCAATGATTTGGAGAAGTCCTTCTATGGGCCTAGGGATAAGGCAAGGGCCACATAGGTGGAACAAGTACACAGAACAAATACACAAGGATACATTTCTATGTATAACTATGAACATTCATGGAAAGTATGTCGGAGATTCAAAGCCAAAAATAAAATTGTCCCTGCCATCAGAGGAGCTTATACTCCACAGATTTTAGAACCCTTGGTTTTTCACACCCTCACCAGGGTCATTCCTTGAGAAAGGGAGGGAAGAATAAAAGGAGAGAGAAAAAGAGAGAGACAGAGACAGAGAGACGATTACATGTAACAAAATGGAGATACCGAACTAGCTGGCATTGGAGTAGCTCTGATTGGCTTCAAATCTGGCATGAATATCTTAGCACTGGATGTCATCATTAGGAGAAATGGAGAAAACACTGGAATTTATCATTTATAAGGGCAAGCCATAGCTTTGGGCATTAGTCTCTTTTTCACAATGATGTATAATTTTTGGAAATTTGAATTTTCTAATTATACTTCAATACTCCACAAATATTTATTAAGCACAATACTAGACATTGTACTAGGTTTTAGGAATATGGAGACAAAATGAAACATAATCTTTGCCCCCAAGGAACTTACAGCCTACTAATGGGACATACAGTATATAAGTAATAAGTCCACATTTGACCATTTGAATAGGAAGAGAACACTTCTCCCCACTGTTCTAATAATATTGTGTTCTTTTGATACAAGGCACTTTTTTTTTTCAGATTATAACCACATCAAGATATTTTTGTAGTTAAATCAATCAGTGAAAAAAAAGTAACTAAGAATCACAAATGACCACATTGCTGCTTAAAAAATACTACTTCAGGGGCAGCTAGGTGGCGCAGTGGATAGAGCACCAGCCCTGAAGTCAGGAGGACCTGAGTTCAAATCTGGTCTCAGACACGTAACAGCTGTGTGACCCTGGGCAAGTCACTTAACCCCAATTGCCTCAGCAAAAAAAAAAAAAATACTACTTCAGAATCTGGTTTGTAGGTTCTATGTATGCTCTGGCTTATAGGAAAGGTAATTAAGACAAAGAACAACGGAAAAAGCCACAGACTTAGGAAGAAGAGAGTTGGGGTTGTACCAAGATAGTGAATAGGGACAGAGTGATGGGAAAGACGTCATCTTCACATATTGTATTTTGAATGACTAGAGATGGGGTGAGGAGAAGGGAAGCAGACCAAGAAAGGGATTCATATGAGTTCTATTGGCAGCCCACGCTCAGCTGTACTTTGTAAATTGGATCAAAATTAATTGTAATTGTAAATTGATCAAAAAGATTAATGACTTTGATAACTGACTCCATAGGCACATAGATACACTGTAAGTGTATCTTAGGGTTGAGGAGCAAAGTGATAAAGAGAAAAGGAAGTTTAGAGAGATTGGAGATCTAAAAACAGGATGATTGGTAGGGAAGAGGTGTCACTGGATAGGAGAAAGAGAATATAGTATTAACCAAGGATTAGTGAACTAAGAAGCTTTTAAGTGAGTGTAGCAGGAAATGTAAAGTAGTTTAAAGAGATTCCTAGGAGGAGAAATACTCTTAGGCCTGAAACAGAGTTTAGCCAGAGTTAGAGAAAAGATAGAATTCTAAAACAAGGGTCTCAAACTTTTGTGTGTGTGCCATGGACCCTTTTGGCAATTTGGTGAAATCTATGGACCCTTTCTCATACTGTTTTAAAAGACATAAAATAAAATACATAAAATTGCAAAGGAAAATGATGATGTTGAAAGATAGTTATTAATTTTTTTAAACAAGGTCACAGAGCCCAGGTCAAGAATCCCTAGTTTAAAAAGATGAGATAGATGAAATTGTTTCCTCATGGACTAGGAAGCTAAGAAAATGGGTTCAGACTTGTACAGACAGAATTAAGGTGGAGGGAGGAGAGGTAGATGGAGACACAGGAGATATAACAGAAGGTACCTATTACATGGCGAAATTAAATTAATATGAATTAAATGAGATTGCATGTACCTGTAAGTTATTTACATGTATGGAGTATGCTTGTATGTAATAAAGTAACTTGGCTCTGAATACTTGCTTGAGAATGTCTTTGGGGGATGAACTACCATGAAGATTATGGTCCTGAAGGAGAGCACCATTCATGCTCTCATTCTCTTGAATGATCGTAGGTATATGCTGATAAAGATTTAACAATTGGACTCTCCAGAGGGGGAAAAATGAATACTTTTAAGTTTAATCTTCATTAAAACTTTCTTAAGTCTAGAGGAGCAACAAAACAATAAATTGAGTCTCAATTTGTAGCCACTGCAGATTTCTTTTTAGCTTTTCCTCAATCTCTCTCACTTGATTTTTTTTTTTGTTGTTGTTGTTTTTGCTTTTTACTGAGGCAATTGGGGTTAAGTGACTTGCCCAGGGTCACACAGCTAGGGAATGTTAAGTGTCTGAGACCAGATTTGAACTCAGGTCCTCCTGACTTCAGGGCTGGTGCTCTATCCACTGCGCCACCTAGCTGCCCCACTCTCACTTGATTTTTAAAGTTTTTTTTTTTTTTTTTTTTTTTTTTTGAGTTTTTCTATAAATTCTTTTTGGAGTAGAAAAAGGTTTGGTTTTGGCTTTTGTTTTTGTTTTTGTTTTTATTTCAGTGGACTCCTCTGAAAATGAACTGCATTCTTCTTTATTCCCATAGAAAGTTTCTATGATTGGGTTCTTTTTTATTTGCTTGGTTCATTTTTTAAAAATGAGAAGTATAAATGTATGCATCTAAAATCCTGGGTTTCATTTCAGCTCTCCCCTCTGATCTGGAAGCCCAAAGCAAAAGCTCTACCTGCAAGTGCACTCATCAAGTGTGCTGAGTTCTTTTCACACAGAGCTGCAGCTCAGCAGCATGGCTGGACCTGGTGTCCCTAATCAACAGAGGTTCCCTCAGTCTTCCCAGATGCAGATTCCCAATCTACCATGTTGTCCAGGAGGTGAAAGTTCCAGCTGAACCCAGCTAATCCTAAGCGTTCCTCACTTGGCATTTCTATGGAGTTATCCCGGAGGTATTTGCACTTTACACTAATTAAACCCCATCCTGGAGTCTTTTTTCAGGTCTTCATGGGTTGTCTCAGGAGGACCCTTCTTTTGCCTACAATCTTCTCTTTTTTCACCAAAGGTGCAAATTTGTGAGGGAAATCTGGACTTCTTGAAATTGACCTACTTTGCCATCTTCCTCAATCCTCCCCACCACTATAGATTTCTAAGGTGTCAGTGATCATCCTGAATATTTTACAACAGACTCTCACAAGCCACTTAAAGCTGCTTCCAGAAGCTAATGATAGAATACGTGCTCTTTAGGAAATAGAAGAATGCTGGATTTGGTATCAAGTAACAGGAGTTCAGATTCTGGCTTTGTTACTTAATTTTTTGTGTGGCTTTAGGTAAGTCCTTTCAGAGTCTCAGTTTCATTTACCCCATATCTGGGCTTAATAATAATAGCATTTATAGAGCATTTTAAGTTTAAAAAGTGTTTTTTATTTGTTATCAGATTTCATTCTCATAATTGTGGGAGGTAAGTGCTATTATTATCTTCATTTGAGAGATGAGAAAATTGACCTAAATAGAAGTTAAGTGATTTGTTTAAAGTCATACAACTAGTAAATTTATCTGAGGCTAGATTTGAAATTAAGGTTTCCTGACTATAGATTCAGTGCTCTATATACCATGCCACTTAGCTGCCTCTAACTGTGATCTCTAAGGTTCCTTCCAGTTCTTAATTCATCATTCAGTAAATTGCAATGATTCTTCATTAATATTTTTTAATGACTAAATATAGGGAAGAAATTGACAGGGATCTTAACCAATAGGCAGAGCAAAAGCCAAGGGACTCCTGACCCTAGTGAAATAAAGCTTCTATTCTAAAAGACTGTAGGTCTTGGTATATTACATTTCAAAGAGCAAAAGAGCTGAGGTTGCATCCAAGAATAACTTACCCAGAAAAGCTGAGTATAATCCTGAATGGAAAAAAAAATTGTCATTTGACAAACTTAAAGATTTTCAGATATCTATAACAAAAAGACCAGAACTCAATGGAAAATTCCATATAGAAGATCTAGAAGAAATATAAGAAAAATACTGAAGATTAAGTAAAAGATATTAATTAAAGTTAAACTTTTTATTTATATAAAATTTATCAATATTCTTAAAATTGTCATCATTACTAAAGTAATTTGAAAGAAAGATTGGAGATGAGTAGTGTATAATAAGGCAATTCTAAAAAACAAAGTTGGATAGGGAAAGGTAAAAGGGAACAATTATATTATAAAATGGGGTGTGAAGGAAAGAACTAATATAGAGGAAGCATATGGGGAAGAGGGATGGTAAGGTTGGAACCTTACTTTTACCTGGGTTGAAGAGTAAATGATACACATCTGGAACGATATAGAAGTCTTCTGAACATATAAAGAGCTGAGAAAACTGGGGTACAGGGTTGCAGAGGAACTATTGGAAGGTTCTATAGATTGGGATTTGGGAGGGTAGGGGGAGAAATGGGGAAGGAACTTTTGGAAGAGTGTGTAGATAGGGATTGGAAGGCTGGAGAGGTGGGATAGAGAGGGAGTCAAGGAGAAGATAAAGTAGCAAGGATAGGGTAAAAAAAAAGACCGAGAAAGAAAATAGTGAATAAAAACAAGATGGAAGGAAATTCACAAATAGCAATTATCACTTTGAATTTGAATGGAATATTTATAGCAGCTTTCTTTATGGTAGCAAAGAACTGGAAATTACAGGGATCCCCATTAATTAGGAAATGGCTAGGTGAGTTATGGTGTATGGTTGTGATGGAATAATACTGTGCTATAAGAAATGATGAGCTCAATATTCTTAGAAAGGCATAGAAAGAGCTGCATGAAATGGTGAAGAGTTAAGTGTGTAGAACCAGAAGAACATTGCAAATTGTAATAGCAATATAATTTTAAGAATGCATTTGAGTAACCAAGTCATTTTTGCTATTCTAAATACAAAATTTAATAATAAAAAACATGGAGAAAGACACTATCTGCATGCAGAGAAAGACCTGATAAATAGAAGTATGTATGAAATACTTTTACATATATATATGTAAAAGTATTTACACACCCACACACACACACACACACACACACATATATATATATATACACATCCTATTTGTGTCTAATGGTGTCCATCTCTAAAGTGAGATGGGAGGAAGAATTAAGGGGAAAAAGGAAAAAGAAAAAAATGTACACAATAGCTTTTTAATATATTTCAAAGGAATAGCAGGTTGTACCCATAGATTTGCAGTTTCATGTGCAATTATCTTTTTTATTATAATACATTATGGAAATGTTTCTTTTATTAATAAATTAAAAATAAAATAAAACTTGAAATAAAAAAGAAAGAAATGTTAAAGGGACTTGACATCAGAAAATAATACCTTAGCCTAGTCTGAGATTAATCAAATTCATTTGTAGATGATTTATATAGATGTCTCAAGCTAGGGCCTATGCTGAGCAGTAGGAAGATGGATGGAAGTCTTGCATAATTCTGGTATTTCACTCAGAGTGTATAAAATATTGTCAATTATATTATATATTGAATATCCCTTCATTACCTCAAACTCAATATGTATAAAATCTAATGTATTTATTTCCCTGCTCTTCCCCTCATTAATTTTTTTATATATCAAGTTAGGATTTACAAATTTACATATATTATCCAATGTAATCCTTAAAATAACCCTGAGATGTAGGTGCTAATTATTATCCTCATTTTATAGATGAGAAAACAGAGATTAAATGACTTGCCCACAGTTCTAGTAAGTACCTGTGTTAGAATTCAAATTCAAATCTTCTTGACTCCAAGTCCAATGCTCTGGCTGCCAAAAAGGCCTGTGAGAGATGGGCAGTTCAGAACAGAGTCTGAGGAGTGGAAGGATTTACAGAAGCCTCTATGGTCTATAGTTTGATCTGGATGGTCTTAGAACTAGTGGAGAAATTGTACCATATGAAACAAGAAGAAAGTGTCACATCTTTGATCTTAAGGAAGTGAATTTTGCTGGACTACACTTGACAAAAGACACAGAGATAGCTTTGTGGTTCAGTGGATAGAGTCAAGAAGACCTGAGTTCAAATCCAAACTTACTAGTTGTGTGATCCTGGTTAAGTCACTTAACCTCTGTTAATCCACTCTAAAAGGAAATGACAAATAATTCTTATCTTTGCCAAGAAAATCTCATGGATGATAGGGTCCATGGGATCACAAAGAGTTGGACACAACTGAATGACTGAACAACAAAGAAAGGAGGCTCCAAAAATACTGATGAACATAACATCTTAAAAAACAGAATTGGTCTAACAGTAAAAGAGTCACAAATTGCATTGAAGAAAAGAACTCTTTAAAAAATAGAATTGGCCAAATGAAAAAAGATGTACAAAAGTTCACTGGAGAAAGTAATTCCTTAAAAATTAAAATTGGGCAAAAGGAAACTAATGATTCCATGAGGCTTCAAACAAAGTCAAAAGAATGAAAAAATAGAAAGAACTATGAAATATCTCATTAGAAAAACTACTGACCTGGAAAATAGATCAAGGAGAAATAATTTATGAATTATTGGACTACCTGAAAGTCATTTTTTTAAAAAGCCTGGACATCATATCTTAAGAAATTATCAATGAAAACTGCCTTGATATTTTAGATCCACAGGATAAAATAAAAATGGGAAAAAAATCCACTAATCACCTCCTATAAGAGATGTCAAAGTGAAAAACTCCCAGAAACATTATAGCCAAATTTTAGGCTCTTAGGTCAATGAGACAATACTTCAAGGAGACAGAAAGAAACAATTCAAAATAAAGAACCCTAGTCAGGAACACACAAGTTTTAGTGGTTTTCATGTTAAAGGAGAGGAGGGTTTGGGAAATAATGTTTCAAAAAGCAAAAGAGCTAGAAATTACAATTTAAATATATTATAGGTGGTGGAAACAATATTTTTAAAATTACACAATTTTCTCTGATAAAGGCCTCATTCCTCAAATATATAGGGAACTAAATCAAATTTCTAAAAATAAGTCATTTCCCAATTGATAAACGAATGTGAACAGGCATTTTTTAGAAGAAGAAATCAAAAATATTAACAGTGACATGAAAAAACGTTCTAAATGACTATTGATTAGAGAAATGCAAATTAAAACAATCCTAAGGTATACCTCATACCTATCAGAAATGATAAAAGATGCAGGGGATAAAGGAATATAAATAAAAAAAGGAATAAACTGGAATTGGTGGAGTTGGGATCTAGTCTAACCATTCTGAAGAACAATTTGGAACAATGCCCAAAGAGTTATAAAACTGGGCATATACTTTGATCCAGTAATACCACTACTAGGTCTGTATCCCAAAAAGATACAAGAAAAAGAAAAAGGATCTAAATGTACAAAAATATTTAGAAGAGGATTTTTGTGGTGGCAAAGAATTTGAAATTAAGATGCTCACTAATTAGGTAATGACTGAACATATGATTGTAATGGAGAACTATTGTATTATAAGAAACAATGGAGCGGGGTTCAGAATAAATCAACAACATAGTAAAACCTATATGAACTGATGCTGAGTGAAAAGAATCAAATCATTGTGTACAGTAAGAGCAATGTAATAATAATGATGAAAAACTTGATTACTCTGATCAGCTCAATGATCCAAGACAATTCCAAAGGGCTCATGGTAAAAAAATGCTATTCAAAATCAGAGTGAGAACTGATGAACTCTGAATGCAAATTGATGCATAATTTTCTCACTTATATTTTATTTTTTGCAATATGGCTAATATGTAAGTGTGTTTTGCATGATTTCACATTGATAATTATTTGCTTTCTCAGTGCATGCATTGGGAAGGACTAGGAGGAAAGGAGAAAATGTGGAACTTACAATCAAAAAGAATATTAAAAATAAACATAAATTTTTAAGACAACGTATAAAGGAAGCTACAGGTAACAAGCTGGGGGAGGAAGAACAAGATGGCATGGCTATGAGATGGTAGAAAAGTTGGGGATGGGGAACCCAGGTTATATAAAATAAATATTTCCTAACTAGAGCCTAGGGCCCCCAAGGAGTCAAATTCTAATAGGAGGAGAAGGCCAGAGCTAGAGTTAGCATTAATTGGAAATGGCCAAGAAGTGGAAAGTGGGCCCTGATTGGGCTAAATAAAGCAAAAGCTGATCAATCAGAGCCCAAGACTCTCAAGACAGGACTCTCAGTTCCAACAGAATGCAAACCTCAGACTGATTCTTTCTCCTCCTCCATACTCAAACCCCTGAGCTATCACCACTATGTAGATAATTCTGAAATCTGTAATTCCAGCCCTAAACTGTCACCTGAGCTTCACTCCCATATTCTCAGCTGTCTACTGAAAATTTCCATTTGGATATCTCATTATCACATCAAATTCTGCTTGTATAAACCCCAACTAATTTGATTCTTCACAATCCCATGAGAAAGAAAAATAGAAAGAAGCAGAGAGGAAGGGTAAGGGGAGGGAAGGAAGGAAGAAAGAAAGGAAGAAAGGAAAGAAAAAAATGAAAGAAGGGAAGGAGGAAAGAGGGAGAAGGAAAGAGGGAAGCAGAGGAAGAAGAAAAGGAAGAAAGGAAGAAAGAAAGTGATATTGGAATTTTAGTACTGAAAAGGATTTTAGACATCAGTTACCCAACTTCTCACCCAGTGTGTGAAAGAATCATGCTTACATCCTTTTTGGAAGAGCTTCAAACACCAGATTGTGAAAAAATTTGGAGGACTATATATCACTGGGGAAAGTGGGAAGAATAAAGAAGAATTGTTTTGACTATGGGCCTAGAAACTGAGTTGGGTGAAGCAGAAATAGGAATTACAATCATTTCACAACCTTGCTTGACTAATAATGTAGAAATCTCCCAACTATCTGATGGCCTAATAGAATGTATCCAACTGCTATGCAAGAATATGGTAAAGCAGATAGTGTCACCCACCTCAATCACTGCTGTAACAATTATTTATTCTCCTTGGATAAGAGACTGCCATTTTGTTTATAAAGGACTGTTTTCACAACTGTAAAAGTATTTGGCCTCTTCTTTTATACTTCCCTTGAACAGGGAGAGTTTTATTATATTATAATAAATGTTTTCATTTGAATTCCAGATGCTCCCCCCTTTTCTCCCTTAACTAATCTTACTCTTTTTCCAAACTCTCTCTCCTGTGAAATGTTTCACTTCTAATCTAAGTTGCCACAGAATGCTGCCGATTTGCTATGTACTCTAAGAGGGCCTGAAAAAGTATAAATCTGTACCCCAGGAATCTGAATGGGTATGGATGACTCTAGATTCCTTAGCTTGCTAAAAATCAAACAATAAATAAAAATAATTTTTAAAAAATCTCTACTTTCAGTTTGGTCTCATCTTTAAACCATTAGGTAAAACCCTCTCCCACCCTTACTCCTCCAAATGTTATATCAACTATGTTTTGCATCTTCTGTAGGATGAATTAACACCTGTCCTATATTATAGATAAAGTTAGCCCAAGTGTTTGCATGGAAGCATGAAGCAGGTAGTGCTAAGAGCTCCCTTATTTTTTTCTGTGTAGCCATGAGCCAATTCTGAGATTGCCTGGCTAGAGATATGAGCTAAATAGCTCATAGTTATTTGATAGACATCTCTCCCCCCCAAAAATTAAATCCAATTCATGCAAAGACAGCTCTGGGGCAGAGTTAGCATAGAACACAGAATATCAGATCTGGAATAGTTTCTTCCTCTTACAGACAAGGAAACTGAGGCCCAAAGAAAGTAGCTAACTTTCTCAGAGCCACAAGGCACTTGTAAAATGAAAAGGTTGAACTAAATAATCTCTAAGAACCCTTCTGGTTCTGACACGGAGTCCTTCAGTGATGTTGGGAAAAGATTTTAGGCATCAGTTACCCAAACTCTTACCCAGTGCATGAAGGAAGCTGGCATCCTTGCCAGCCATCCAGCCTCCTGTGACGAGCAGCTATGCCAATTACATTTTGGGGCAGCATTAAGTATTAGAAATTCCTGATACGGATTTGAGATTTGCATCCCCTGTAACTTCTACCCAATTTGTCCTGTTCTCCGCACAGGAAGACAACTCCTGCTGTTTCACTAAAAATGGAGCTATTCTTGTTAATTCTGCTTGAGGGCTTTTGACAGTGGTAAGCGGAGGTATAGGACTGCCAAGTGGCACAGTGGATAGAGTGCCCAGTCTGCAGTCAGAAAGACCTGAGTTCAAATCCAGCTTCAGACACTTATTAACTGTGTGACCCTGGACAAGTCTTAGCCTTGTTTCCTCAGTTTCCTCATCTATAAAATGAGTTGGAGAAGGAAATGTCAAACTACTTCAGTAGCTCTGCTAAGAAAACCCCGAATGGGGTTGTGAAGAGTCAGAACTGAAATGAATGAACAACAATGGTAATTTTTCTTTTTTGCTCAGGGCCATAATTATATAATTACTAAGTGAAAGAATTAAAATTAAAACTCATGCTTTTTGACTTCTAATTCAAGGCTCCCGGGAGGTCAGTTATCTCAACACAGACAAAAAATAAACAGATAAAGAAAAAGACAAAGAGTCACTTTATTTCCAATTCCAAGGAGCAGGTTTGGCTAGAAAATCAGGGAAGGGAAGGGAAGAGGAGGGACATATTAGCAATTCCCTCTCAGAACTCCATGAGCAAGGAGCCCTAAGTTTGGGGTAGGGAATTACAAAATCTTGGGATTGGGTTAAACTAGAGTCCCTGGGAGAGAAGAGGCAGCCTGAAGTTGGGGGAAGAGGTGAGGATCTCAGGCAGTTTTAAATGGTGTTTCTGTATCAGCTTAATCTATTTTGTGGCTTGAGGATCAGAGAAAACTGACTTCTTGTTTTCCTGTCTCTCTTCCTCACATCTATAACCCGTTTTGCACATAGCTATATATGTCTACTTTGGCTCTCCTTCCCTTTCTGATAGAATGAAAGCCCTTTGAGGGCTGACCTATATTCCTCTGCATCCTCAGTGCCTAACACAGTACCTGGCTCCAGAGTAGGCACTTAATAAATGCTTGCTAATTTTATAGTGCAAGACAGAGCACAAGACAGGGGTAGAAGTCCCTGGCAGGACCAGGGTAAGGCAAAGGAGAAGGGTCTAGGCAAATGAGTCATTGAGACAGATGGTAGGATAATGGCAGAGAAGATCACTGGAGGAGCTGGACATAATTTGCTGGGAAGAGACCAAAGCGACCGTGGCAATGTCCCCGCCACCAGCCCTCATCTATCATCTCGATATCAGTGATGGTGTCATCTGGGTCAAAGGATATCTCATCACTGCCTTCTGTGAAAGAAATGAAAGGAACCCTCAGTCCCAATGTCGAAGGGAACTTTCCTTTCCCCGCTGCTCTCTACTCCAGAAGGAAAATAAGTCTGCTTTTTCCCCCAATCCAAGCCTTGGGAAAGCTAATCCCAGGTACATATAGTTGCTCAGAAGCCCCCACTCCCAGGGCAGGTTATCCCCAAGGTGACTTACCTCCTTGGTAATCATACAGGGCAATGGCTGAGATTCCTGTTGATCCAGCCTTGGATCCAATGACAGCAGTTCCTACACAACAAAGAAAAGAAATGGGGCAATATCAATGCTTATCAGGAAAGAAGGATAGCTTTGGAGGGGAAAGGTTGAGAAAGAACTTGTCCCTAGACTTCCTACAGGTTTCCTAATTAATCAATGAGTATTTATTAAATATCTACTATATACTGGGCACTGGGGATAGAAGGGCAAAAAATGAAATAAATCATACTTCCAATGACTTACATTCTAATGAGAAAGATAACAAATATATATGTATGTGTATATATGTATAAAATATTTATATATTTATATATTTTATATAAAATAGAGAACATAAATAAAATGTTAAGTACAGATACACACACATATATAAAAGATTTAAATATAAAGTAGTCTGTGAGGAAGGGTACTACTCATTGAGGAGATCAAATAGTGGTACCCTGGTAAATGTTAACAACCCATTCTTGGGTGACGGATGTATGTGATACAATTTTAAGTTTTATCTAAATGTTAGCATTTTCTTAAGTCTAGACAATCAATAAGACCATATAAGTCAAGCTCTGGTTGATAGTATTTCCTGATTTCTAAGATGTGAATGCTTACACTGGAAATTTAACAAGAGCATCTTCCTACAGAAGATGGGGCCTGAGCTATATAATCTCAAAGGAAAAGGACTCTACAAAAGTAGTGAGGGAAGTGTATTCCAGGTGTGTGGGACAGCCAATGCAAGGACCTAAAGATTAGAGGTGTTACGAGTGAGAAATGAAGAGATTAGTTTGCCTGCATCACTGAGGGAGAGAGAGGAATAGTGTCCAATGAGGCTGGGAAATTAGGTTGGGGACAAATTATAAAGGGCTTTAAAAAGTAAAGAGAGGATTTTAACCTAGAAGCAAAAGAAGATCACTGGAGTTGATTAAATAGGGGAGTCATGTGGTCAAACTGGCACAAATCATTTTGAAAGGAGTATATTGGATAGACTGGAGAGGGGAGAGGCTAGAGGCAGGGAGACCGATTAGAAGGCTGCTGCAATTATTGAGGTGGGAGAGGATGTATGCCTGAACTAACATGGTAGCTAAGGTCAGTGGAAGCGAGATGTTGTGGGGTAGAACTCCCAGGCTCCCAAACTTACCAGCAGAGCAAGCAGGCTCCAGGACATCCTCATAGTCACCGCCTGCATTTTCTTCATCCTCGTGTGCTACGTCTTCATAGTCATTGTCTTGATCTTCAACCTGGTCTGATTTTTGCAACTCTATGACATCCTCATAATCATTCTCGGGCTCCAGCTCAGGCTCTGGCTTTGGTTCTGGTTCTGGCTCTAGCTCTGCCTTTGGTGCTGTTTCATAGACTGGCTCCTCCAGAGTCTGGAACCTATCAGGAGTCCTGGGGGGCAGAGCTGGGGGCTCCTCATTATCTGGCCATTCATTGTCCTGATAGAAAAGAGATCAGAAGAAACTAGAGTTTGTCATCTCTGCCCCCGGCTCTATCCCCATAATCCTGAGATTCCCTAATCAACTCCATCCTTGACAAACTGGTCCAATCCCAAATTCCCTACTATATGTATATCCACCTAGAGCAGACTTAGAGAAATGACAAGGGGGGAGAGGAAGAGGAAATTTGTTCAGTTTCTAAAGAGGAAATCAGGGATTAAACACAATTGTGCCAAGGAAAAGAGCTGCTAATACTAATACTACCACTCACCTCTAAGGGAGCCCTCTTTGAGGGCAAAGTTGGCACTGGAGGAAGCTCTTTGTGTGTTGCTGTGGGTGCTATCTTGGATGGCAGGCAGCTCTCCACCTGAGACTTGTCCTGAAGAGCATAGAGCAAAATTCTGGTTTACTTTTTCTCCCTCCAAATCTATGCTTTGAGATTTGGGGGTCCATCTGACTTGGAATGCCTTCTTCCTTTTTTCTTTTTTCTGTCCTCTTTCCCAAATATTACCCAGCTTTCAAGGTCCAGTTCAACTTCTGTCTTCCCTGATGATCCCAACTCCCAGTGATTTGGTAACTTAAATAGTATTTAATAGCTGGAAAATTTGACAAGCAGTACAACAGGAAAAGTGCTCCCTCATGTGCTGGATTCAATTCTTGTTTCTGATGTGTACTACCTGTGTGACTTTAAATAAAGTCACCCAACTTTCCTGTGCCCTGATATATATATATATATGTGTGTGTGTGTGTGTGTGTGTGTGTGTGTGTGTGTGTGTATGTATACATATATACATATACATATATATGTGTGTGTGCATGTGTGTTTTTATCTGCAAAATGAGAAAATCCAACTAGTTAGGTTCTGAGGTCTCATCTAGCTCAACATTTATGGTCCTATAATACAACTAGTTGTGAACAGGCTCTTCTATTTCCATCTGCTGGGAGTCCTCCTGAGTTTAAATCCAGCCTCAGATATTTCCTAGCTATGTGAACTTGGCAAGTTACTTAACCTCTGTTTGCCTCAGTTTATTTATCTGTAAAATGGGGATAATAATGGTATCTGTATCCTAGGCTGTGAGAATCAGATGAGGTAATAGTTTAGCACAATGCCAGACACATATTAAGCACTATATAAATATTAGCTATTATTTTATTATTTTTATTATTATTATTATTGTTACTGTCCTGTCATCTATGTTTTAAATTTAATGGATCTAAAGAGTGATGAATTTGACATCTAGAATCCTGCCCTCCAATACTTAATAGTTGTGTAACCCTAAATCACTTAAGCTCAGTTTTTCCTATAGTTATTGTGGGAATCAAATAAAATAATATAGGTAAAACACTTTGCAAACTCCAAAATGTTGTTATCTTCTCAACTAAACTTATAGTCTCTTTGAGGACAGGAAATTTCCTTATTTTTTCTATGCCTTGCATATAATAGGTGCAATGAATAAGTACTAGGTCTGAAGTTAGGAAGACCTGAGTTCGAATGCAGTCTCAGACATTTACACAACTTAACTCTGTCTGCCTCAGTTTCCTCATCTATAAAATGAGCTGGAGAAGGAAATGACAAACCATTCCAGTATCTTTGCCAAAAAAAATCCCCCAAGGGGTCACAAAGAGTGAGACACAACTGAAAATGACAAAACAACAAATATTTTATTCCAGTGTGCCCTGGGTAAGATCTGAATCTGGGGAAGCTTACCTCTGAGGGAATTTTCTTGGGGACTGGAGTTGGTACTACAGGTTTCTTTGGCATCAACTTTCGTTCTTGTTGTTTTTCTTCTGCCTGCTTCCTGTTTTCTTCTGCCATGGATTCAAATTTTGCCTTCAGTCCCCGGGCCCCACTGGAAGCTATCAACAAAGGCAAGTAGCATTAGGACTGAAAGAAGTCAATTGTAGGGTAATATCAAGGGATAGTGATCAATATGATATAATAGAACAAAAGGATGAAGAGGAATCTGCAAATTTGGAGTGCATTCAAATGGGAAATGTGAAGGTCTTTAAGAGCCACAATTTGCCCCAAACCTGTATCCCTTTCCTATCTCCCTGTAAACCCTGCAGTTCCATACATCCTTTTCTTTCCCAGATTTCATTCTTTTCTCTCCCTCAAATCCCTTTTTTTCAGTTATCCTAAAGCTTCTAGCCTTCATTTCCCTCAGTCTTTAAATATCCTGTCTTCTTGTTGCCTTCTAAGCTACAATTTCATCTTTATCTTGCCACTCAAATCCCTACCCTTCTAGGTTATTATTTGTGGGGTCCCATTCTCTTCAGTTCTCCCCTCCTTCTGCAATTCTCTTTCTATATCCTTGATCTTGCTAACCCAATGAGAAGAACGAAGGAGTAATGAAATGATAATAATAAAATCTGAGACACAATGTACTTCTAGGCTAATTTCCTAACCTAGATAGGAATTACCTCTATAATATCCTTCAATTCAATTGAATTAAACATTTACAAATTAAACATAAATTAAACATTTATAAAATGGCTTGTATATACATCACATCTAGGTGGCACAGTGCATAAAATTCAGAAACCTGGAGCTCAAATCTAGCCCAGACATTTAATAACTATGATTTTAGGAAAATCACAATTTCTGTCCACCTCAGTTTCCTTCTCTATAATAATAGCACTTACCTCTATAATAATAGCCGGGAGGATAAACTTAAGACCACATTTGTAAAACTCTTTGAAATTATTTTTAATTTGCTAATTATACAAAAATTAAATATCCTTCAACAATTCAAATGTTATTATTATGCTATCAAAGATTAAGTATTATTAAACAATCCAAGTATTATTATTGTTATATAAATATAAAATATTTGATGTTATTGAGTGAAATTTATTTAAATTAAGATTATTAAATATTAGTACACAAAGATTAAAAACTAAACAGTATCTAACTCTACTTGAAGACTTTCAGTGATGGGGAGTTCCTTATTTCATTTTTGACAATATCAGAACATTCATGCTCAATTGAAATTGGATTCTTTGTACCTTCTATTAGTCTTAGTTCTGCCTACTAGAATTATGCATAATATATATAATCCTTCTTCCAAATGAGAAGTGAGGCTAAGGGCTGCCTAACCTGGTCTGGATAGGAAAGCAAGGATGAGCAGAGAAGTTGTTAGTTCCAGGAAGCAAAAAGGATGAAGAGGTTGAAAGGATATTTGACTGGGTGGAGATGACAAAACTTAGTTTTAAAGCTCACCAGCCTCTGTGGGTGTGGTTTTCTTATAAGCTGTAGTTGGAGCTTCCATTTCACTGAAACTGGCTGCACTCTGTGGAAGGAAAAGAGGGAAGGAGAAGAATTGACCAGGAAGCATGTGGTCCAAAGCTGGGAACATTTAGGACCTTCTCAGGCGAAATCCTTGGATAAATGAAGTTCCAAAGTGGAGAAAGGTGGGTAGAGGTTCCAAATTTCCAGGTAAGTGTGGGACAGTTCTGAACTGCTGGACACTCCTGTCCTTTACCTACTGTTCGCGCACACACACACACACACACACACACTCACACAATCCAAATCTCTCATCTTCAGAGAAGGGAAATTTCAAATTAAGTGAAAAGAAGAGGTCCACAGGGACATCTGAGCTGAGATCAGAGAAGACAGTCACAGGGTTGGAGATTGAAAGAAATGCTGGAAACTGAAGTTAGTATTAGATAACAAAAGGGAGCAAGCCATAGTGTGAGTGTGATATGCTCTTCACCTACCTTCTCCTGGGGGCTGTCTCCCTTACTCCTCCAAGCCCAGTCCCCCAACCACAGTCAAAGCCAGGACATCTAACCAAACCACCAGAGTCCAGAGCCAAGGAGTATAAAAGAAGAATCAGCAAGAAATCCTATGTGGAGCTCTTGACCCTTCACTAAGAACAGGTTGATAGACACAGGAATGTAATCCTCAACACTTTTCCCTGTCCCCGTCTCCATGGCATTATCCCTGCCATTATTTTTGGTATAGTTTAGAGGAAACCCCCCCCAGTACATGGCATAGCTTACCTTGTCTACCCGGTCCTTCTGTACCCCATATTGACCACCAAAGCCTTTGGCATAATCTGCAGAAAAGAAGTCCAGGAATCAGACCCAAGAGACAAAGATGAAGAATGGGGAAGGGAGATGGGGAGAAAGGGAGGAATATGGAGAACAGAAAGAGATAGATAGGGGATGATCATGAGAAGCTTAGGACTAGAGTGACGAAGGCATGGATGAAGAGATAGAAACATGATTGGGAAAAGGAAATGAGGGCCAAAAAAAAGTGAGATGGAATCAGGAAAAAAAGAGATAAGGGATAAGAATAAGGCCCACCTTGCCTACTCTGACTTTCTCAAGCAGCCATTTCTCAGTATGTCCATCATGGGGCCACTATGATGCACTCCCCAAAATAAGAGCTATTGACCCAGTATTTCCCTTTTTGCTCAGCTGTATTTGTCTTATTGTCTTTGTTTTGATTTGTTTGCTTTGTTTGGGGGAGGGGGAAGGAGTGGTTCAGATCTCTGATTTTTATGACTATAAAGTACTTTCCCTGTAATCATTTTCTTCATTAATGCAAATCAGTAACTTGTCCAAACTTTAAATTCTTAGAGATAACGCTGGGGCAATGAGAAGTTAATCTTAATTATTTCTATCACTGCCATGAGAGGCAGAGGTGGTATGGTGTAGTGGGTAGAATTCATCTGTAGTCAAAAAAGCAGGGTTAAAGTCTCACTTTTGATACATTGATAAAGTACCTTTGAGAAAATCATTCAACCTCTTACTACTCAAGGCTATTCTTTTAAGGCAATAATTTGCAGCATAGTTACCTATATGCATTGATAGAGTTTTTAGTTAACTGGAGGAAAATTTTTTACAAGTTTCTCGGATAAAGTTCTAATGCCTAAGATTTATATATGAAAGTGATTCAAATATATAGAAATGACAAACATTCCCAACAGATAAATAGTCAAAGGATAAGAACAGGAAGTTCTCAACTTCCTATCACATGAACTATCAACAATCACATGAAACGAGATGTCAGATCACTAATAATTAGCTAGCTAAAAATTAAAACTCTAAATTCCACCTCATATCTATCAGATTGGCAAAGATGATAAAAAAGGAAAATGACATTTGATGGAAAGGAAATAGGAAGATGGGCATCCTAATACACTATTGGTAGAGCTCTGAATAGGTTCAGTCATTCTGGCATACAATTTGTCATTAAACTATAGATACGCTTTCATTCAGCAATGATTAAACTGATACCCTTAAGAGATCAGAGAAAGAGAAAAAGGATTCATATATGCACCAATATAGCAGCTCTTTTTATTTTAGCAAATAATTTAAAATAAAATGGTCCCAATTAATTGGGAATAGCTGAACTGATTATGATATATTAATATAATAGCATATTATTTCACTGTAAGAGATGGCAAAAGGGATAGTTTCAGAAAAACATGGGAAGATGGGTATGAATTGCTGCAGAGTAAAGTGAACACAACCTGAAAAGCAATTTAGACAGCAAAAACAACACTGTAAAAGAAAATAACTTTGAAACACTTAAGAACTTTGATGAACCATGACTAAAAAGACATAATGATGAAAGTAGAGGAGATTCCCCTTATCACAATTTGCCTATAATAATCAAATCATAGACACAGTCAATCAAAACAAAATCTGCATCTCATGAGGTAAACTATAAATTTGAGAGTGCTTGCATTAAATTTACTTCATTCTACTTGCTTCAAGCACCAAAATTGCTTGATAATTGATTCATGAGTTGGATTGGAAGGGTACAGAACAGAGGGACTACTGACTTAATATTATGATGTAATTATTCTGTTTCTAGTTCTTTTACTCATTTCATTACTTACTCACTCCTCAGTACCACTTGTTGCTGCATCTATAATCATTCTCTCCTATTATTTCCTTATTTTCCATCTCCCTCCTAAGTCAGCTTCCCTGCTCACATCATTTCTCTTCTACTCCCCCCCATCTAATCACTCCAATTCACCCATTCCTATTAATCCTCTCACATCATATCCTCCCTTCAGCATTCCCTTCTCTTTGAATTCAACATAGAACTCCTTCTATGCTTTTAAAATACCCACTAGTTCAGAAAGAGAGGTCATCTCTCTCAGCCCTCAACCCCACAACATCCTCTAAACTCTGCTCTAGCCCACCTCCTCTTTTCAGCT
>JAJPUD010000578.1:312034-326254 GCA_023553655.1 Myrmecobius fasciatus
TCTCTCTCTCTCTCTCTCTCTCTCTCTCTCTCTCTCTCTCTCTCTCTTGCTTTTTTGCTGAGGCAATTGAGGTTAAGTGACTTGCCCAGGGTCACACAGCTAGGGAATGTTAAGTGTCTGAAACCAGATTTGAACTTAGGTCTTCCTGACTTCAGGGCCAGTGCTCTATCCACTGCGCCACTTAGCTGTCCCTTAGTCCCTCATCTTTAAAACAGACAATAATAACAGCCTACCATACAGGGTTGTTGGGAAGACTAAATGAGACTATATTTGTAAAGTACTTTTTTTTTGAACATAAAAATATTTTGTAAATGCCAATTAATTTTCATCATGGGTCCTTTTGACCCATGGTGAAAGCTCAGAATAATGTTTTAAAATGCATAATGTAAAATACATAAGATTGCAAAGAAAGCCAATTATATTTAAATAAAGTTATCAGAATATTTTAAAGAAACATGTTCACAAATCTGAGGTTAGTGAAAATGAGATTTGATTTTCCCCATCACAGACCACTGAAATCCATCCACAGACTCCATCTGAATAATCATGATAAATGTCTGTAGGTCATTGTTAAGATTCAGAAGTAAAGACCTGCTGTGCCTCTCTGATTCAGCTGGATAAAGCTAAGGAAAATATGCAACTCCCCTTAACTCTCTATTATCCATACTTTAGGTGATACTTGAATCATCTCTTTAACTTTGAAATGCACTTTTCTTCTTATATTTGCATATGAGTATATCTAAAGTTCTAGGACTCATAATGCAAAATAAAGCCACAAGGGGAATAAGAAAAAAAAAGTTTTATCCCTTTGTTGGTTTATTCTCCCGACTCTTTGTTGAGGATAAACAATAACACTTCTCAGAATAAAAAAAAAAAAGCATCAGGTAAAGATGAGTTTGTTTTACAGTATTTATTTATCACAGTGCAGAGAATGACTTTATTTTGCTTGTTAAATAGATGATGACTTGTCCATTTGACTAGATTTCCAACCCACTCCTAAAACCACTGCCATTTCTGCACTAGGATTATAGCAAAGAATTAAATGTACAACCAAAAAAATCAACAGAATTTCCTTTAAAGAGAAACTCAAGATTCTTCGGTATGATTTTTGTTGCTTCTTGACAGGGAGGACAGGTGTCTTTTTCCCATAAGTCCGTGTTCAATTCTACTATCATGTTATCTTGTACAGGTCCCTTTTATCTCTCTGGGTCTCAGTTTCCTCATGTATAAAATGAGTAAATTGGACTGGGGGTGGTACTTAATCTATAGTCTCTGAACTTGCTTTTTAAAAAAATATTTTGATAATTGCATTTCACATAACTGGTTTCCTTTGTAATCCTAAGTATTTTGTTTCATTCCTTTTCTTTATTTTATTGTATTTTATTTTTTGGCAAGGCAATCAGGGTTAAGTGATTTGCTCAAGGTCACACAGCTAATGTCAAATATCTGAGCCTAGATTTGAATTTAAGTCTTCTTCCTGACTTCAGGGCTAGTACTCTATTCACTGTGCTACCTAGCTACCTCAATTTTATGTGTTTTAGAACATTGAGGGATGCATAGGCTACTCCTGATTGCCTAAGGAGAACATGAAAAAAAATTAAGATCCCTTAGACTAGATGATCTCTAACATCTCTTCCAGAATCCCAGAATCCTTTTACTAGATGAGTAGAACTATCTGAAAATTTCAATGGAAGTCAAAAGTTGAGTCTCATATAACATGCAATTTTTTCCCCTGAGGCAATTGGGGTTAAGTGTCTTGCCCAGGGTCACACAGCTAGGACATATTAAGTGTCTGAGGCCGAATTTGAACTCAGGTCCTTCTGACTTCAGGGCTGGTGCTTTATCCACTGCGCCACCTAGCTGCCCCCAACATGCAAACTTTTTAAACATGAAAATTTCTGAAACATCTAATCATAAAATAAAACCTAGATTTTTCATAATAATCTTGGGTTGCTAATAGAATTTTAAGATTTTGTTTTTATAATATAACCGCAAATAAGAATATTAAAAAGTCATAGAAAGCATAACAAGCAAAACAGACAGGAGACACCAAAAATAATGAAGGTAATAAATAAGAAAGTAATTTTCCTCACAAATCAAATTTCAGTTTCATACTGGTTAGATCAATAAGAGACTAACATTCCTAAAGCTTTGGCCCCAAATACCTCTTTCTCTCTTGTCTTTAGGAGCTACTGTAAATATTCAGGATAACGCCTAGTGTAAAGATGACTTACTCAGAGTGAGTCCTATTCTGAATTGTAGCTGGGTGGCACAGTGGCTAAAGTGACAGGTTTGGAGTCAGGAAGACCTGAGTTTGAACCCTGCCTCAGACACTTATGGCTGTGTGATCTGGGCATGTCACTTAACTGTTTGCCTCAGTTTTCTCATCTGAAAAATGAGCTTGAGAAGGAAATGGCAAACTACTACAGTATCTTTTCCAAGAAAATGCCAAACGTAAAGAGTCAGACTTGATTAAAAAAGACTGAACAAAAATGACTTATTCCAAAGTCTATAAAATAGTAAACAAATGCTTAATTTAGCATAAAATAGCTAGCATTTATATAGTACTTTAAGATTAGCAAAGTGCTTTACAAACATTATTTCATTTGTTCTTTATAGCAACCTAAGGAGATAGTTACTGTTATTATCTTTTTATAGAAGAAGAAACTGAGGCAGGCAGAAGTAAAGGGATTTGCCCAGCTTCACACAGCATCACCAACACTCTGATTATCAGTTCTTCATCAGCCTATCTGTCCAGGCCTTTTCTCCCCTACTCACCTTGTCCATTCTGTCTTTTTCTACACCAAACCTGCCTCCGTATCCATGGGATGCTTTGGGCCCTGCTTCCATCTCTTTTTTCTTGAGGACGTCATGTTCTTCTGACACTTTGTTCCGCAGCTGGTGGATGCTAGAAGTGACCAAATCACACAGATTCAGGGATCATTCTAGGAAGGCAATATAATGTAAAAGGTCTGGGAGTCAAAAGCTCTGGATTGTCACACTAAAGAAACCAGAGCATCTGAGGTATAGAAATGTCAACGTAGCAGCTATGGGCAATGGCTCTGGAATAAACACATCAGTGTCTCTTTTCCCCTGGGGATGCCCACCAGCAGGAGATGAAAGTAAAAAGAAGCAAAACTTTCCATCCAATATTTCTAAGGCTGACCTACTCCAAAGCTAATCTCCTGGAATTCCAGATGGTGGGACTATGATGCCTGTTGAGATCTATTTGGGGGTGAAACAACATGATTGGAGAGGTGGAGGGCTGTTGGTCCTAAGTAGCCTTATCTGTGTACGCGGGCTTCCTTGAGTTTTATGTGTCCTTACAGAAATTAAGGGTTCGCTTGAGCTTTGAGCTGTCATATTCTCCATAAACACTGGACTCAGAGTATGCAGGAGGCCCTGAGTGTGTCAAGGACAATCCCACACACACCTGAGCTGAGATAATGTTGTTGCATCCCAAGCTGAACTCCCTCTGTGTCCTTGGGAGTCAAGACAGGGTCCAGACAATCTGCGATAGGCTTACACAATTGGGAGCCTCGTAGATAATCAAACTTAATTATTTTCATAGCCTAGCAAATCCAAGGGAAATGAATACAGCTTTTGCCATTGCCTTGCTCCTCTCCATATGGAAGGATTTTGTCCTTTTCCCACCTTTACTGCACCTTTCCCCCTTCCATGCCATCTCCTTTAGATGGAAATTCCTGCTATTTCCCCTTTCCTTTGTCCTGCTATTATAAAAAATACAAACTTCTGTATGGATCATGAATTCTTTGGGTTCCACATGCATGTTCATTTCTCTTGTAATATACCTAGTTTTCACTTATGTTTTTTTAAAAGTTGTGACTGCCTATTGATAAATTTTATGTGCTAGAAACTGCCCAGGGTCTCAGGCACAGAGAACACTGAAAGACTAAGTGACGACTTGATTACAAGTCCAGTGACATGTTTATTTTTGACAAAGTATTCTAAGCTATTTCTTCTTTAGGAATCTGTGTCAGACCCTGACAGAAACCTTTAAATTATTCACCTTTTCTTTAACCCTCACAACAAAGAAGTACCTGGGCAGCAAGAGGAGGGGTTGAATTAGGAACAGAATTTCTGGTAATGTCATCCCAGAGGCCAGCACAGCATCTCAAGTTTTAGGAAAGGGTAAGAGGAAATAATAAGGAGACTGTGGTAGAACAGAGCCCATCTCTGATACCATGACAGGATCAAAGCACAGTCCTTTATTCTGGGGCCAAGTGAATAAAGTGATAATGCTTCAGAGACCACTGTCATTGTAACTCCACGAAGCCTAAACTTCTTGTTTAAGTGGGTTAGGTGGAGTCAGATTCGTCCAGTAGCAATGATATCTGTAGATTCCTTATGGGAATGGGGGACACACTCCATATTAGGACAGAAAAAAAGGAGTACTTCTAAATCACGGGAGCCAGACTAGGGGAAAAAATGGGAAGGAGGAAACCAAAGGACAGAAGAGAGAAAAACAATTATCTCTAGCTGCCAGGAGAGAGGAACGTAACCTGAACCAGGAGTAAAAGAAAATGGGAATTAGAGAAAAAATATAGACTTCATATGGGACTGCCTATACTTCAGTTTCCTTATCTATGAGATGAGGACCTTGTTTAAGAAGAGACTGAAAACAGAAAAGAAAATATAAACTTTCCTTATTCTTTCTGTGCCTTGGTTTCCTCATATATAAAATGAAAGGGTTAATTAAATGATCTTTAAAAACTCTTCCAGTTGTAAATCTATGGTATTCTAAGATTCAGAAGAAAGAAAGAATGGGAGGATTTACTCTGGTGGAAATGTGATTTAAGAGACAACTTGTCAGCAAGGACACAGGGTCATGCTGCTTGAGAAAGAGTCTCAACATTTCCTATAATGGGCAATAACAAATATGGAAGGGATGCTTCCTAGGGAGAAGGACTCCAGTTTAGATAAATGAAAAAGTCCCAAGGGAGTGCTATCCCTTTAGGATTGCTTTTTTTTCTCCAGTGTTCTGCTCCATCTAGCATTCCATTCTGCAGAAAAATTGCTGAAGATTTCATGGGTCCAGTGAAGGGTTCCACACATAATTAAATATCTCAGAGTATTAAGAGTCACTCCCTCTTACTTTGTCTTTTTTCATGTGTCATTGGGTAGATTATCATTTATACAAATGTATTTATACTTTATATGTAGGTAAAATTTGGTTTTTTATTTGTAAGCAAGAGAAACTTCTCTGCTTTTGACCCTTAAAACAAAGAGTGGAAGGAAGGAAGGAAGGAAGGAAGGAAGGAAGGAAAGAAGGAAGATAAAAAATGAAATTTCAGAATGGAATTCAATCAGGGAGGGCAGAGAATAAGACAATCAGAAGTTTGGGAGGAGTTTAGCAACAAAAATGAAAGGCATACTTCTTAGTGACCCAAAAGAGAGAAGCTTGGCCTTGTCTAAGAGTCAAAGCAAAATAAAACTAGTAATGATATATATTTCTCAGAAAGGATACTAAAAAAGAAATAGTCTGATTTGATTGGTCAAAGTTATACAAACCTTGGATTTCCTAAGTTACACTGAGATGAAATAGGCTAAATGTACCTGACATACCTCATAATGTCCTAGTAACCTGGAGTAAAGTAGTTTTACTGACATCAGAATACTGCTTTGAATATTTTGTTCTCCTGTCCAGTACATTGAGCAGGGCTGCATTTCAACAATGATAACTTTCTCCAAGAAGGGTTTTAGAAAACAAGGAAAGAACTAGATTCCCAAGATTGCAGCTGTAAACCTTAATGCTCTGTGTATATCTAATTCTTATAAGAAAAATTCTTAAACTCAGGAAAGGGGATGTTTTCTATTTGTTTTAAGCACTGTCATTACAAGAAAATTAGTTGAAGGCAACATGAATAAAAAGCAATTACATCAAATTTCAAGGTAGGGGGCAACAGGTAGTTTGTAAAAAATGAATAGTAAAAGTTTAAATCACTAAGTTAAGACATGAAAAAAAAGTTAAAGTTAAGCATGAAATTTTACTGAATTAATCTGAGAATGATAAAATCTAGAGTTTATTATTGTGGCCAGCTAAAAGAAAGAGAGAGAATAAAAAAAGAGCTATCTTCTTGCTAAGTAGGACTAGAAACCAGGCAGTGAAAACTTAACTCTTCTCCCCAGAACACACTCCTTGAGAGTCTAGTCTGACTAATGAAATTTATTCCCCAGTCATCTTCTTACCAGACACCTTCCCATCATGCTAGTATCTTTCTTTCTCCCTTTGTTGCCAATTCTGAAACCATATAGAATTATAATCAAATTATAATTACTCTTGGAAAAGGTCTATCAATATGCTTCTCTAGAGCACCCACTCCATTAACTTTGCTAGACAAAATACACTTCCCTGGCCACTCCCTTATATGTATTGTTGCCCTATGAGTTCCTTGGGGTGAGACTGTTTACTTTTGTTTTGACACTCCTAGTACTTAATGCAGTGCTTGGCACATAGTAGGTGCTTAATAAATATATTTTCATTCATTCATTCATTCATTCATTCATATACTGGGGAAAGAAATAGAAAAAAGGTATCAACAGAAGAAAAGAGAGCAGGAGAAAAGAAACTGATCCTTACACTGGCATATCTATCAGCTTCTCTGCTCAAGAACTTTCAATCTTTACCCTTTCTTTCTCCTTCACTTTTTCAGATAATTCCATCCTTGACTAATATTGTACAATAAATATACTTTTTTTTAAAATGAGGAGTATCAGAGATTAGAGAAAGGAAAACTAATCTTCTTCTAGGAGGATCAGTGAAGTTTCATTTGAACTGGCTTTGGAAAGAAGAATAGAACTTCAAAGGGAAAACAAGACAAGGAAGATGGAGAACATACAAAGGAAATCCTACATACAAGGAACATTGTGAGTAAACACACTGAGATGGGAAAGCATTTGATATGTGTAGGTAAAACCACCGTATGCTATATTTATTTCATTACTAAGGGAATCCTGTGAACCACAGCAATAAGATCACAGATGAAGCTGAAATGGGCTTGACCTCAGTGGTCATTGTCTTGTTCAACTCCATTTCATAAATGAAAGAACAACCTCATAGAGGTTAAATGACTTGTCCAAAAATTCATTCAGGGAACCTTGTAGTAAGAAGCAAAGCTGAATTTCAAATTAAGATCTTTTCCATATTCATCATTACATCACACCACAATTCTGCTTCCTGTCTTACTTGGTTTCAACTTTGTTGTGTCTGAAGAATCCATCACTCCTTTTACAGTACTTTACAGATATTATTCAAACTATTTTCTATTTTCTTAGTTTCTAATTTATATCTGACCATCCTTTGAGGGGCCCCTGTTCCCATCTCATTCTTTTTCTTCTCCCCATCCATGTGATGCCCTCTTTGTTTTTCCAGTTCTATATTTTGTTTTGTTTTATGGAATTATAGACTATAAAAGATAAAGGGACTTTAAGAATTAATGTCCTAATTTTGGAGATAAGGAAACTGAGGGTTCAGTGACATAGGATCTAGTAGAGCTGAGACTAAGATCCAGGTTTAAACAGTTCTAGTTCTGTGGGGTTTTTTCTTCTATGTTGACCAATGTCTGTTTTTGTTTGGTTTGTTTGTTTGTGTTTTGTTATTAATCTTTGACACAAATTATCCTAGATTAAGGATAAGGACTGACTGACTTGTGATTTAATTGGTTTAAGGAACTTCCAGGATGAGCAAATTCCCTCTATTACTACAAATAAGGACCTTCTTAGCATTTTATATCCTTAAAGATACTTGGGGCACTGAAAAATGAAGTGTTCTTTTTGTTCTACATCATTCTTGTCCTTCTAGGCTTGGTAAAATAGGAAGACCTTGTATTTGTCCATAAAAGGAATCCTTCTTCCCATCAAGTACATGAGAAATTGCCTTCTACTAGCATCTCTTCCACTGCCAAGATGATGAATTCAATTGTATTATGGGCTACAGAAAAAATTGGTTGTTTCATGGAACTACACTACCATCATGTGGTCATTTTGCATATTGCTACTAACGACTTTTTCAAACCTTCAAACCAAAACTGAAATTTGGTGTAGCTAAGTGGCACAGTGCATAACATGCTGAGGCTGGAGTCAAGAAAACTCATCTTTCTCAGTTCAAATCTGCCCTCAGAATCTCACTGGGTAATCCTAGCCAAGTCACTTAACCCTGTCTGCCTCAGTTTCCTCATCTGTAAAATGAACTGGAGAAGGAAATGGCATACAACTCAGTATCTTTGCCAAGAAAATCCCAAATGGGATCACGAAGAGTCAGACATGACTGAAAATGATTGAACAACAAAACACAAAACTGAAATTTATGAGCTACTAATCTTGGCAGCCTAGATTATCCTAGTTCAGTGAGAGTGCTTACTTCCAAGTCAGAAAGACCTGTATTCAGGTCCAGTTTTCCACTCCACATAAAAATAGGATTTTGACAGAATGGAACAATGGATTAAACCATGTGGATACCACTTAATAGGGATGAATATAAAGCCCTGGACTTATGATGGAACTTCTCTGCATAGATAATTTATAATAAAATGTATACTTTCATAGTATGACAACAGACAAGTCACTTTCTCAGTGCCTCTGGACAATTCTGTAGGACAGAGTTTCTTTGTTTTTTTTTATGTGTGTCCTGGACTTCTTTGTGAGTCTAGTGAAACCAGTGGATGCCTATTTAGAATGATGTTTTTAAATGTATAAAATAAAACCCCAATTGCCTCAGCAAAAAAAAAAAGAAAAGAAAAGAACTAGGTGATACCACCCATAAGTTGGAGAGTATTCAGAATAAAGCAATCAGGATTGTGAAGGAGCTCAAGAACTAGTCATATGTAGACCAACTGAAGGAACAGGAGAAGAGAAGGCAGTATAGAAGTGGTACCTGTCTTTAAGTATTTAGAGGACTGTGCTAAGGAATAGAAGTTGGAAAGAGAGGTGATGGGCTTAATATAAAGAAAAAAACTTTCTAACAATGAAAGCTATCTCAAAAAGGAATGATTTGCCTCTGAAGTACTCGATTTTCAATCTGTTAGGCAGGGACTAGGTGTGCTGAATGATCATTTACTGGGCATATGAAAACTTATGGGATTCTTATTCAGATATGGGCAAGAATATACTAAAGCCAGTTCAAAAGAGCTCATTGTTAAATTTTCAGTCTGAGCAGTTATACCTTAGAAATTAGCAAACATCAAAAATCAAGTCTTGATTTATGGTTTTGTTTATTGTCTAAACTTCAGAAAATGATGGAGAAAATATTAATGCCAATTACATTTAAGTGTACCTCATTTTGATTATTAAGCATTTACCAGAATTTCCCATTAATATAAATTGGACTAGATGGCTTTTAAGGTCCCTTTAAGGTTCTGTTCTATATACTGAGCTGATGACTTTGATCAGGAAATTAAGTTTTAAACCTAAATCTATAATATGAAATGTTATATAATGAGCAATCTCTTCCAGTATTTAATACTTTTCAAAGTGCTTTCATATGTTAGATTTTTGATCCTCATAATACCCAGCAAGCCAAGTAGAACAGGTATTAACATCTCCTTTTCACAGATGGGAAATAAAGTCTTGCCCAAGGATCAAATAATAAGACAATGGCAAAACTAGGACCAGGATCCAATTTTACTAACTTCTAATCCAAACTTTCTTCTGCTACATAATAGTAACAGTCAGCATTTACATGGTATTTTAAGATGTACAAAGTGACTTAACTAAATGCCTTATTTTGTTCTTACAACAACCCTGGGAGATAGGTAGAATTATTTTCCTTATTCTATAGATGAAAGCACTGAGGCAGAGTTTAAGTGATTTGCCCAGAATCATACAGTTATTAAGTATATAAATTTGAACTCAAATCTTCCTGACTCACATCCAACACTGTCCACTATACTACCTAGCTGTCTTTCTAATTAATAGTCTAATCCTACAACTTCAATGATAAGGAGACTTCCTCTTCTAATGTAACTGCTTAAAACCCTGGAGAGTTGCCATCTGGGCACTGAAAGAGTAAGAGACTAGGTCAGAGTCATATAGTAGGTGAATATCAGGTGGGATTTGATCCTAAATCATCCTGAATATGAGAAAGTAGCTAGAGAACTGATCTACAACAGAGTTTTTTTGTGTGTATTATGAGATGTAGCTGCCATTGCCAGCTCATCTAGGTTTCCCAAATCACCCCTCAGTGTAGATCCTGCTTAAAAAATGGATGAAATTCCTAAAGGAGGTTCCTAGGTCAGTCTATTAAGGTCTGCTTTAACTGGAGGGAAACAAAGGAAACAAAGATGGAAGTGGAGGGCTCCTGAGGGCCTTTTCAGTTTTAAATCTATAATCCTATGGTCTTCCCTAAAAGAGAGGTCATTTGGGCTAATCATGGCAAACTTGCTCTCTTCAATAAATTGGACAAATAGCAGTGAATGTGGAGACAGATTGACAGAGGGACAAGTTGCTTATAGTTCAGCTTTAACCACAACTCACTAAACAATGACTAAATTTAGTCAAGAAAGCAAGCAAGTCCTAGGGTGGGGGAGGGTTAGAAGAAAAGTCTACCACTTCCTTTTCCTGTTCTTAGTCATTAGGGCATTTCTTGCTGCTGCTCCTCATCCCCTATCCCCATCAGTCCTTCCCTCACTTTGTGGTCCTTAAGATGGCAACCACTAACATCAGCACCATAACCTTTGCCTTTTTCTCTGTCTCTGTCTCTTTGTCTCTCTTCTTCCCTCCTATCTTCTTCCTTCTCTCCCTTCCCTCTCCCTCTCCTTTTTTTCTCTCCCCCACTCTGTCTCTCTCTGTATATATATTCTTATCTATGCACATGTTGCTTCTCCCAAGGATCAGGAAAGCTCCTTGAGGATAAGAGCTGCTTCATTTTGTCTTTGTATATTCACCATATGACATATGGTTTAGATAGATCAATCAATCTTTTTTGATGAGCCATTGTCTAGTCATGGTGCTCCCATCCTAAATTTATTATTTTTTTAAAATCAAGTATAAGACTTTACATTTATCATTATTAAATTTCATCTTAATACATATAGCCTAATACTTTATACAGTTGAGATTTGGGGAGTAGGGGTGGGCCAAGATCCTAATTGTGACCAAATGTATGTATTCATACTTCCTAGTTTTATTAAACAGCACAGTGCCAAGTAAGTTAAAACCTAATCATTAATCACTACTCTTTGAATTTAATCATTCAACTAACTCCTAACTCACCTAAATTGACTATTATTTATACCACATTTCTTCTTCTTGTCTACATGAGAAAATTTTGTAAACTACTTAGCTAAAATTTAAGGTGCAGAATTCCTCTGGTTATTATCCTAGAAATCCTGTAATATGAAGAAATGAAGACAATTTGGTGTGACCTGTTCTAAGTGTAGGAATGTGGATTTTGTAATCATTGCTTCATTTTCTAGATGTTCACTGACTATTCATTTAATAATATAATCCATAATTTTGTGAGGAATAGAAGTCAAGCTTATCACAGTCTGCTCTGTGTGTGTATGTCTCATTTGGATATTGTACTTTCCTTACTTCCCTTGTTGTACAGCACCTTTCCTGCTATTTAAAGCAAACTATCTGTATATACATAAACACATACTCATATATAAATAGATACCTCTCTTCTCTGTCTTTTTGTCTCTCTTCCTTCCTTCCTCCTTCTCTCTCTCTCTCTCTCTCTCTCTCTCTCTCTCTCTCTCTCTCTCTCTTCCCTCCTCTCTCTCCCCCCCCTTTTCTCTCTCCCTCTCTGATATATATATATATGTGTATATATATATATATGGCTATGACCCTGCCAGGGTTATGAAGCCAGTACATGTTACAAACAACACTTGAACCTCATGACTTTGAGGGCAGCTCTCTCTCCACTGTGCTATGTTGCCTTCCATGTGATGTTCTTTATATACTTTCAAATACTACTGATGGTATCTTAGCGGTCAGTTCCTAAGGATCCAAGTCTTGTGACTTGAACTAATCAGAAGCAGCAACATTTTTGTAATTTTTCTCTAAAATATCTGGGGTTTTAACTATTTCTTAGTCTGGGGGTTTTATCTGGTGTTTTAATTACTTCTTAGTCATTTTTCCAAATTCCTCTCCAGTCTACATTTTCCTTAAAAAGGAAAATAGGAGCAAAATGAAGAGTTGAGTAGTTCTGATTTCTTTTGTTCATCCTTCACCACAATTTCATCTATCTCATCAGTAATCCTGTCCCTTCTTTGAGCCCTCTCTTTTCTTCCACTGAGATAAAAATAATCTTCCTCCCCCCACCAGGTTTCTTTGACAGGTTTTGTTCTTTCAGAGCCATAGTCATTCTCCCACTATTCTTAAAAACTAGGCCTTAATTTTGTGTTCATCTTCCATTACTTGTCTTTGCTTCCATCTTATAAACAAATCATTTTAAAATCTAATTGGCCCAACGAATTCACTAAATATACTTGTGTCTCTTTTGACAACTTCTTCTTTTATTTATCATGAAAATTGCTTCTCTTCAGAATTTCATTCTTGAGAGTTTGGCAATCAGTTTTTCTGTGAATCAGGAGTATTTAACCTAGGGTCTATAAAATTGTTTTTCTAAAATATTTTAATAACTGGATTTCAGTATAATTGGTTTCTTTTTAAATCTGATATATTTTACTTTATGAGTTTAATCCACACAATACAAAACATTATAAAGTCTTTGAAATCTGGTCTCCTCAAAGCTAGAAGATTTTTTCTATCTCTGCTCAACTTTCTTTCCTTCTTCCACAAATTCTAAGGTGGAGTAGTCATTTCTCCCCTGAGTTTCCCATGATTTCCATCCCAGAATAAAGTTCTCCAGAACTGATTCCTTTACTTTTTGAAATAATCAGTTATCATTAAAATGATTCAAAAATTTTTTAACTTGTTCTGCTTTAGGGAAAGAGTATGCATGCAAATGTCTACTAAATTAGTTTCATAATATTCTATGTGAAATTAATGTGTTTCTCCAATTTTTCAACTATTTCCTCTTTCTGTTCTGGGGATCTTTAGTATTTGCATAACAATAACATTTCTTCTGTTGATCTTTGCTAAACTACCTTTTAGAAAATCATCAAAATACATCACCCTTGCCTACTCTACTCTCTAGTTTCTGAAATTCCTTAAGGTATGTGGTTCCAGAACCATATCCCAGTTATAGGTCCCCTTATATCAATTTCAATTATACATACAAGGGAAAACTTTTATAGCTTGCATTAGGAACTTTATTTTATCTTGTACCTAATACATATTTTGAGCATTATTATTATTATGTAACATTGGAGGGCAAGGAGCATTGGAGGGCAAGGGCATTTTCATTGACTTCTTTCTTAGATTTTGTTTCTTGTGAATTTCTGGCCCCTATATTGCAAATCTTCTGGCATTGCAATTCCTTAATTCTTGCTCTAAGTTGTATCTTTGTTGATACATAGATACTTGAAATATCGATTCATACTGCATATTTTAACCAGGAGTTATGCTTTGTTTCTTCAGAAAATGCCCCAATCAGAAAACAATGCTTGTGTACTTACTTACTAAAACTCTCTCATTTATCCACACCTGGGAAAGCAATCTCTCTGCAAAGTGATTTTGTAACCTAGATACTAAAGGTAGGGTCTCCCCAGAAGAAAACTCAGACCCAGAATTTAGTAAAACAGGAAGCACAGCTCAGATTATAAAAAAACAAAAAGCAAAAAACAAACCCACTATTCAGTGGAGCAATTTCCTTCAGTCTCTTAGAGCCAATTCCTTCCCTTAGGGCTTCACCATGTACTTAGTTAGAGCTCTCTTTTTCTTTCCTCTACTCCTTCACTCAGGTTTGTATTTTTGACTCAGTCAATAAGATGCTTTTCTCAGAAGATTGGCGACTTGTTAGGGTGTAAAGAGAGGAAAGAGAAAAGAATAAAGCTGATACACTGTGTCTGCCACACCAAAGGCAGAACAAATAGTCCTGTGTTTCTGGGCCTGGGAACCAAACTTCTACCCTAGACTCTGAGGAAGAGTTTCATTTTGGCTACTTCCTTCAACACACGACCATGCTGTCTCTCCAAGATAGAACAACAGAAGGAAAAAGTTTGGCTTTTCATTTATTGAAAAATTCTCAAAAGGGAGCATGCTGTAGTAGAGAGCCAGGAAGACCTAGTTTCAAGAGATCACTATCACACACACACACACACACACACACACACACACACACACACACACACA
>JAJPUD010000578.1:326264-338893 GCA_023553655.1 Myrmecobius fasciatus
ACACACACACACACACACACACACACACACACACACACACACACACAAACTCTGACAGTGAAACCATCACAAACTTTTCAGTACTCTGAGCAAGACTAAGTTGCTGAGTAGTTATTGACTTGTAGTAATAGTTTTCTCATGTGGGAGTTCCTTATTCAATTCAATTCAGTAAAGATGTAGTAAGCACTTACTCTGTACCAAGCACTGAACTAAAATCTGGGGATACAATAAGAAACAAAGGACAATCCCTGCCCTCAAGGAGTTTACAAAATGCAATTGGGGGGACAACATGAAAACAAATATATATAAAGCAGGATAAATAGGGAATACTCAATAGAGGGATATTATTAAAATTAAAAGGGGCTGTAAAAGAATGTCTATAGAACGTGGGGTTTTAGTTAGAACTTAAAAGAAGCCAAAGGAGTGTCTTGTTCATGAAACCAGTTGGAAGTCCAGTGTTACTGGATGGAACAGTATGTATTGGATAGTAATGATAGGTTTCCAGTCCTTGTACACAGAATCTCCTCTTCCCAAGTCAGAAATGGGGGAGATCATTGGAATATGAAGCAATAAAGCCTCTTATCTGTTGCTCCTTAGTTGTCTTTTGTCCCCCCCCAAAAAAAAACCATCCTTTCTGATTGGCCTTGATAAAAGACATCCTGTCTTCTTACCTGAGTGAAAACACATCCTGAGCCCTTTCTTATTTTTCTTTTACACTTTACAACCTTGAAAGCTGTTAGCCTGAAAGCTAAGCCCCAAATTTTCAGTATATAAGGCTCTTTCTAAACTATTTCTAATTTCTTGATTCGATTTAGATACTTGTCCATCAACTATAGTGTAAATAAACTCTTTTGTAACTTTAAGAGAATCTCTTTGAATTCTTTCAAACACACTTCTTTAAAGTATAACACTGGATCAAATAGGGCACAGATTTGATTTAAAATTATGTTTATGCATATATATATATATATATATATATATATACATTGGATACTTATCTGCCATCTGCAGATATAGAAGAAGGTAGAAATGTAGATATAGAGAACATATAATTACATATTATATAGATATAGGTAGAGATGATAGAGATAAAAATAGATATATAAGACCTTTTTCACTTATGTATCTAATATTGTCCTATTCCATTCATTCATATATCCTTTCAAGAAATATTTATTAAGTACCTATTAACAATGGCAAATCACTGGGCTAAAAACTAAGAATTCAGAGATTAGATAATATGACAAAGTTGCAGCCTGCTCTGAAAACAGAAAATTTTCATTAACTGACATCTTATCTAACCTTTGTAGCAAGTTATTTCCTCTTTAACTCTCCCACACATATCAAATTAGAAAGAGGCAGAAGGATTACACTCAAGGATTACTTTATGGAGTTACTAGAAATTAAAGACAGATTATATGGAGAAGGTCCAGTTGTTATTTGTCCTTCCTCCTTCAAGAGGACCAATGACATCACAAGAATGATATCTTCACTCCCAAGTGGATTTAAGTGAGCAGAGCTGCACAAAGGTATCAGTCTCACTCTTTCCTCCAGTCTCTTCTGAATCAAGGGCAAGACATAAGTCAAGATGACTGGCAATGACCCCAGAAATACCCATATATGTTAGGTCTCAACAGGCAAAAATGAGAGACTAGAAACCTTCAGATGCAAAAGTTTAGCTCTATTGCCTAGACAACTTATTGCTTCCCTTCTTTTGCCAGTTTTATAATGAATTTACCTTGCCTTGAATTTCAGGGTACTCAGAAACTGAAATTCATGCTTGAACTTTGTAAATATTTAAGCCAGTTGTAATCCCATCTAGGTATGTTTCAGATAGAGGGTCATACTTAGATTAATTGTTCCATTTTTACATCCTTCTGATTATTGAAATAAAAACTTTTGCCTCAGGTTAGAAAAAAATAGTTGGGATAAGGTTGCAAAGGGCTTGAAAGGCTAAATGGAATTTATATTTGGCCCAAGAGTTAACAGGAAGCCATTAGAATTTGAGCAGGGGAATGACATGGTCGGATCTGTATTTAAGGAAAAGGAAGTCCAGGAAGGCATAAAGATAGTAATATGTTTGGAGATTCAGAGAAAGATGTGCAGATAATGATTTCATAAAATCAGAAAGCAACAACATTGTTTACAAGGTATTAAAACCCCACTCATGATACTGAATATCTTGCCAGTCAGCCCCTCCATGGATAATTACTTTGGATCCTGGGTGCCTTTTCCTAAGCCCACAGAATCCCCGCCAGCTACCTGGGCCTATGGCATAAGATATTATAGCTTAAAACTACAGTAAGACTTTTGAGACACCTCACACTACACATTACTGCATGACTCTAAAGACAAAAGGCACAAAGGCACCCTCTTTTCTCTCTCATTCCCACTCACGCCGTGTGTTCTGTCCTTTCCACACTTACTTGATGTGTTCTTTTCTTCCAGAGCCCTCAATGGTCTTGGCTCCCCACCGCTGCTCCTTCTCAGAGATGTCATTCTGTAAAAAACAGCCTTTGGCAATAAGGGTTCAAAAGGAAGGAGGGAGGTACCAGGATCCCAGAAATGCCTTGGGAATGTATATTTTCTCTTATGGTTTCTGGCTGCTGGGGAAACTTTTTGGAGACCTCCCATATGCTCTAACCCCACCCATCTCCAGTTTGAAGTCTAATCAATGACTATTGATAGAAAACAATTCCCAGGTCCCACATTTATAGGAACATAAATTCTGAGCCAGAAGGGACATTAGAGGCCATAACTCCTTCATTTTATATATAGATGAGAATGATGAGACCCAGAGAGGTTACATAACTCAATGTTTCCTGTTCTTTTTTTCCCCTTCTCCTTCAACCCCAGCTCATCCTTAGATCCCATGGCAAGAGAACCTGATCATTTTCTGCTTTTCTCAAAACATTCAAATACTCTTTCTTATTTTTTACCCTACCCCCTTCTGTCCTTAATGCTGGACGAGGAGTCTGTATGTGTTACCCAGGACAGCTTGATATCTTGCAGTCAGCCCCGCTATGGGAGATTCTCTAGGACCCCCAGGAGCCTTTTCCTGAGCTATTTGGGCCCATACTTCCACACTCACTACAAAGTCAGGGTCTGTGTCCCAGTCGTCACCTTGTGTCTCCACAGAAACAGACACATCGTGCCCTACCACCGACTTCCACATCTGGGAATGACACAGACAGAATGCACATCAGCTCTTGTGGCTACTGAGACCATATGAATCTGATACGATTAATATATAAGAGCCCTCCCACCACAACTAATAATCCTTTTCTATTGTCCTCTAACTAGTCAAGTAAAAAAAAAAAAACACATTGATTGAATTCCACTATGTGTGCTAAGCACTTCTAGGAAACCTTAAATCCCAGTAGAACCTTGGTTAAAGCTTTCTTCCTATGGTCCATTGGAAATCATACACATAGTACATGTAAATTCTTATGCCTTGTAGGAAAGTAATAGCCAATAATACATAAATAAACCTTCCTTCCCTTTCATCTAATCAATAACTCCTCAAAGAATTCTTAAATAAAACTCTTTAAGTTATTTCCCCTGGCATGTCACTTGAATCCTTATGTAGTATCTCATGACCATTTTAAACTTTTTTCTCAATAGTATTTTATTTTTCCAAATACATGTAAAGATAGTTTTTCAACATTCATTTTTGTAAGATTTTGTGTTCCAAATTTTTTCTCCCTCCTTCCCTTATCTCCCTTCTCCACAATGTAATATAAGTTATACATGTACAAAAATTTAAACATATTTCTTTATTTGCCATGTTATGCAAGAAAAACAGACCAAAAGGGGAAAAAAAACCAAAAAAAGCAAAGAAAAAACACCCCAAACAAAAAAAGAATGAAAATACTATGCTTTGATCCATATTCAGTCTCCATAATTCCCAAATAACTTTTAATAATGCTTTCTACTGCCCTGCAATAAACAAATAAAAATCACATTTTAATGTACGATCACAATGACCAAGATTGGTTTTGGAGAAGAGATGAGATAATGTATTTCCTCCCACTCCTTTTCTTTGCAAAGGTGGAAGTATATTACATATACTGACAGACACAGTTGTAATATTTCTTCTTTTTAAAAAAAATTGGCGTAAGGTTGAGGGTGAAGAATATTATTATAAATGAAGATGTGAAAATAAAAGATGTCAAAAGAAATTATTTATATATATTTTAAAAGTGTTCCCACAAACACTTCTTCTTGAGAAGCTACTTCCCTTCCTTCTCTATCTTCTCTACATAGCCCCTTGGAAGCTCCCCTTCATAATGTTTTGAAGGAGAGATCATGCTAAAACTTTCCTCATCTCCTGAGGGATCATTAAAAAGATAAGTATTGGAAGAATGGCATTCATGAATAGTTATTAGAAGAGTTTAAATCACCAAAACCATCTTAGGGCCACATATGACAGCCCTCCAAATACTTCCTCCATCCCCATTGCTCACTCCTAGAGATTTCTATTGTCAGTATAAGACCTGTGTTCCTACCCTCATATATTCCATCATGACAGATCCCCTAGGACTCCCTCATAATGTGGGAGGCTCAGTACAGGAATCTATAAAGGGGAAGTTTCTGAAATTTTAGTGTATGAGGGATCTCCTCTGCTCACTCCTTCCTATGCTCTTCCAACCATCTTCTTCCACAAACTCTGTTCGACAGTAGCTCTTTGAAGGGAGATGGCCAAATGCAGTGGCTAGGGCTAGGTAAGGCAAAAGCCAACATCCTGATATTCAGAGCTAGCAAGGGATTACCAACTAAAAAGCCATTTCTCAGTCAATTCATAAAATTTTGAAAATCAATTAACCCTGTCTTATTCTTTACTTAGCATTCGAACATTTGCTACTCTTATTATACAACATTTGTACTTCCTGGTATATTACAAAGCTTCATGAGTGTTTTTTTTTTTGTTGTTGTTTTCTCTCTCTCTACCTCTACTATAAGCTCCCCAAGGCAAAGACTTTCTGATTTCTTTTGTATTCTTCCTAGCACAGATCTCTAACAAATACACTTGTGTCACTTTCTCTGCTTCAGTTTTGTCCTAAATCAGTCCTGAATCAGCTTCTCAAGAGCTCTATTCCTTTCCACTTCTGTTCTCTTTCTTGGGTTTCTCTCATCCCAAACTCTTATCATCCAGAATGTCCCACTACAAGGCCTCTGGAAACAGACAAGATCTATGAGGTTCCTTTCCTTTCATTCTTGTCACTTTGTTTTCCCACCACGGTTCAGATCTCCTACCTCCAAAGAGAAGTTTCTTCTGGATATCACAGTTTGAGTCTTCCTGGAGATTCTGCTCGTTTTCTGGCTGCTGCTGCTGCTGCTGCTGCTCCGGAGTAAGAAAGTGCTTACTGCTTAGTAAGTTCCTGTTTCAGGTCATTTTCATTTCCTGCTGCCCTAGTCCATAGGGCAACTTCCTGAAGTCTGAGTCAGTTTAGGAGATTCCAGTTCAGTTAAATCAAAAGCAATTTATTGAACTTTTCTTGCATGTCAAGTATTAATGTACTAGGTACATAAATAAGGTCCTGACTATCAAATAACTGATCATCTTATTAGGGGTAAAGGTTATAATCAAATGGAGCATCTGGGGATGTCTGGGGAAAGGCTGAAAATTGTTCCCTCTGCCCTAAAATTACTTTACCAGATGTAAAGTTTGACGTTAATCAAGTAGTCCAAGGTGTTACTCTTTGTATCCTCAGGCTTCTGTCTTTGTACCTCCTTCTATGTGGAGTATGTCTATAGAGTACCAATAGAGAATGTGTTCATACTGTTGCTGTTTTTCCTATCTTTGGCAATCAATTATATAAGCATATTGACCATAACAATCAATTAAAACTATATTAGCTGGCATAATGTTGGTCAACAGCTCAACCAGGAGTTAATTTTGCCATGCTATATATATAACTATTTCTGGGGCTCAAAAGTACAACATTTGTGCCTACAGCCATGCAAACACAAGATGAAATCATCCAAAACTTAGGACCCAAAAAGCACAAATTGGGAAGGCAACTTATACATTCTACTGGAATCACACTTCATTCTTATTCACAGGAGTTTCTTGAAAGCCATAAGGCACAGCCATTGGAACATTTGGAAAATTCCTCCAAATCGGATGAGATTAACATATGGGTTGGCTGTTTATCAAAAAAATTTAGCAACAGAAAAATCCAGAGTGGGATGTCAACAGAAGTTAGTCAGTAATGAATTTTTTTGAAGAGTAATTTACAAAAAATATAAAGTGATTGATTGGCTGAATCCAAAGACTAGTGATTGATGAAAATTGATAAAGTGACCCCAAGAATATAGCCCCTATATTGTCCAACATTTTTAGCATTTACTTGGATAAGGTAAAGGTAGCATGTTGATCAAATTTGTAGATGACATGAAACTGGAAGGGGTAGTTAAAATATTGGATAAATGGACAACATACAAAAAAATTTTCAATGGCTTAGACCATGGGGTTCTAAAACTGGGATCCACAAATTTTTAAATATTTTGATCACTGTGATTCAAATTGATTTTTGTTACAATCTTTATATTTTATTTTATACATTTAAAAACATTCTTCTGAGAAGAGGTCCATAGGTTTGAGGTTTCATTAGCTTGACAAAAAGTATCAAGGAATTGTTACAAAAAAGAAAAAAAAAGCTTGTGACCTTGGACTATACAATTGGGCTTAATGTAGTAAGATAAAATTCAATAGAGTTTAGAATAAAATCCTATACCTGGGTTAAAAAAATAAGTGTATGAGTACAAGGCAGGAGAGCACTATTAGATAAGAGGTCATGTAAAAAATTATCTGGGGCCTGAGGGAAATAAAAAACCCACATGCATGATATGGCTGCCCAAAAAGCTAAAATTATTTTATATTTTATTAAGAACAGTTTAGCATTCAAAACAAATGAGATAATAATTCCACTGTATTCTGCCTTCTCCAAGCCATTATCATCATGTTTGGTATAGGCTTCCATATTTGAGGAAGTGTATTGCTTTTTTGGGGGGGTGGGGGAAGGAATGGATCACCAAAATAGATAATAGTTTATCTTTAATGGAAGTCTTCAAGAAGAGGCTGGATGATTGACCATTTGTAAGGGATATTGGAGAGGGCACTTTTCTATCAAATATATATATTTGAGGAGATGACGTTCTGAGGCCTTTTCCAATTTAAATTATAATTTTTGGTGACTAATCAATGGAGAAGTCAGTTTGCCTCAGTAGAGGAAGTATAGACAGCAATGAAATGACTCCTCTTTTGAAAACTATTTTAAAGAAGTGTGAAATGAGTATGGGCTATAATAGGAAGAAAAAGGGTGTTTTTTTAATTGGTGAGATGCTCTAGATCTTGAAAGATAATGGATTTTTTTGTGTGTATCATAAAGACTAATGCAAAGATATAGAGGGCAGGAAGAATGGGAAAGAAGAGAAATGTGAGAAACCACTAGTATGAGAGTATGTCAGGATAGTAAATAGCATGAGCAGAATAGAAAAGAATATAGCATATTCCTAGTCAGGAAAGAATCTGATATACTAAAGCAGAGTATTTATATTAGGGAATAGGAGGAGATAACATTGGATGAAAGAAGAGAAGGTCAGATAATGAAGCACCTTGAATGGTAGGTTGAAGAACTTAGAATTGATGTAATAGATATTAAGGAACCATTTCAGTTTCCTGAACAGGATAGTGATATGACAAAAGCAGAAGTTTGAAAGATGAGTAATTTGGCTTAGTGTGTGGTAGAAATTGGAGGATTTGGCTGGAAATTGGGGAAGATCAATTTGGAAACTATTCTAATAAATGAAGTGAGAAATGACATCTCTGAATTATGCTTTTGGCAGCATAGAGGAAGGGATAAATGAATCAAAGCAAATTGGAAGTATCTCTCTAAAGGAGTGCTATGGCATTATGATTTTCTTTGTTCTATTCAACATTTTTACCAATCACTTTGTTGAAGAGAGGCAGCATGTTAATCAAATTTGTGAATGACATAAAGCCCAGAGGGACAAGTAATATGGCAACTATAAGATAGATGTATGATAGATGACAGAAGGACTCCATTCCCTTTCAGTTATTCATAGAAAGTCCAGACAAGTGGAAATAATCAATCAAAAATGAACTAGAGTTCCATAAGTGGAAATGGGTCTTTAATCAGTGTGAAAGGATCATAGGGGTTTGGGGTCATTGGCTTAAAGCAGACAATGACACATGGGAAGTCGTTTGTCCTTCCTTTCTGAAGAGGAAGAATGGTATCACAATATTGGGATAAAACAGTGTTTAATGGGTAATGTCTTGACTTGTGTATGAATTGTATTAAAGTATAGTGGAGTTGGACAAAGTCATCAGTCTCACTCTTCCAGGCATCAAAGACCAGTGGCAGGACAAAAGTCAAAACAACTGGTGATGGCTTGGAGTACAGTAGACGACCTTAGCATCTTCAATGTCTGACCAACCTCTAAGTATTCTATAGCATCTGCTTCATAGCCATTGGAACAAATTGTTTTCATTCACCAATTCTGCCAAGGAAAGTTCTGATGTGTTTGGAATAGATATCCCCCTAACTCATCCACATGTCTGAGGTCTGTCACTTACCAAGCTAAGACTACAGCTCCTTGCAATCATAAGTGAGAGTTGTGTGAAAAATGGACACCCAAGGTGGGTATCATCCTGAAAAGAGCTGGGCAAGCCCTCACACCAAAGGTGCTAGTCTTCCTGAACACACCATACCCTCATAGGAAATATCCTACCATGAGCTAAAGAAAACCAGCTATATTATGAATGGAAAAAAAAAAGTTCACACAGTCAAGCAATGGTAGAACTCATCAGTGGAATGAATTCCACTCCTAGAAGGAAATTCCTCTGTGGATAGGGATTGAGGGGGAGGGTGTAGAGGAAAGTTTTCTCTCTTCTATCCCCATTAGTCAGGTAATAACTCTGACCTTCAAAAGGTAGGAAGATCTGGTTTTCCCCTCACTATCATTGAGAGCAGTGTCCATGGAGCAGTAATAGCAGTATCTATTTTGTAATTTGAGAGATTTGTTAGACAATCTAGCAAAATTAAGCAAAGGCAGCTTTAGGAAGCATAGCCCCTTTGGGCAAAGAGACAGGCAGGTTGTGGACATAAGGCAGGCATTCATCTTCAAAGCATAAGAGGAATCTTTTGAGGATTCTACAAAGGGGAAAAAAAAGATAATTAGGAGATGTAATTTGCTCCTTTCCACATGTTCTCTGCCACTCCTCTGGGTCTTTGAGTTTGAATCTACTTACCCCAGGGACTTTGTGTTTACAAGAGGACAGCATACCCCTATTTAGGAGGATTTGGGGGTTGGGGGGGAGAAATCCATTTATTTTCAATGTCTGCTTAATAAATAGCAATTTCTGTAAGTTAAATCTTGTTAGCAATCAATAGGGAAACACACCAATTGGAGACACAGGGGCTAGAGTATCAGAAACCTTTCTATAGATGGAACCCTTTGTTCTTTGCTTCTGGTTTTATGATTTCACTGCTCTACATTTCTATTTTCTTGCTCAAGACTGATTTTCCTTTTAAATCTAGCTTCAGACACTGTGATCCTGGATAAGTCATTTAACCCTGTTTGCCTCAGTTTCCCCAAATATAAAATGACCTGGAGAAGGAAATGGCAAACCATTCCAGTTCTTTGCCAAGAAACTCAATGGGGTCACAAAGTTGGACATAATTGAAATGATCAAAGTAATAGTAGTAGTTGTAATAGCAGCTGACTTTTATATAGCACTTCAAGGTTTGCAAAGTGATTTGTATAAAATATTTCATTTTATTCTCACATCAACTCTGTTAAGATAAATGCTATTTTGATCAAGAGGCAGCACAGCAGAGAGAATAGGACACTAGACAGACTTGAATGAAAATCTTTCATTATACAATTACTAGTTGGGTAATTCTAAGAAACTTCCCTAACTTCTCAACTTCAATTTCCTTAACACCAGTTGTGGGGTGCTGGGGGAAAGGAGTGTGTTTGTGTGTGTATGGAGTCTTCAGTTGTCTCCAAGATCCTTTTCAGATCTACAGCTATGACCACATAATCCCTATTTTACAGATGAGGAATCATAGGCTAAGAAATGTTAGTGATTTTCCAAGGGTCACATAACTGGTGTCTAAAACATGATTCAAACTCAAGTCTTCCTATTTTATCCAAATGACCTGGGAGCTAGAACACATTAGCCACCATGACCCTATCCAATCAATATTTATTAAGCATCTACTATATGCCAGGCACTATATGAGCACTGGGGATACAATTAATAAAAAGACAAAGCCTATCCTTCAGGAGCTTACAATCTAAGAGTAGAAAATACAGACAATAAAACTGGAGTTGGAGGAGAGATAGCAGGAAATACTCAGAGGATAGCTTGTTAAGTGGCATTAAAACCAAAGTAGCAGGTACAAAATGGAATTTGTTAAGCCCAATTTCTGCTTCTCTAAAGAAGAAATTTGGTACTCCAACTTCTAGTCCTCTAACCAGAGAGATGAGGCTGAAAGAGGTGCTGTCGATCAAGACAAGGTAACAGGGTAATGAGTTTAGAATAGATGTGGATTGGTAGAAAGTTTTAATTAGGTGAACATCAAAAGAGAAGGGGTTGCTGAGTGATAGGAGCAAAGGAAGAGTCTGGAATTAAGAATGAGGAACTTCTAGCAGCAGCATTATGCTGGAGGAGGGAAAGCATGAGGAAAAGTTGACATCATGACTGACATCCTTGTAATAAATTATGCCAGAATTCACAGAAACTATAAATAAATGAGAAATAGGCTATTTCATAATGCACCTAAATAACTCTCCAAAACCCCTTTGAAAGGGAATTTGAACTAGATGCCATAATCACTTTCCAATTCTTAGGATTCTATATTTCTGTCAATCATTTTTAGGAGCAGTGATTTTTAAAGTGTTATTTTTTGTTTTTACATCACTTTTATTTACAAATATATTACTCTCTTGCCTTCTCAGAGAAGTATCTTGAATAAAAGGGGAGGGAAAGAAAGTTCATCCAAATTACCATAGCAACTTCAACCACATATGCAATGTGCCAATGATCCCTTCACCTCTGCAAAGGTGTTAGGAAGGTACTCTTTCCCTTCTGCTAAATCTGATCACTTCATGATCAATTTGGGAGGTTTCACATCTGGTTCTTTCCACTTATATTATTGTGGTCACGTGTGTAGTCACCGTTTTCTTGGTTCTGCTTGCTTCATTTTACACCAATTCGTCTTATGCTTCTATTCATATTTCTCATAGTGTAGAAATACTCTATTACATTCACAATCCACAAATCCCTAATCTCCTGTGCAACAGAGCTTTTCATTTCACCTAGAACCTGGCTACCCAGTTTGATTATATAGCACTTCCCCATGAACCCATTCATCTCAGTAGAATCCCTCAATCCTAGGGGATCCATCGGCCACATTCCACTCCATATTTATAGCAGGCACTCATTCTGCTATAGCATCAGCTCTCAGGGCATAATTATATGTACTTTCTCTCGCTACTTATTTATTTTCTTAGGGGAACTTCAAATCTCATAGTTGTAGGTCACTAGGTTTTATTTCATGGTTGTGTTAATTTTGTCGTTGGGTAACTAAGTATGTTGAAAACTTCTCTCACTTCATAATCCCATTCTTTTGTGATGAAGATTCACAGTATATTACAAGCCTATCACCAATGTCATGCAGAAAACTGTGAAGGTTATACTTGTCCCTGAACAACAATTTTGAAGTTGAGAAAGTATTTTTTGCCCTGACATATGTATCCTCATTTTCGCTCCCAGTAAGACTCCACACTTCAAATCTGAAAATAATTTTATTTTTACAAGAGTTCAGGGAAGTTTCAGGGGGAGTTGTGACTAAGAATTTGGTCACCATAGGGTAAAGGATTCAGAACACAGCAGTTGGCTGACCCTCCACTCATTTCTCTGAAGCAGCAATGATAAGCAGAGTTCACAAAAGATAGATGGTGGTACTTCACACCTGTCAGATTGGCTAAAATGACAGGAAAAGTTAATGATGAATGTTGGAGGGGTTGTGGGAGGGCTGGGACACTGATGCATTGTTGGTGGAGCTGTGAACGGATATAGCCATTCTGGAGAACAATTTGGAGCTATGCTCAAAAAGTTATCAAACTGTGCATACCCTTTGACCCAGCAGCATTTCTATTGGGCTTATATCCCAAAGAAATCATAAAGAAAGGAAAAGGCCCCACATGTGCAAGAATGTTTGTGGCAGCCCTTTTTGTAGTGGCTAGAAACTGGAAATTGAATAGATGCCCTTCAATTGGAGAATGGCTGAATAAATTATGGTATATGAATGTTATGGAATATTATTGTTCTGTAAGAAATGACCAGCAAGATGATTTCAGAGAGGCCTGGAGAGACTTACATGAACTGATGCTGAGTGAAATGAGCAGAACCAGGAGATCATTATATACACAGCAACAACAGTACTATATGACGATCAATTCTGATGGACATGGCTCTCTTCAACAATGAAATGTTTCAAACCACCTCCAATTGTTCACTGAAGAAAGCCATATACACCCAGAGAGAGGGATGCGAAATGTGGACCACAACATAACATTCTCATACTCCTTGA
>JAJPUD010000578.1:339293-352975 GCA_023553655.1 Myrmecobius fasciatus
GATCAATTCTGATGGACATGGCTCTCTTCAACAATGAAATGTTTCAAACCACCTCCAATTGTTCACTGAAGAAAGCCATATACACCCAGAGAGAGGGATGCGAAATGTGGACCACAACATAACATTCTCATACTCCTTGACTGATGTTTGCTTACATTGTGTTTCCTTTATCTGATATATCGTTCGTGTAGATAAGATTTTTCTTGCACACCAATGATAAGTTTGGAAATATGTATACATATATTCGATTTGCCAATATTTTAACATAATTAACATGTAGTGGATGTCCTGCCATCTGGGGGAGGGGTGGGGAGTTGGGGGGAAGGGTTTGTAGCGGAAAGCTATGTAAGGGTTGTTGTGGAAGAATTACCCACACATATGTTATGCAAATAAAATAAAAATTTAAAAAAAAAAAAGATAGATGGTAATGAAGGAGGAAATGGCTAGTACCATCTCAGTTTGGAAGAGGGGGTGGCAAACGGATTTCAGTTTAGGCATTAGTCCTCAAGGCTTGATTCCATCATCCCTTCACTATAGCTTTCTCTACTTGTCCTAGTCCCTTACTATAAAGCAGGAAGGTGACTAGGAGGCTGAAAAACTGGCATCCCTGAGATCAACAGCTGAGTTTGATTTTGGGTTTTTTTGGTTATTTATTAACATAAAGTAGAGGAAAAGAGAATGAACATGAAAACTAATGAAGACAAATTGAGAAATGTCATTCTTCTCTGTCTCAAGAAACTTAAATTCACCTGATACTGACTCAATGACTTTGAGTTTCAGATGGACAGGTAAAATAAGTGTGACAGGAAACAACTATCTCAGCCAGACAACTGAATTTAGAATCTGGGGTAGAAGTGGGGAGGAAACGCTAGGGCTAACCATTTAATTAAAATATCCTTATTAAAAGCTTCTCCGAGACCACACTCATACGGAGAACAGAGACTACAGACCTCAGCCAAGGGCATATGTTCTCATCCCAGTGGCTATCTCAAGATCAGGGAAAGGTGATTAGAAGTGAGGCCACTTTCTGCCTCAGGATGCTATTAGTGACAAGTAGTCTGGCAACAGGGAAGGGGTTCCTCAGTTGCCACATTCTCCAGATCCACACTTCAGGAGGCTATGTACCTTATTATAGTAGTTCTCACCCATATTATGCAGAAGATAACACTGAAGCAAACGAACCAAGATCACAATTCCAAATATCTGGAACAACCTTGGCTCCTTGGGCTTACTGGAATCAGCAATGAAACTAGAAGGTCCCTTCCCAGAATCTGCTTTGAACAGGTGAATAGGCACTGTACTTAAAAAAATTTGTGTTACACATGATGATAATGTGCCTAAACATAGAGCAGAGGGCAGTGGAAAAAAAGCTCCTTTTTTATGACAAAGAGCTCAGATGCATCTGAATTTTGTAGTAATTATCCCCTAAGGTAGACATTAAGGAATGAGCCTAGATAATTAGGGCTGCCTCCATGGGCATTTGATCCTGAGACCAGGGGTTGGAGAATCTAAGACTGTGACTCTAACGAAAAAAATCTGACAAGTAGGAGCCAAACAAGAAATCTGGCAGGTGGGACCTAAGCTCACAGGCGGCCAGTAAAACAGAGAAGAACCAGAACGTGAAGCATGAGAATATAGACAGCAGCCAGCAGGGGTACCCGAGTCCGGGAATAGCAGAGTGAACGCAGAATTCGCCTCCATCCAACATTGCTCCTGGTCTAGAAGAAGAAAGATGAAAAGGTCAGTCTTGTTCTGTATATAAGAGAAGAGTCTATATCCTCAAGTTTAGTCTTCAATGATCTCAATATTTCAAAAAAAGGTTTTCTGGAAAAAAAAACTTTCCTTAGAGATGTCAGTCTTCAATTTCATTAGCTCATCAATTCACCCAAATCCTGTAATTCCATTCCTGTATTGCCCATTAGCTCTCTGACAGAAAACTCTCTCCCAGGAGGAGGATACCTCATACTCATTTTTAACAGTGCTCTTTTTCTATTCTCTCTCCTCCCACTCAAATTTTTCCCCACCCCCTTTCCTCCTACCCATCTTACCCTTCGGAAGGTACTGTTGACGGGCTCTATTAATATCGCCTGTTCTTGGATGCCACAGTCACTGATGCTAGAATTCTGGGCAGGGGTCCATTCATTCAGCTCCAGCCTGAGTTATAGGAAATCACACACACACACACACACACACACACCACCACCACCAACAACAACAACAACATGACATTTCAGAAGGCTAAAAAAGTGAGGCTAAAAAAAAAAAAAAGTGAGTGAGACATATTTAAGGATCATTTTGTTTAACTTCTAGAACTACTGTCAAGAATGAGGAGCCCAAAGCCTCCTCTGTAGTAAGCAAAAAAGGAAGAAAGGAAAAAGTATTTAAGTGGCAAGTGCTTTAAAAATACAATTTCATCTTGGGAGATGGGTGTTGTTAAACTGAGGCAAACACACTTGCTCAAGGTCACATAACTAATAAGTGTCTGGGTCCACATTTGAACTCAGTTCTTTCTGCCTCTAGATTCACTTCTCTATCCACTGCACCACCCAGCTACCTATAAAGTGATTTAGTTTAACAAACAGATGGAAGAAACTAAGAAGAAACTTCTGTGAAGTTCTATGAAAACAGTAATAGTCAATACTGTTAGTCATTTTGCCTACCAAAGATGCAGAATTTAATGGTTTTACACTCTAATGGTAAAAATATCTGCCTAGGCAAGGGTGACTGTAGAGAAGCAATCAGAACACCAGTATGGTAGAAGTTGGCTTGAAGATTCAGAATGAAGGAATTTGTGACTTTGTGACTAAAGCAGGGATACCGTGGATCCCCTCAAAGAGAATCTCCCTCTAGAGGGACACTGAGCACTAGTGCTTCCTGGCTTATAGAAATAATGAATTCTTTTTTCAACACTTTACCTTCTAATCTCCTCCTGAGCAGCAGAGAGTGCTTCCTCGGCAGCCAGCCGGTGATCCCGTTCCTCTTCCAGCAATTTCTTTAAGTGGCTCACTTCTTGTCTAGTGTTGCATTGCTCTTGCTGGGCCTCAGAAAATCTGCAGCATTAGGGGAAATTAATTTTTTTTTCTTTTTAAATTATTTTGTTTATTTATTTTTAGTACATGTTTCTTTTTCTAAAAAATTCATTCATTCATTTTCAAAAACACATTTCTTTATGAAACATGTTGGGAAAGAAAAATCAGAACAAAAGGGAAAAGCCATGGGAGAGAAAAAAATACAGAAAAAAAAGTGAACATAGCATGTACTGACTTGCATAGTTCTTTTTCTGGATGGTGTTTTCTACTCAAAGTCTATTGGATCAAAGCCTTGGATCACTGAGCTACTAAGAAAAACCAAGCCTTTCACAGTTGATCCTTTGCTATTACTATGTAGAATGTATCCCTAGTATTGCTTGTTTAGCTCAGCATCAGTTCATGCAAATCCTTGCAGGCCTTTCTAAAATCAGTTTGTTCATCATTTTTTATAGAACAATGCTATTCCATTACTTTCATATATTATAACTTATTCAGCCATTCTCCAATTGAGGGGCATCTACTCATTTTCCAATTTTTTGCCACCAAAAAAGAGCTGCTATAAACATTTTTGCACATGTGAGTCCTTTTCCCTCTTTTATAATTTCCTTGGTAAACAGACCCAGTAATGGCACTGCTGGGTCAAAAAGTATGCAGTTTTATAACCCTTTGGGCATAGTTCCAAATTGCTTTATAGAATGGTTGGATCAGTTCATAATTCTACCAACAATGCATTAGTGAACTAGTTTTCCCACATCCTCTCCAACATTTACCATTATCTGGAAAAGGAAATTAATAGCTCAGTGGTCATGATGCACAGAGCCTTGTACTATGTACTATGGGAGAAAGTAAAGACATACAAGTAGATGAAGACCCTGCAACACATTATTACAGGGGAGATAGAACAAACATGAACACATGCAAAAATATAAACACTAGATATACTATGTAATAATAACTATATAAAGTGTGTAAAGGAATGTTGAATGCTCTTAAAGCACTTTCATATGTTCATTCCATGTTGTTATTATTGCTCAGTCATTCAGCTGTATCTGACTCTTCGTGACTTCGTGGACTATATGGGCCCTTTCTTGACAGAGATAGTGGAGTGGTTTGCCAATTTCCTCTTATGTTAAGACAAACAGGTTTAAAGGACTTTTCCAGGGTCTTTCTAACTCCGGGCCCAGCACTCTATCTACTGAGCCACCTAGCTGCCTATTATTTATTCGTAGGTATTATTATTATTTTTTAATTTTTACAACAAATTTGAAGCCTAACAATTATTAAGTCAAATGAAATAAGGTTCTATACTCAATTCATATTACTACATTGTTGTTATTGAGTCGTGTCCCCATTTGGAGTTTTCTTGATAAAGACACTGCAGTGGTTTGGTATTTCCTTCTCCAAATCATTTTATAGAGAGGAAACTGAGTCAAACAAGGCTAAATTATTTGCCTAGAGTCACACAGTTAGTAAGTAACTGAGGCCAAATTTGACTCAAGAGAACTGACACCAAACTGGGTGCTCTACCCACTGAGCCAACTCACTGTCTCATCACATTATACTCTTAAGAATCTGGAAAATTGTTATGTGAGTCCTACATTTTAACAACATACTATAAAGGAAAGCTATTCATTCTAGCAAATTGAGAATGCTCCACATCTAAAATTCAATTCACCAAACATTTAACAAAAGATCTACTTTATGCAAAGGATTGGGATAAAATATGCTTTCAGATATATGGGGACACAAAACAAAAATAAAATAGTCCCTTGACTTCAGGGAACTTACGATTCCACTGCAGGGATACAATATGCATACAAATGATTTGAGGAGAAAAAGCATGTTAATACTAAGAAGAATCAGGAAAAGCAATGAATCCATAGTCTGAAGAAGCTCTACGATCCATCCCCCTTTTTTCCCCTTGGCTTTTTTGGGGCCAAAATCCAGCTTTTCTAGCTTTGGGACATCTGAATGTTATATACATGCCCATCAGGAGGAAAGGAACAGACATTCTCCTCTTTCCAGCTTTCTGACTCTCCTAGAGTAACTCCCCCTTTGCAATTCTGGGTGATTCAACTGCTGATCTGGTAGGAGTAGAGTGGAACCTGAAAAAGGAGGCCTTGGATTAGCCTCAAACAGCAAACAGATGGGAAATGCAAAAATATTTTTCGATGTATGCCATTTATCAAGAAAATTGGGGTTTAGATAATTAGTTATGAGAAGTACCTGGTGAAGTCAATTTAAATAGATTTGTGATGCAGAGAACTATCTACATACAGAAAGTGGCTAATGACTACTAAATATGGACCATAACATAGAATTTTCATCTTCTTTGTTTTTTGCTTTCTTTTCGATCTGATTTTTCTTGTGCAGCATTATATATGTGGAAATATATATATACATATATATATTTTTAAATTTTATTTTATTTGCAAAACATATGTATGAGTAATTCTTCAACATTAACCCTTAAATAGCTTTCTGTTACAGATTTTCCCCCCCAACTCCCCACCCCTCCCCTAGATGGCAGGATATCCACTACATGTTAATTATGTTAAAATACTTGGCAAATTGAATATATGTATACATATTTCCAAACTTATCACTGTTGTGCAAGAAAAATCGTATCTACACAAAAGATATATCAGATAAAGGAAACACAATGTAAGCAAACATCAATCAAGAGTATGAGAATGTTATATTGTGGTCCACATTTCACATCCCTCTCTCTGGGGGTATATGGCTTTCTTCAGTGAACAATTGGAAGTGGTTTGAAACATTTAGGGAGCCATATCCATCAGAATTGATCGTCATATAGTCTTGTTGTTGCCGTGTATAATGATCTCCTGGTTCTGCTCATTTCACTCAGCATCAGTTCATGTAAGTCTCTCCAGGCCTCTCTGAAATCGTCCTGCTGGTCATTTCTTACAGAACAATAATATTCCATAATATTCATATACCATTATTTATTCAGCCATTCTCCAGCTGAAGGGCATCTATTCAGTTTCCAGTTTCTAGCCACTACAAAAAGGGCTGCCACAAACATTCTTGCACATGTGGGGCCCTTTCCTTCCTTTATGATTTCTTTGGGATATAAGCCAAATAGAAACACTGCTGTGTCAAAGGGTATGCACAGTTTGATAACTTTTTGAGCATAGCTCCAAATTGCTCTCCAGAATGACTGTATCCGTTCACAGCTCCTATATATGGAAATATTATAGAAGAATTGCCCATGTTTAACGTATATTGGATTATTTTCTATCTAGGGGAGGGAGGTGGGAGAAGGGAGGAAGAAAAAATTGAAACACAAGGTTTTTCAAGGGAGAATGATGAAAACTATCTTTTCATGTATTTTGAAAATAAAAAGCTATAATAATAATAATAATAAAAGTACCTATTGAGGCTCACTTCGGGGCCCCTCCATGAGACCTTTCCTGATTCTCCCCCCATCTGTTGGCAGATTGAAAATCTCCCCCAGAAATTATTTCATACATTTAAAAAAAACTTACTGATCTGCTCGTTTCACCCTAGTAGAAAAACAAGTTCCCTAAGGATAGTGAATGTTTTCTTTTTGTCTGTGTCCCTAATAGCACAAAATCTGACACACAGTAGGTATTTAATAAGTGAAGTTTAGTGAATTGCAGTGATACAGATGACATCTAAGCTGAGCTTTGAAAGGAGCAATAGAATCTAAGAAAGGAAATAGGGCAATCTAGATATAGCAGAGTCACCAGAGCCCCAGCAAACCTCAAACTTTCTTAAGCTTCAATTAATGCTGTGGTGAGATGAGAAGTGTACAGGAATACTTAAAGCTTGTTATTCCAAATTTTAAAATATGAGGCTGCCCCTTTTACATCCTTTGCTCTTTTGCTGCATGAGGGGAGAAACAAAGAAAGCAAGGCAGAAAATCTCCTTTCTGAAGCCCTTTCTTCCCACTCGGGAAGGCTAGTCCCTGAAAAAGTCTTAGTCTCCAGGTACTCTGGTCCAGAGCTGGTTATTTAGTCCAACCTTTACCCAAGATGTAAGACTTCTAATGATAGAGATATTACGTTCTGAGGCAGTCCATTCCATTTTGGTCAGAAAAAGCCACAAATACCAAAAATACTAGATGCTACTGAGAAAGAGAAAGAATGTGTTAGAAGTCTACTGAATACCTTGCACGTATAAATCCTCTCAAAGTACTTTCATAGGCATTGGAGATTTTCCCTTAAATTGAATCAAAATCTGCTTTCCTGTACTTTCTACCTACTGGTTTTAGTTTTATCCTCCAAGACCATGGAGGAGAAGTTCAATGCTTCCTGAACAAGAAAGTTCTTCAAATATATGAAAACAGGTGTTGGGTACAGAGTGTGAGGGAAGGATAAAAGACAAAGACAGCCATATATCCTAAGCAAGCCTCCTTAAGTCTCTGGACTAAGCATCCTTAAATCCTTCAAACAATTTTTGAATTACTCAGTTCATAACTTCTTGCTATCCCAGTTATGCTCCTCTGAATGAGCTCCAGTTTATCAACATGGCTCCTAAAATGTGGTACCCAGAAATGGACACCAGAGGAGAATATAGAGTAACATCATTATCAACATGGGCTTTATTCTTCTGCTAATGAAATTTGAGATTGCATTAGTTTTTAGGTTGTCATGTAAACCTACAATTTACTTGACTCTTAGGTCTTTTTCTACAAACTGCTTTCTAGCCTTTCCACCCCACCAAACTAAATTTGAGCTTTATGAATTAAAATGGAAAGCAGATGTTCCTATTTAAATATCATAGTAACTGTTGTGTGATCACCGTGAATCTTAGATCTGTTCTCCAATATATTAGATCCCCTCTCTCACTTCTAGTTACCTTCCTAGCTTTCTATTGGAAGAAGCCAACTATGTCCCTTTGTAAAGCAGGACAAGAAGTTGACACAAATCACTAAAGCAAGCTACACAGGTCAGTAGTAGAGCCACAATGAATACACAGGCATGCTTGTGTATGAATTCCCATCCTATGTGTTTTCCTGGATATAGGATGGCAATGAAGAGCAAATGATATTGGAACCTGGCTGAGAACCCTTACCTGAGTTGCAATTCTCTTAGCTCCACAGGGTCACTCTCTCTATGGGGTTCATTCTTTTCCTGAGGGGCTCCGGGAGCAGCATCTGTTGTAAGTGTCCCCTAAAAGAACAAGGTTGGTTAATTGAGAACCTATAAAGATCTATCCATTGGGAAAAATGAGAATTGATGGAAAACATTAGCAGGAACAAGGTAATTATTTATTTGTCTTTTGGTAGTTGAAGAAAAAACTTTCTCTTTTCAGAATTCCTTCCAAAAATAAAGCAGAGCCTCCTCTTATCCAACACAGTTAGATTAGTCACTAATGTGGTTAACACTCTCACCCTGATTTAGTCATCCCTAGAAGCTCACTTTCTCATCTCTCTTCAGTTTACTGCTAAGCTCTTTTTCCTCAAGTGATGGTCCATAGCTTTGCTGGGGGAAAAGGCCCTTTGATCTTCTGGGTCTCCGGAAGTTCTTTGGTTTTTAGTTGCCTTCCTGAGACTTGCCAGGTGTCCCAATTTCTTAAGTGTTTGGATCTTCAAATGCTTCAGTTTCTCATTATTATTCTTTCACCTGCTTTTTGCAGTAACTTTCATCATCTCAGATATCTCATCTTCTCTATTCCCTTCCCCTATGTAAATAATTTAGATCTATTGTTTACCTCTCAAATACTATTTTCTCCTCTTTTCTTTTATTCTTGTCAATCAGTCTCTATCAGTTCTAAGTATAAAAGGACATAGCACTTAAGGTTCATAATCCTTATTTATTATTCTGTCACTCACCATTTCTTTGCATAGGGGCTGCATCTCCTGAATCTGTCTCTTTAAGCCTGTGCAATGATTCAGAAGATCATTATAGCGCTGATGGCTTTCACGAAGACTCTGACTGCTACCACGAAGCTGAATGGAAAGGGAAGTTTTCTCTTCAAAGATCTGAGAGAGCTGAAACAAAGAAAATCGAGTTAGTATCAGCCCATAGAGAATTCCTCAACAGGCAGACATCAGGTTGTCTATCCTTGGTGATAAGAGATCAAGGTAAGAGATCTTGGTGATAACAGATAAGACACTTTTGATGGAAAACCTTTAGCTCCAAAAGATCATCTAATATTGTGCCCATATCTTTTCAGGGAAAAGATATGGATAGTATATTAACCTGGGTCCAAGTTTAAGAAATCACTATAATCTTTTATTTTTTAGTTCCACATAGTTGGATAAGAAGCTGTCACCTAAAACTAATAAAGATATTTTTGCACAAGGCCCTGTTGTACTATTGCCATGAAGAGGTAATAGAAGAAAGTGGAGCCCCACAATCTAACAGGGATGACAATACAAACACTGGCACATATAGCATAGATATAGGAAACAGAATCTAATCCTTTGATTAGAAAGGATTTTCCTTGAAGGCTAGTTATTACACTCCAAGTTAGCCCATTCCATTCAGTTTTCTCATCCTTAGAAAATCCATTCTTGTGAAATCTTAGTAATTTCTGCTCATTGATTCTACTCCCTAAAGCCACATCAATCAAGCCTACCTAAACTAACACTTCAGTTTCTTTGACCTTATCTTCATATCTAAGAGGAAAAATTCTCTAGATAAAAGCTGGAGACATCTTCCACTGTTGGGTCTTGGAAACTGGCAAAAGAGAGAAAAATCGGGAAGAAGCACCAAAGAAAAATGTCATTTCTTTCCTCTGCTTTTGTCCAGGGCTGGCCCTGCTTCCTCTCTTTCTACAGGAAACAGATAGGAAGCAAGTATTCCCTCTCTTTCTTTCAGCTATAACAGCTCCAATATAGGCCCGATGAGAAACTAACCTTGCTGTTCAGCTGTTGGATTCTCAACTCCTTCTGATGAACTTCCTTCAAACTGTCGTTAAGCTGGGCTTTGAGAAGTCCGATCTCAGAATCCAGGGCCCGGGCTGACTCTGGGGAAACTGCTGCTTCTGGGGATGGCTGCTGGGAGAAAAGCACTTACAGAATCCACTCTTCATTCCAACTACTGAATCTCCTATAGACAAACTCTGACCATTCCAGGGAGTGATAATTACAGTGGCTCTGAGGCCAATGGGCATTAGGTTTTCCTTGGAGACCTACCAAGAACAAACTTCAGCCACTCCTTTGGATTGGTCAAAACCCAGCTCACCTGTTTTTGGTACTGCTCTGAGAGAACAGAAGGCCGGCAGGATGCAGACCTCAGGTCTTGCACCAGACTTTGCAGATGGTTCAGTTGCTGCTCCTTGTCAGAGAGGGCCATCAGATACTGCTCTCTAACCTGCTTCTCTTGGACTTCCCAAGTATTCTTCTCCCTTCTAGAAAGCATAGAAAATTGTCAGAGGGGGATGGTCCAACTCACACTTACATCAAATTCTTGGTACTTTTTCATAAAATTTTAGAATCAATCATAACTTAGTGATACTCCACTCTTATTTCCATATCTCAAGTCCCATTTGTCTTTTGCTAAACTGGATTAAAGAGAAGGGAACTGAAAGAGGCATTCTTATGACACCACTTATATTTTCCCTCCTGGCAGATTCTACTTTATGGTGGTAAAAAGCTCTTGCACAGCACTCTGCAAATAGCTCAACAAAAACAAAAGAAGCAAACTCTACCCATATCAGAATGCAAAAGAGACAATCTGATCCTGAGCTATAAGCATCTTATCCCTACCCATTAAATTATAATGTTAAGGACAGGGGGAGCATCTTGTTCCTTCTTTATATCCCCACTTCAAGTAAAATACATTGCACATAGTATATACTTAATACATATTTACTGAGTTTAATTTGCTTTGTTCTCCTAGTTGCACAATTTCTGATGATTGTATTTTATAATCCTTTGGTGGAAAGAATAAATGGCTCATTCACTATTCTCTTATTAATATGAGCTCCATTAGCAGTGGCTCATAGATACATTTCTTTTCATGTATAAAAAGATTACAATATCACTTTTTAACCAACTGACATCAACTTTTGCAAGTAGAAATAACTGAAAAAAATTGTATGGAACACAGGAATGGCCTTTTCTACATTAAAAACAAAGAGATAAACAATAAACCAACAGATCAAAGAAAATAGAGGAGAAAGAAACTGCAAGTTGCTAAGAAGTTTTTTCTTTTTTTTATTTGAAAAAACAGAGTAAGAAAAAAAGGAAAACAGAAAAGAAATACAAAATAAAATAAAGCAAAACGATAGAGAACACTGTGATGTGCCCAGTCGAACATCAGAGAGGATTTAAAATATATAACAAATTACCAGATCAAGAAAGTATATATATTAGTAGAAGAAATTATATTCATGAATGACCATTTTTTCTTTACTTTCTTGTATATTGTTCTTTGGTTCTCTGCTGCTCACCTAATTTACTTTATTATTTTTTTCCCCTTTCATCCCCCTTCCCACCACCACTCACAAGCAAGCTACATTTAAGAAAAGATATATGAATAATTTGTCCCCATTTAAACAGTTTGTTCATGTTAAGTTTTTTATTTTTATTTTTATTTTTTTGCTGAGGCAATTGGGGTTAAGTGACTTGCTCAAGGTCACACAGCCAAATTATGTTAAGTTTCTTAAAACTGATCTTACATATTCGCTCTTATAAGCTAAATTTTCTGTTAAGTTCCAGTTTGGTTGATAGAAGTCCTGAAAATCTGTGAGTTTTTTGAATGTCCATTTTTTCTCACTTAGGGGTATAGATAATTTTGCTGAATATGATATTTTTGGCTGTAAGCCAAGTTCTTTTGATTATCTGTAGATATAATTCCAGGACCTGGGGTCTTTTATTGTAGCTGCTGAAAAAGTCCTGTATAATTCTAATTGTGGCTCCAGCATATTTGAATTTTTTTTTCTTGTTTCTTGCAAAATTTTCTTTGATTTGGGAATTTTGAAATTTGGCAATAATATTCCTGTTTTTTCCACACAAGATCTCTTTCAAGTGGTAATCAGCAGACCTTTTCTATTTCTACTTTCCCCTCTTATTCTATTACTCCAGGACAATTTTTTTGGATTATTTCCTGCATTATTGTATCAAGGCTTTCTTTTTGGTCAGAACTTTCTGGCAGTTCAATTATTCTTTTATTTTCTCTTCATGATCTATTCTCCAGATCTGTCGTTTTCTTTATATTTCACATTCTGTTATATTTTCTCATTCTTTATAATCTGTTTTGTTATTTCTTGATCTGTCATACCTTCACTGGCTTCCCCTTACCCAATTCTAATTTTCAAACTGTTATTTTCATCTTTGAGACTCTGTACCTCTTTTTCTAGTTGGTTAATTTTTTTTTTCATAAGCTTCTGGTTTTTCTCAAATGATTTTAATTTTTTTTCTTTGGTTTTTCCCTCAATGTCTCTCATTTGGTTTTTAATTTTTTTTTTTTTAGTTCTTCTATAAATTCTGTCTGGACAGGGAGCTATTTCACATTACTTTGTGGCACTGAAGCTTTTTTTTTTTTTAAACTAAAGTATACTCTGAAGATGAATCCCAGTCTTCTTTGTTCCCATAATATGTTTCAATGGTGAGGTTCATTCTTCTTTGCCAATTCATTTTTTTTTAAATAACAGGTATTAGTGTAAGCACCTGTGATCATGGGATGAGGGGACAGTGCCCTCAAGTTTCCCTTCAACTCTCCCCTCTGACCAGAAACCCTAAACCAAGAGAGCTCTACCCTCTTGCAAGTGCTTACAGTCAGCAGTACTCTTGCTCTACTGCCTCTGCATTTACCAGGTTCTGGTTCCTTCTTGTCCAAGGCCATGTTTCAGCAGCACAGCTGGGCCCTGCGTTCCCAAGGTGCTCTCAGTCTTTTCCCAAATCCCTACTCCACACACAGGGAAATGAAAGTCTCTGTGGTTCCTGCTAAGACTTCAATCACATCTAGCTAGCTGGAGGGATCCCTGCTTATTCTTTCTGTGGAGCTACCCTGGAGGTGTTTGCACTTCAGACAAATCAATCCCACCCAGGATCTTTCTTCAGATTTTCTAGGGTTGTTTCATATGGATCCCAGTTCTGCCCCAAATCATCTAGATTTTTCATGAGTCTATGTTTGCCCTGAGGCTCAAATTTGTTCTCTTTGTGGGGAAAATCGGGAAAGCTTCAAATTTACCAATCTACTCTGCCATCTTCCCAGAATCCTCCTGCATAGAACATATGTTGCTCTATCTAGGAAAAGATCCTCACACTTAGAACATAATTTTGGAGGGTGATTGGACTGAGCTGACAATATGATGATAGGTGTAGTCAAATACTGAACAATTTTGTGGGAATTCAAACCTGTGATTTCATTAGTTTAAGAGGACTCGTGGTAAGGAAATTCCCTCTAACAATCAATATCAACAACTGTTCTGCAACTTATATCCTAAAGAATACACTGGGGACATTGAAAGAATAAGTGACTTGCCAGTATCACTGCGTCAGAGGCTAGATTTGAATTTAGGTCTCCCTAATTGAGGTCTGTTACTATTTCAGCTTGACTCTCTAGAAAGAACAATTTTTCTTTCTTTCTTTTTTTTTTAATATATAAAGCTTTTTATTTACAAAACATATGAGTGATTTTTCAACATTGACCTTTGCAAAAAAAATTTTTTTTCCCAAGCTTTTCCCCTCCTTCCCCCCAACCCCCACCCCAA